>OY728135.1:111640660-112240660 GCA_963277665.1 Viscum album
ATTGGATAAGTATATTTTGAGATAGAGTACCATTGGGTCTATTTTAGGACCACATGGGGCCCATTGGATGACTATACTATATTTATAATATTATATTTAATGAAAAGTCATTTTTGTTACACTTTTAATTTTAACAAGTATGTTATTTTAAAATATGGGGATATATGAGTAATATATTTGACTATAACTATTCTTCATAAATCTAAAATGATTACCTACATCATGGTAATTTATCTTTAATTTTTAGAAAAATATTATTAACTTAATGGATTATACATTGATGATGAAAAAATTATTTAATTGATGAAAAATCAATAAAAGAATTTTTAATAAAATGATAATAACCATTAGAATGCCAAAAAACATTAAAAATCACCTTTTTCGAGTATATATCTACCATAATCACCCAAGGGATGAGTTATTGACTAGTTGGAGCAATATGTAAAAAATTATGACAACTATTTTTTTTAAAGTGATGTTAAAGTTATTGAATTCATGTTTTAATAAGAATAGAATTTTTAATAATGCATTTTCCAGAATATATATTCAACTAAAAGTATTCATATGAAATCTAGAAGATGTTTCTTCCCCATAGTTTTTAATTTTTAATTTTTATTAAAAAAATAGTTATATTAAATAATTACACAAAAAACTTGAAGTAATTATTTTGTTAAAGGACATATCAAATAAATGTTATTAAAAATATTAAAACAAATAAAGTTCTGGATAATTAATATTTCCAATTAATTTTATAGTTTACCTTGATCACTTGGGGATATAATAAAATATTTCTTTTAGGATAAAACCATATCATGGTATTTTAAAAAAATCCAATAATTTAATATTGTCAAATTGATACTATAGTTGTTTTGTGAAAATTGTGTTTTATTAAATTATTTAGAAATCATTAAACTTATTTAAAAATATTGACTAATTATGATATGGTCTAAAATAATATAAATTAATAATTTATGATCTAATAGACATTAAATTGGTAAATATATTACTTTTTTAACAGTGAAATATTTGTTACATTTATTAAAATTAAATAGAATAACTAAGTGTTAATTAAAATGATAAGGTTTAAGTTGACATAAACACTAGTCCCAAAATTATTTTTTGATGTTATTACCACCTTATCTCATCTCATATTAAAAAATAGTACATTTTTGTTTCTTTTTTATAGGTTTTAAATTGATTAAAAATTAATATTTTTTGAGTTTCCCAATGTTCCCTTCACCTCATTTATAAAAAGGGCACATCCTCCCTCACCTCAATACTTTACATTGAGCCTTTAAGCTTGGAAATCCCCTACCTGTTTCCCTGCTCAACTTTCCAAGTAACATTCTAAATGATCTGGCCTTCTCAAAAGACCAAATCCAATGCCATTAAGTGGAAGATCTAAAGAGAGCACGCTGAAGAGGAGGAGGTTCTAATACATACACACGATTTCAGACCTAAGGTAAGGGATTATTTTGGTTCACTTTTATTTCCATGGGACATATGCCTTATAAAACACCTATTTCTTTTCTGTGGTGTTTATGTTTCTCATTAATGTTTTTATGATTCTTATTATGAAGCTTATTATATTTACATATGCATATAGTTTTAATTATTTTATGAGGTATACGTTTTGATTGATTATAAATTGGTAAGGGATAATTTCTCTATCTTATTTTTATTCAAGATTGTTTATACATAAGTATTTAATAGGGTATATTTATTATCCATTTCCATGATTTCTATGTATGTATTATAAAAAATTCTTCTTATTCTTATACTTTGGTTTAATTTCATTCTTAAACGTTGGTGAATTTAAAAAACCGGTATGAAAGGAATCTTTTATGGTTTTCATTATGAGGTTATTTTTTTTGTAGAAAATGAATAAGGAGAATGTTTTATTTTATCTTATATGACATGAAAATATTTTTAATTTTTCATAATTCCATATTTACACAATGTTTTCTTTATAAAATTTCAAGTTTATTTTTCAAATAAATTATTTTCTTTTAAAATGGTGTGGCATTTTGAGAAATGAAAAAGTTTTTAAATAAGAAAGGATATTTTCCTTAAGAATTAATTTCAAGTATTCTACCAAAATTATATTACATATAATATTACATTCTTTAATAAAGTTATATCCCTACTATTTTATTATGTTTATGATGGAATTATATTTATGAAATCCATTTGTTTTACATGTATTTTGTTATAATGGAATGTTATTTAAGAATACCATTTTACTTCATGGGTTATTCTATGATAAATGATTTATGTTTTTGAGGACCACATAAGAATTGTTTCATTATGAGATGTGTGTGACCTATATCTCCCTCCAATGAGTAGGGTAAAGATTTATATCCCATGATGCATATAGGACTGGAACAACAAGAAAATATGGTTTAGTAATACATGGCTTGAACAGAAAGTAAATATGGTTTAGTAATATAGGGTTGGAACGGTAAGTAAATCCCATTTAGTAAAAATGGGATGTAATGGCATGTAAATCGAGTTCATAAATGGGATTTTTACACTATGATGGTGTTAGAAATGTTCCATGGATAATATGGAAATAATTTCTTATGCTTATGTGTTTTTCACAATTCCATGTTTTATGCCAATTATATTTTATGATGGTTCATGATTTCGTTACGATTTATACCTTATGAACTTCCATGATTTATTTTATGACTCAAGATTTTTATTTATGTTCAATGTGGTGTAATTTACAAAAGTTATGTTCATGTTTTTACATTATTTTGTTTATGTTTTGTAAGATATTTTCAATACTTTCTATTACTGAGCATCTGAGCTCACCATTTTCATATGTTTTCTTTTCCCCTGGATATAAAGAAAGATTTTAGGTGGGAAAACTAAAGGGGAATATATTTATGGGAGATGTTGAATATATTTTAACAAGTTAGATGAATGTTTTAAAAGTTTCTAAAGATAGTAAACTAATATAGACTTTGGGCATTTGTTTGTGTAATTTATTAAGTATTCAGAAAAAGTAAAGTAATTTCCTTGTATGTAAAGCTTGGGTCTTTACAGGACTAATGAACTCCACAATTTGTGAGCTCATAACTGGTTTTTGATGGATTTCACAAATGAAACACTTGTTTATTCAAAATCTATGAAAGCCAATTTAATGTATCCTTGTGGAATTTCTAATGTTCAAAGGTACCATCTGTTTTTTGGGAGACATTCTATGTTTATGTATTTTTACTATGACTGACATTTATTTGGGCATGTTGTTCCAAAATTGGGAGTAGGTTTAGATCCTTTAATGATCAAGGTGGTTATCTGTTGGGTTGTCACAAATACTGTTGTAGAGGTTCAATGTTTCGTTGGTCTAAAATGTTAATATAACCAGATTGAACATGATTTTATCTATAATTTTAACCCTCTAAAATCATTGACCCTTAAGGATTAGTCTTCTATATAAACCAAGCAGTGTCAATATACATCTTAGTATTTGAAGGAGAGGCTGGTAGTGATCCAATTATCTATTTTCATGAAGAATGAATATTTTATATTCTTTTCTCTAATGATTTATTCCTTAAATTATTTTCTATTATAATGTAAAAAATACTATTAATCTCCACTGAATTTTAATAGTTATGTGGCCATTGACATTACTATAATACCCATGATCATGAGATTGATGTATTTTTTTCCCTTGAAGTTATAGTGACATCATCTCATCAATGAGATCATTTTTAAATTTATATATAAAATGATTTATAGATATGTATTTAAAATATTTGATTTAAACTTATTATAATAGTTTTGCATTGAATTCTTAATGTAATTTTACTTTATGATTTTATATCGAATTTAGAAAGTGGATTTTTTTGACACACTATGTAGGTAGCCACATAGTGACTTTATTTACGAGTCCAGAGATGCATGGGAAGTAATAATATATTACATAATTATTCTCCCTAATATATTATATATTACAATATATTAATCCTTGGTGAACAAGTTGTAATAATCCCAAACAAGATATTTTGAGGTGTATTCTTGATGGGAACATTTTTACGGTGTTGGCTTTGATTGATAGAATACATGACAGTCCTTTTGATTTAAATTAACCACTAGATGTTACCCAATGTAAATAGAAAGATGTATCAATGTGTTTTTTACCCTCTTACCTGGAGTTTAAGGTGGATGTATTGATATCTAAGATATTATGGGGCATTTGATAAAGTTAATTAACTATATGAATATTAAGGGGTTCAGATTTGTAGATGTGCTATCAATGATGAATTTTGAGATGATTGTGATAATACATGGAGTTTTTAGGACTATAATATCATATCATAAACCTCATTTTACCTCCTCAGTATGAAGAAGTTCCAAACATGATTTTTTATCCATGTTTTTCCACAATATATCATTTTATACATGAATGGATAATTAGAGAGGGAAGACTATCATAAATTTAGTTGACATGTTTTATGATTGTGTTCTAAACTTTTTAAGGTCATGAGTAAAACAATTAAATTTAGTTTAATATTCCTAATGTAATAAAAACCACATTAAATTGGTATAGTCATGTTCAAAGTGTTATATTGTCATCTTTTTGGATCACTATTTCATAGTGTTTACAAGGAAAGTTTTTTATTCTTTGATCAAATTTTTTGAAGATAAGGATAGAGTATGAAAAATATACTCAAGAGTGGATAAAGGAGACTCATTATTTTAAGAAATCTTATATTGATAATATGATTAGGAATTAAGAGTTATAAATTATAGATAAATTATTTTTCAATTTATCTGCATATTGTGGGTAGAAAATATTTGTTCATTGCAGTAAGTTTAATAAATTATTTATTAGACCTTTTCTAGAGTTAAATCATATCATTCAAAGTTTATATCATATAATACTTCCTTGAAATATAAAACTTATTCAAGAAATTATCCATGTGTCACAAAATTATCTATATTTTCATGATGAATCCCATGGACTTAACTAGGGTGAAGTGGATATTGAAGATGATATCAAATTTGTAGAGTTGCCTATTGATATTCAAGACTACCTAGGGAAAGTGATGGACATGCATGCTATTCCATTGGTTTATGACATATGGTAGATTGATGGATTTAAAGAGATTTCTTAGGATCATGATTTCCAAGTGTACACTCAATAACCCACGTCATTAGTAGTTGAATTTTTGAGAAGAAACGAATGACCCTCGACTGATTGATACTAAGATATTGACCATTATATTTAAGAGCCTAGGTTCTGATATATCAATAATTGGTGGGGGTGATTTTGTGATGTACTTTTTATAATTTAAACTTTTTAAATCAAGCTAACGGATCAGTTAAGATCTTAATTTGTCATTACTAAAAGATTAACTTATTTTGTATAAAAACAACTGAAATCACAAAATGTCAAGTGTGTTTTTACAAGGTTCTCCCCCAATGGAATCGGTGACTATGCCATTTCCATGTTGGTTAGATTTACCAAAATGGATTATCCACTTGTAGTGTAATGTGATTACATGTATAGTAATCTCCTGAAATTCCTAACATACTAAATTCCACAATATCTGATCACAAATTATTAATGTGGACTCTCTCATGATGATATCTTTATACTAGCAACCTAAAAATGTTCATTATACTGACATCCTCCAATTTATTTACCTATAAAAAGATCTATTTATTTATAATGGAATCCATGCAGTTCATCAAGAAAATATTACTCCAAAATAATTCTTGTTTCTATTTCTTTGGGTAATTCTTCAAGAGATTCCGTGATGCTGCTATTAAATCATATTATCAAAATCTTAGTCCTATATGATTATCTCATTCAATAATTTATTACATTTGGGACACTATCATAATTATTCATTCATAATGGATTCAAATTTTTAAACTGAATATGTCAATAGTTGCACACAAATTATTTTCCAAAGAATGATCATATTTATACACAAATGTGGTGCATGAAATCTCAATTATTACATGATTTAAATTCTTTAATTTAAATTATCATATTAAATGTGTTAATAAGTAAAAATATTTTATTTCATTTATCAAATAATATAACTTTAATGTCCATGAGTATTATTATTTTATGGTGATTATGAAATATCCCCTTGAATCATGGGTATTTAATTTCATACTTTTGAATACCCCTTTGACATGGTTATTTCCTTTCTCTTCATGTTGTGACAATTATAAAAGAGAGTTGAACTGCATATCAAACTAATGTATACTAGAGAGCCGTATCCTCTTCCTGTCAAATGGATTTGTCATCAGTCATGGCTTCCCCTTCCTATGTGTAAACACATTCATCTTAAAACAAGAAAAATTCCAATTTGGTTAATATTATATTTAAAAATAGATACCCATGATATTGGGAATAATCATCTACACTCAGCTAAGAGAACACCCAATCCTCACCCTCTTCCTATTTTTTTACATAGAAAATAACTACATAATCAAATCATTTATTATTCTCATGATATCATTCTCTGTCTAAATTAAATTTCTCACATTGCATTTTTAAGCCTTATAAAAATACCCACAGTCTTAGGACTCCTTTAGAAAACATGTTCATGAATATATCATGCACTATGTTCTAGGTTTCATGAACCTACACCTCAATCTTCATCATATGAGATATTTGAAATTCATGTAGCACTTTATCATGATATCTTTATTTGATTATCTTTCATGAAATGAGAAGCCTTATTCATTAACATTATGATCAATCCAATACATTAAAATACAAGGTTTACATTGTCCATGTGTTTGGATCCATCAACCATGTCTCATCAATGGTGGATAATACACTCTAGAAGCCCCTTCAAACAAAGGACCAAGAAGTTATCCTCTCACCTTATTAGACGGTCCAGATCAGAATGATTATATGACCTGCATTATACTCATCCTTTTAAGGTGGGTGAATAGTAATTAGGGGGCCTATATTGAATAGGATCATGGATATGTCTGACCCTTTATAAATATCAATGCACAAACTATTGTCAAGAAGTCTCAGACCCTATTAGCCCCTGTCTGTGTAGGCTCCCCCTTTCTACATTCTTCCCCTGCATGGTTTCACCATCAGTAATCCTATGTGATTCATGTGGAATAGTCATATGGGCCTATACACCATCCCACATTCACTATGCTCACCCCTCTATTCCATTTCTGTGGTTGGATAGGGTTTAAACTAGTTCCCACCTTAGCAACGGTTTAACCATAGTTTTTCAGTTTCCTTGGAAATTTTCCCAATTTTTACAATGGACCACATTATAAAAATTTATCATAAAAACATAACCAAGAAAATGCCTCAAAAAATACTCAAACTTATTTAATTCTATGTAATTACCCCTTTATTCGAGATATTATGTTATGAATTATATTTTTGTTTTGAATCCATCAAATCATCATGTTATTAAAATATCATTCTTATTCAATTCATCATAGAAATACATATTTTCATTACCCTTTTATATAATCCTTTTTATTTTACAATGCAATAATAAATCCATAAACAATATTAAATTCCTTTCACAATAACTTCATATTCTTCATATTTTACTAAATACAGTGTCAATATTGACATATGTCATGGAACATAAGATAACTCTACAAATCATCAATGTAGACATGAAAAATTTTATAATAATGTCATAAAATGTAATAATATAAATCCATTGCAATTATCCAGAAATCCCCACTTATTTCACTAACAGACATTTAATTATTAACAATAAAAGAAACCTAGGCTCAGAAAATATTTTATTTATTTCATTTCACTTATGATGTGGTTTGTGTTCTCTTTGTATAGCTTGTTCACTTTCTATTAGGTTACGCATGGGGTGTTTTTCTTTTTCTTCATATTTCTATTTATTTGTTATGATTTTTTTTGATTCTAGAGGATGATAATTAGTTGAGAGGTATCTGATATAAGGACATTTATTTTTATGAAACCATACATTTCTATTCTATAAGTACTATGGGAGGATTGGCCGATTGGTGGTAGTTATTAAGATAAGTATGGATTTTAGATAGGATTCATAGGAATCTCATTTTTAGGTTTTTATACAATGATATTGTTTATGTTGTTCTATACTGATGTATTGATTAATGGGGTATATTCTATATGAGTTAAGAGATTCTCATTTTAAGTGGGATTTTTTATGTTATTTCCAGATTTTTTTGGGTTACAATGTTAGGGGTGTTCATCTCAGCATGATTATAGGTTTTATCCCATGATGTTTCTTAAAAATATTTTTGGAAAAGGTCAAACACTTAAATATTGATAAAAATCCTTATATATATATATACTATTTCCCTTACATATTTTCTAATGTTATTTTATTGTCATGGTGAGATGACTGTTACACCATGAATCCCTAGAGTTCAAGTTACTTAGTTTCGACTCTTTTAGAGTCATTATGCCTTGATGAAATTTCAATATCACATAGTTATCCCAGGGTTGATCTAGATGAATTAAAAGGTTGGGGGACATTTTGTGATGTATGATGGATATAATTATATAAAATTAAATCATTATGGAGTCCATGAACGACCATTTTCTTATAAAATAAATTTTCATTATTCATGATGAATGGGTGGGTAACAAATGGATATCACACAATGATAATTAGATCTATTATTTTCATGGTATTATTAATCTTTATCACACCATTTGACAATATTTTTCAGGATTATAAATAAATTTATCGATATTTTAAAATTCATTTTTTTTAGTTTTTCTTCATAATACCTAGGAAACTACATGGTTATTTTAAGTGATCATAGGCCTGTGGGATTGGACCTTAGTAAATTTATTTGTCTATTGGAACTTAAATCTAAGGTATCACACTAAATATCTTCCTCTTTTTATTCTCCTTTCATAAATTCTTCCCACAACATTGTAATATTTATTTGAATAACTTTTTTGGGTATTCTTATTTTTAATTGAAGGAGGATTTTTTATGGGTTGATGTATTTAGTGTTTTTAGTTTCCACTTAAT
Source organism: Viscum album (assembly GCA_963277665.1). NCBI lineage: Eukaryota > Viridiplantae > Streptophyta > Magnoliopsida > Santalales > Viscaceae > Viscum > Viscum album. Next base: position 111,649,666 of record OY728135.1, read on the forward strand.
ATTTCATACTGGTGTTCTTTGTCGATCATTCCATCAGAATTCAACTAATTTTGAAGAATTATATCAAGTTAGGGGAATCAAAATATCCACTATTTCTATTTAAATCTTATATTATCATGATTTCATATATAATAATTAAATTTATGATATTAAAATAGGGAATATAATTTACCATATTTAATTAATTGAAATGTATTGTAGTGTTTTTTCGCATATCATTCATCTAAACTTCTTCTTTTTTCTCTTGATCATATTTTTATAGTGAAATTTCTTCTTTGTGTGATTATTGATGCATCCTTTCATTTTTTACTGGTCTAAATTCAACTAATCAAGATAAAAATGATATGAAATGATGATAATTGACATATATTTCATAATAGTGATCAATATTCATTAAAAATGATTAATATGTTAGATATTTTTGTAAATAATATTATAATATAAGTATTATATCTATTATTTTCTATTTAATATGTTTTATTGCATGCTGAATCCTAATCATAATGAATATTAACTGAGATAGTAAATAATGAAAAAATATTCATTAATTAATACTATTTGATTAATATGTTCCAATAATGATTGTTATAGATTTAATGATTTTATTAATGGACATATATTTTATCATTAATATTTATTGATATATATATATACTTGTTTCTTTTTATGTATTTTAGAATATATTTCTTGATACACGATTTAATTGGAATCCTGGTATGGTTGGATGATGTGGTGGGGAAAATTTTGTGTTAATATTATTGTGGGAGATTCATGATGTGGGTGATGGGGGGTTTGGATGGTATGGAGACCCTATGGGAATGATTTTGGGATGGTTGTCATTGGTTGGGATCTTTGTTTGATTCTTTTAAGCCTTTTCATTTTGGTTGATTTTTCAGTTATTTCAGGTATAAATTTCCTTTACGTATGAATACTTTGTTTTTAGTATCTTGAATTATGGATGTTAATAATTAATGAATTAGTTATAATGGGATGTTTCATGAAGTTTTATGTTGATATGGATAATGTAATATGACTAAACATTCAATTTTTTTAATGACGACTATTAAAAAATATTTATAATTATTACAAAATAAATTCTTGAAAAAAATACTATTTATTTTATTAGTAATTCTATAATAAAAATCAATTATAAAGAAATTATAAAGATTGATAATGATAAATTTTTTTAAAAAATAAACTAAATTATGAATGAAAAATATAGAAATCTGTTAGCTCATATTCCTTAGAAATTGTCTTGGAAATGATAAGAATAATAATAAATGAATGAAAATTGATATGTATAATGAATTAATAATGGGGCGAATTATTTAGTTTCATGTTTTTAATTAATTTTATGGAATTGTGAGTAAATATGGTTATTACATCACCATTGAGCATTATTACCATTGGTGAAATTATTGATATAATGTGATGATTGGAAATAATATATATTGATTGTAAAGGTTAGAGTTATTAGGAACATAAGGGAGAAACACTATCCTCAACTATTAAAAATATCATTTAAATTGTTCATTTATCATATCCTTGGAATATGGTTTCATCATTGGGATTCACCATTTAATAAGAAAACTTAGAACGTTAGAAATTGAGGTTTGAATAGAATATTATATATAAAAGCATAAGTTATAGGAGATCATTTCTAGATAAAAATTAGTTGAATTTCTCATAAAAGTACCACCATTGGACACATTAACCTTGATGATTAATTAGGGATGATATGGGGTCATGTATATAGGGGTAATGTTTTTTAATGTGTATATGCTTTTATAAAAGAAAATTTTCTATACTGATGTCGTATATTATAAAAATGTATCATACTTTAAAAAAATATAAAATGTACACAATTAATGGATTAATTTTGTGAAATGGATTTCATATTTTGAATCATTATATTAAAATTATATATGTGGTTAAATTTTTAATGTTTTTGTAAAAATAGAAAAATACAGAAATATGGTTACATACAATAAATAATAAATCATATATATAAATTAATAAATAATCATACCCATCATAGTTATATTTACCAAATTTCTCTACTTACAAGTATATTGGATCATTGATGGAGTTAATTAGGCTCTATCAAGGGTAGTGAAATAATTAATATATTTGAAAAAATATTCCATAATTATTTTGCATTAAATTCAACTGACCACGCATATAAATAACCACCCCTTCTCATTAATTACATAACAAATTCAAATTACTGTCTTCAAATCTCTCTATGGAGTTTCTCCATTATCACCCTCTTCAATGAAGAATACTTTTTTTTATTTCTATGATTCGAATCAAAGATAAAAATCTCTAGGAATGTAAAGCTAATTTTTTATTGATTTTATATTCTTATTTAAAATTTCAATCTAGAATCATTTTAAATTTATAATTTCCTATGATGATATTGTTTTAATCTCATTTAAAGTATTTTTTTAATGATATTCAACACTTGTAACACCCAATTTCACTCACATTACAGTTAATTCAAAAGCATTTACTATGATTAAACTATTACATGGCCATAAAGTATATTATACAAATCCCTGCATATTCTATGTATTTGTGGTATTCTGGATTTATTATTTCAATGAGAGGGGAATTTTCATAAAAATTAGGGTGTATATATGACTGGTAAAGACTCAATCAAGTCCTAAGAGGAATAAACTTGATTTTGTAAGGATTTCACCTTTTTCATCAATGCATGATGACTTAGAAACCTATCCTTATTTAAATTTAGTACCACTAATAGATTCATTGATAAATCATGTAATTTATTTTGAATTTGATTTTCCCCATAATTTTTATATACTTTTAATATATTATAAAATAAATAATGATAGAATCTATTCCCACTATATTACATATCCCATGATATAATCCATTGTTTTTTATAACATTCTAAATATATAAGATCACCTAGTATTTATGATACCCATTTATCTAGTTAATGAAGTGGGTAAATTTATTTTAATCCACTATGGGGATAAAATTAAAGAATAATTACTTCTAATTAGATGTTTTTATATTTTTGGTTGTAATGTAATTTTTACCAATCTATAAACTTCAAGATTACTGAACAATGATATTTAGAAGGAAATCATAGGTATTCTATATACCATGATAGAAATAACTCACCAACGATGGATGACTTGGGTCAGGGGAAGTATAATTATTATAAGATAAAAATTTATTAGAAACCATAAAAATCAGATTTGAAATTAAAAATATACCTAGATAACATAGATTTTATAGTATTCAAATTCTTGTGATAATTCTATAATTGTTTTTATAGGTATTTGATTAATACAACTGTATTTTAGAAAACCGTGATATATATGACATGCTTTATACATTAATTGTTAATAATATTACAAATTATTCTAGTAATTTGTTAGATAATTATACATCCTTGAAGAAGAAGAAACCAAGGCAACAATATAATTCAATGATTTGATTTTTTGAATAATCATTAAAATGATGTTAAAGTTATTGGTGATGAAATTATTAATATCCTGGGTTTATTGAAATGTATTATGACAAATAACCTTACCCCATTGGAGAAAACAATTACCCCTTCAAAATAATTGATGACATTATTAAATTTAATGAGGTAATAGACTACATCATTTAGTGGGTCCACTATTCCCATGGTGATAAAGAAAAATATAAATTCACTTGAGAAGATCCTTTTTGAATTGGGGTATACTATGAAGTAAAAATGATATAATTTTTGTGTATTATTAAATGGGAGATATTTTCCAACACATTACATTGAATTAAAATACAAATAATTGATGTTTATCTATTTTCAAAAATATTTCCTATGGAGAAATGTGCTGAGGTGCAATGAAATATCATGGATTTATTAATATTTAATGATGATATGGTGCCTGTGTATGAGGATAATTTTAAAAAGTTAATAAGGTGTGTTGTGGATTATCTACATAAGCCAAAAATAAATATTTATCATTTCAATTAGGCTTTAATTCCATGTCATTGAATATTATCAGTATTTTAAGATTTTCCATTATATGAAGAGGTAGTAATATGTGTTTTCAAGAATAGAAATATGCTTTATAAATCAATCATTTAAAAGTGGAAATCTAATAATAAAAGGATATATTAACAATTTATAGAATTAACTATTGTAAAAGAAAATAAAGTATGAGTGGAGTTCCACTTATATAATAAATATAGGAAAACATCCTCTAGGGGCATGCTTAATGGGAATGTTTTTCTAATTAAATTGGTTGGAAAATGTCCTCAATCTCATAAATTGGAAGGAAATAGAAAATAAATCAATTTATTGTGATTCAATTGAAATAATATAGGAAATTACTCAAATCAAGACCCAAAACACCAAGTCAATCTATCCAAAAGAGGATTGGAGATGAATAATGGTCATTTTCAATAAGAATAACTAATGTTGAATCCATAAATGATGTGACACTAGGTATATTGATTATACACTCAAGGTGGGATATAATTTTTTTTATAGAAATGCATACTTATTATATAATTTATGTCTACAAATAATATTCAATCCTTCCTAATTCCTTAAGGTATGTTTTATTAATTAGAACACAAAGTGGTAAATTAATATCAATAACGATATATTACACATTAAAAATTAGAATGCATGGGTGTTTTATAATTAAAAATATAATCATCATTCCTACGGGGGGTTGTAATTTAATATTATGTATAGATTACATCATGAATTATAAAGAATTAACTTATTATTGAGAGAAAGATGTTATAACTAGTGATGTAAGCCTAAAATTACATATCTTTAGAGTTGGGATCTCATTTCCTAAATCATGTCTGAATCCAACCCTAGTAACTCAGTATAGAAAGTTCTTATGGATGAAATAGATGAAATTTAATCTATAAAGAGTAAAGAGGTATTGAGAATAGATTATATAATAATTGTGAATGTATATATTGTGTATTTTTTGAATAATTTCATGGATTTATCGTTAATAAACAGGTTGAGTTGTCTACTGATATTATCCTTAATGAAAACCCCTTACATAAGCTACCATATAGATTGGTTCCACTTTATTATGTGGGGTTAATAATGAAATTAAATGGCTTACATGACAATGGATTAATCCATGAATGTGTTTCACTATGGGGAGAACATATTAAATTTTTGAAGAAGATCGATGAATTAATGGTGTCATTTGTAATATCCCATTAGCATATTTCAGGTAGGTATATTATTTTTATTACTAATACATTTGTTTTATTCTTGATCTCCAGTTATGCTCACAAGGAATTTATATAATATATGTCTTTTACTTGTTTTTTAACCATAGTTGATCTTCTTAAGGGGTTGGAAAATTGTTTTGATGTGTGTTTCAGAGGCCATGAGATGTAAAAATGGATTTAGATCAAGGGTGGATTTTTTTATCAAAGAATGCTACAAGATTTCCACCAGAAATCCAATAATGGATATTAGCTAGTCGATGGAGGAATGAAAGAAGGGAATTCCATACTTGAACTGCACCAGCTAACCTATGGATATGCTAGTGTTTGGGGGAATAATTATCAACCCACCATCCAATTGGGGATACTTATAGAAATATACACATTCTAAACAGGTAAACATACCAAACTATTGGGGGAACCATCTCATCAGTGATGCTATCTGATCCAAGAAATAAATAGAATGTTTAGTATTTTTCGCTTTCCTAATCGCCTATTTCATTATACATCACCCAACTAAAATTTAATTCAACCTTACTCCAATTGAAGATAATATAGGATGAATATGTATCTTCAGTCATCATTACTTCAGGGATTGATTTTCTAGTTTACACAATGAATTTTATCTTTTATGTATTTCATTGATTTGATCTAAGATCCCTCCTCTCTCCTTTCTCTATTTCTTTGACAGTGATTTATCCTTTGTTTCCTTGATGGATTTGAGTTTTTATTTGTGATTTATAATTCTTTGATTTTCTTTTGAGCATCATAACCCTTGATTCAACATATTTGTATCCCATGAGGTTATTTTTCTATATTTAAGGAGTTAGGTTCTTTAAAAGAAATCACATTCAAATAAAAACATTTTTTGTTTGATTTAATTTTGTTTTCCAATTGTATTCTAAATCAAGTTGTGACAATCTTTATGAATGATTTTAAATGGTATGGTGTGTGTACATGGGATGAATATCCTCTAAAATTTGGTTTTAAATATAATGTAGGATTTATAGAAAAATGAGCTTGAATAATAATGAGGATTTGAGGTATAACTTTGATGAATGAAATTACATGAAATGATTTATGATTTTATATGAAATGAGTTTATTTGAATGATAAGTGAATTTGATAAAAACCATTAGATATTGTTTTTTGAAATGATATGGCATGTTTTTAAAAATGATTTTGGAGATGAAAGAATTTATTACTCAAGATGAATTAGATTGATACAATTGAATGGTAGACCCAAAAAATGTTTGATTTTCAATGAAGAAAATGTGATCCAAGGTAGTCAAGAGAGAAGACTAGACACTGGGATTCTATTACCAATAATTTTAAATGAATAATTGATGATGAAGACACTGACTAAACTATCACGAGGAAAGTTGGATTAATCATTTTGATCATTAATGTTTTACCATATTCATATACATAGAATTGTGTTCAAATCAGGATCCATAAATTACTGAAATGTGATAAAATCCCAATAATAATCTTATTTTTTGGTCTCCTAACCATGGTATTATAATTGAAAATGTTTATGCATTCCAGTGTTTGACTAAAATGACTTACTCATGTTTGTATTGGTAAAAATGGATAGTAATTCATATCTTGATAAAGATGTTTATATCTTCTTAATTTGATAAAAATAAACATTGATGCTTGTTTAGTTATAGGCATTGAATTGTTTTGAAAATTATTATTTTAATATAGTTTTTTAAAACAATTAAATTCCATGTTTTATCAAAAATTTATAAAAATTTGTTAAATTATAATAAATTGGATATAAATTGCTTGGTGAGATCCTACATGGGTTTTTTTCTCACATGAAACCGTTACAATCAGTAATTTATAGATTTTAATTTCAATGTTCTAGGGAAAGGTAAATCACTATTGTATATTGGTTGGTGTTCTTGACTGGTGGGGACCAGTGTATCATGTGACAAATCATGGAATAGATTTTGTATGATGATGACTTGTTGGTCATACATGATGTCTTCCTTGATATAAAATTTTTAGAAATATAAATTTCTAATTGTTAAAATTTTCATCATGTAAAATGTTTGAAATATTGATCATTTTTAATATTATATCAAATGCATTATCTTGATGTATTAATCAGGTGGTGAAATAATTTTCATATAGTTATTTTGATGACTATATGTAAGTCACGGTCCCATAGGAATCAGGGAGGACCTTTTGGGATTGTAAAGATTGATTAAGGTATAGTTTAGGTGTGCTATCTGGGATAATTAATGAAAAAAGTGTAATAGTTCAGTTGTGTATCTTCTTTGATGTCAGAATATAGTTTGGGATGTCTTAGTATGTAAGTTATAGTGTTGTTGAGAATTAAGGGGTAGGTTACGAGCATGTTATTGGATAGTTCTCATCATAGTGAGAATTATGTAACCATTTGATATTTTAAATTTTTTACTTAAAATGAATTCAATGATATGATTCTGATTTTTTTCAAATATTTAAAGGAGACATGTGTTTAAAAATTGAATTTGGCTAGATGGAGTTTATGATATCTTGCATATTATCTTATTTTTCCCTAGTTATTCATTATGGTTTTGTATTACCATGCCCCCAGTAATACACTTAAAAAACCACATGGTGGGGGTGTCTATAAAAAATGGTATGGAAAACTTATATTTGATTTGAACACCTTTAGATGTTGTTTTATGCATGATTTAGTCCTGGGTCAGCTAGATAAACCTGTGCTAGTCCAAGATGTAGAGGTTATATTGTAGAGATATGATAACATAGATTATTCCTAATAGTTACCTAATCAGAAAAACTATATTTATCGGGTACATATGATCTTTTGAGGCATAATATTGGTTGGATAAGTTTCACGAGCTCTTTTATTTTTTTTAGAGATTCCAATTTTAGTCTCAGAGAGAAGCGTTATCTTCAATCACAAAGCACTTAGACGAATTTAGTGGGATGTAATAGTTCATACTATGAAGAATGTGAGAATATAGTGAAAATAATTCATGGATATTTTTTGGATCATATCTATAAAGAATAGATTAGGTTAACTAAGTTAATATAGTTTACTAAACTTAATTAATGCTTTCAAATAATGACTAAGTATGCAGACTACTTTTTCAAGACTGGTCATTCCTTACTTGAGGTAGTATCAAATGAGAAACTAAAAGGTCCGTTGATTGAGATGTTTCTTAAAATTTATATTTGAACAACGTTTTTCTAGTGAAACTCACCATGTATGCTATAATTATATATAGATCCTTCATGGAGAAACATAACTTGGCTGGAATGTTATGTTTTATGGGAGTTCATCCTACTCTCAGTGGTATCTCAAGAAGTCCCTCTAAATGGGAGAGAATGTGAGTGGTATTCCGTAGTGGAATCTAGCGTGGTGGGTATTATAATTATATATTAGTGTATTATCAATACCACTCACTTGTTTCTAGTTTTTTAGTTTTGGTTATTGAAAGATTGAATATAAGGAGAGACATAAGATCTATAGCACTTTTGGATGCTTAAGTCACTAGAAGATATTTTTCCACATAATTACCACACTTTGAATTGGTTTGTGATCGATATTATAGGGATCATATGTGCTTATTTAAAATGATTCAATAATTAATGAGTTCCCACCATACGTAAAAGGAATAATGTAACTTCACAAAGTGGATGAGTTTCTAAGGTAATCTAATACGGGTCCTACGATCGTGATAGGTACCTTTACCAATGACTCATCATTAGTAACTACTTTATTTGATTGTAATTTATTCTATTTATTTGTTTAATGAAACCTGAATATAAGGTATCACACTACACCACTTTCCCTTTTTATTATTATATCATTAATTCTTCCCACAACATAGTAATATTTATTCCTCTAATTTATTTGGCATTCATATTTCTAACTGAAGAAGAATTTTTGATGGGTTGATGTAATTATTGTTTTTTAATCTCCTCATGATATTTCATAATAGTGTTATTTATCCATCATTCAATTAAAATTCTATTAATTGTGATGCTTTATACTAAGTTAGGGGATTCAAAACATCCACTATTTTTGTTTATATATGGTATTATCCAAATTTGATATATAATAATTAAATTTATGATATTGAAATGGGGAATATAATTAATGAGAGTTAATGAATTGAATTATAGTGTAGTTTTGTCTCTCTTATAGATAATCTATTAGTATTAGTTTTTCTTCATGCTATTATTTTCATAGTGCAATTATCTATTTATGTGATTATTGATGCATATTTAAATATTCTACCAGTCTAAAATTGATTGAAGACAATAAAAATTACAAGACATGGATGATAATGAATACAATGCTCATCATAGTTATTAATATTCATTAAAACTGATTAACATGAGAGATATTTTCATAGTGAATATAATATAAACAATTATGATAAATATTACATTACATTTAGTAAGTTTTTATTTAATACTCAACCCTAATCAAAATGAATTGATTAATTATGATATTGAAGATAGAAGAGATATTCATGGATTAATACTAGTTTTTGAGTATGTTCAAACAATGATTATTTTAGATTGCATGAATTGATTGAAGAACTACTATTTTATCATTAATATTTAAGGATTTTTTTATATATTTACTTGTTTTTATATATGTATTTTAGTATATATATCTCTATACATTATTTAATTTTAGTCTTCGTATGGTTGGATGATATAGAGAGGATAGATTTCTGTTGATACTCATGTTGGTAATTCATGATCTAGAAGATGGTGGGATAATGTGGATGGTATGTAAAAATGAAGGGAATTATTTTTGGAATGTTAGAATATGTTGGGAACCTTGTTTGATTCTTTTATTATTATTTATTATGGTTTATTTTTTATTCCATTTCATGTATAAACGTCCTTAATGTATGAATAGTTTTGTTTTAGTGTCTTGAATAATGGGTAGTAATAATTAATGAATTAGTTATCATGGGATTGTTCAGGTTGTTTTATTATGATATGGTAAAGGATATATGACTAAACGTTCAATGTTAAATTATAATGAATATTGAGGAATATTGATAATTATTACAAATAGAATTATTGAAATATAAAATAATAATTTAATTATTAGTTACAAAATATAATTCATCGCTAAATTATTTATTAAGATAGATATTGATAATAATTTTAAAAAAATGAATATAAATGATCAATGTAAAATTTATAAGTCTATTATCTCATTCTATCCAATAATCATCAAGGAAATACCAATAATAGTATAAATGAAAAATGATACCAGACACCAAATTGATATATTGAATAAAGTAAAAATTAGATGAATTATTTAGCTGGTTTTTTAGAATTAATTTCATGGAATTGAGAGTAAATATGGTTATTACATAACCATTGAGTATTATTACAATTGGTTAAATAATTGATATAATTTAATGGTTGGAATTAACATATATTCATTATAATGGAGAGAGTTTTTTGGAACAAAATGGAGAAATAACAGACTTAACTTTTATTAATTACATTTAAAATTATCATTTATCATATACATGGAATATCATTTCATCATTAGGGTTCTGAATTTACCATGACAAAGTATAACTTTACCAATTGTGGTTTTATTAGAATAATATATGAAAAAATTCCATGTTTGGGGAAATCACTTCCAGAAAAATATTAGTAGAATTGCTCAATTAAATTAACACCATTGGACACCATACAATTGAATATTAATCAGATGTGATATGGTTTCCAATATCTTGGGGTTATGTTTTATAATTTGTATATTCATCTACAAATGAAATTTTTTTTATTCTAATGCCACATTTTAAAAAAAATTATTATCCTTAGAAACATTAAAATGTACACAATTAATTGATTAATTTTTTAAAATGGATTTCATATTTTGAATTAGTATAATAAAATTATATAAGTCTTTAAATTTGTAATATTTTGGTAAAAATAGTTAAATATAGAAAAATATTGAAATACACTAAATAAGAAAACATATATTAAAATTAATAAATAATCATACCAATCATTGTTATATTTATCATATTTATCTACCAAGTATTATATTGGATCACTAAGGGAGGTAATTGTGCACTATCAAGTGCAGTGACAGAATTAATATATTCGAAAAAATATTCAATACTTTATTGCATTAAATTCTTCTGATCACAAAAATTAATACATACCCATTCTCATTTATTACAAAAAAAATTAAAATTCCACTCTTCAAATATCTCTCAAGGAGTGTCTCCATTATCTCTCTCTTTAATCTAGAATAGTTTGGTCTGTTCTATGGTCCAAATTAAGGATAATAATGTTTAGATATGTATGGGAAATTTTTTCTTCCTTTTATATTTTTTATTTAAACTTTCAATGTAGTTTCATTTTAAATTTCCAATTTAATATAATAATATTGTTTCAATAATATTTTAAGTGTTTTTTTATGATATTCAACACATTTAAGACCAAATCTCACTCATATTATAATCTCTTCAAAGGTGGTTACTATGATTAAAATATCACATAATCATAAACTCTATCACAAAAATCCCAAAATATTCTATGTATTTATGGTATTATGGATGTATTTTTGAAGTGTTAGACCTTTTATTAAGAATGATGGTGGATATATTACAGTTAAATCCTTTATCAGGTCCCAAGAGGATTAATCATGATTTTGGAAGAATTTCACTTTTTTCTTCAATTCATGCTGACTTGGAGGCCTATAATTATTTAAATTTAGTACCCTTAATAGCTTCATTGATAAATCATGCTATGTATTTTGAAGATGAAAAATTTTCCTCTTAATTCCTATTCTCTATTAGTAAGTTATAAAATGAATTAATATTTTATATGATGGGTGGGGTGTAAAATTATATTAACCCTTTTTCCACTAGTTGTTCTCATAAGACAACTATGATAATGTAATTAATGAATACTTAACATTTATGTATTATTCTTTTTCCCAAGGACATGATGTTTTGTTTATAATATCTAGAAATATGAATAACCATCATTTCTAGCATCATGTGGTCATTTAGTTTTATCCTTTTGATGATTTATTTTTGTTTTCATCCATGTATTATTTTATGCCTACGTATTCATTTATATGACATTATTTTTAATATATTACCACTATATTACATTTCCTCTGATAAATTCCACCAAATGTTATAACTTACTAAGCATCTAAGCTCACCCATTATTTATGTTTTCCATTTCTATAGTTAATGAGGTTGATTAATTTTTTTTTATCCACTATAGGAATATAATTAAAGGATAATGACTTCTAATCTTATGTTTTAATATTTTAGGTTGTAATGAAAAGTTTATATATATATCCTCTTGAGGACTAATGAACCATGATCTTAAGAATGTAATATCTGCTATTCTGATTACCATGGTAGAAATAACCCAAAAATTATAGATGACTAGGGTCAAGGGAAGTACAACTTTTATTAGAAAAATGTTTTTTAGAAACCATAAAAAAAATATTTACGAAAAATATATTGGAAAAGAACATATATTTTACCACATTAGTATTATTGATATTATTCTAAAATTGGTTTTATATGAATTCTATGAATACATCTATAATTTAAGAAAACATGATATATATGTTAGGATTTATAACTTAATTTTTTATAATATTAATATTTATGTTGTGTATTTTGGTAGATGATTATTCCTCCTAGATGAAGTAAAAACCATGGAAGAAATATAAGGAAATTTGAGTAATATTTGAATAATCATTATAATGATGTTAATTTTTTTGCTGAAAAAATTATTATTATCTTGGGTTAATTGAAATGGATTATGAAAAACAACCATACCACCTTGGATAAAACTATTACCCCTTAACATGGATCAACCACATTATAATCTATAATGAGGTAAAATACACCACCATTTAGTGGGTACACTAATCTCATGGTGCTAGAGAGTAAAATAATTTCACTAGAGAAAATGCATTGGGCCTTGCGGTGTACTGAGAAGGAAAAAGTTATAATTACTATGTATTATTTAATGGGATGTAATGTTATATATTGTTCCTAGAATCAAAATAAAAATAATTTATGTTTATTTATTTGGGAAAATATTTCATATGGAGAAATGTACTGAGATGAAATGGAGTGTCCTGGATTTTTTAAAATTTGATGAAAATATGGAGGCTAAATATTAGGATAATTTCACAATGTTAACAAGGTATGTATTGGTTTATCTACATAACCCAAAATTAAATATAGATCATTTAAAAAAGGTTTTAATACCACACATTTTACAATTATCAGTATTCGAATCATTTCCACCATATAAGGAGGTACTAACAAGTGTTATCAATACTAAGAATATGATTTAAAAATAAACCATTTAAAAGTTAAAACCTAAGAATAAAAGGGTATATTAACATTAAATGGAATTAACTACTTGAAATGAAAATAAATATAGAGTGGAGTTCCATTTATATAATAAATATAGGAAAACATTCATTAGGGTATGAATAATGGGAAATGTTGTAAACTTTAAATGTTTGGAAAAGGGTCATCAATATCATGAGTGGAATGGAAATAGAAAATAAATCAATTTATATATTCTCAATTGAACTTATATAGGAAATTACTCTAACGAAGACCCAAAACACCAATTCAATATATACCAGAAGAGGATTGCATATGAATAATGGGAATTTTAAATAATAATAGATGTTTTGGAATCCCTAAATGATGTGATAGTAGGTACATTGATTATATAGTCAGAGCGAGATAATAAATTTTTTGATAATATAAGTATATAATTTTTATATCATGTATGTCTAAAAATAATATTTAATCATCCCTGATGCATTTCGATATGTTTTATCAACTATGACACAATGTGGAACTTTGATTACACTATATATATACTACATAAAACGAATTAGAATTATTGGGTGTGTCCTAATTAAAAATCAAATCATTATACCTAGGGTGAGTTTTAATTTAATCTTATTTATGGATAACATAAGGAATTGTAAAGAATTAATTTGTTATAGAGAGAAAAATGTTATAACTAGTGATGTAAGAATGGAATTACATTTCTTTAAAGGGGTGATCTAAATACCTAAATCATTTGTAAAACCAAACCTAGTAGCACATTATAAAAAACACTTCTTGAATTAATGGATGAAATTTAATATATACAGAGTAGGAGGTATTTGGTATAGAAGATATCGACATTAAGTAAGTATACATTGTTGTAATTTTTGATGAATTTCATGGATTTCCCCCTAATCAAGAGGTTGAGGTCTCTATTGATATAAAACTTAGTGAAAACCCTATATTTAAGATACAATATAGATTGGATCCAATTGTTTTAGTTTGGTTAATGAAGAAATTAAATGTCTTATAAGATAATGGATTCACTCATGAATGTATTTGATCATGTGGAGAACAAATTATATTATTGATGAAGAAATATGGATTAATGGTGTTGTCTATAATATCCCATTAACATCTTTTAGGTATGAATATTATTTTTTTTATTGGTTCATTTAATTTATTGCTGATATGTAGTTATTTTCATGTTAATTTTCTGTTATCCATGTTTTTTCTAGTTTTGTTTACTATAGTTGAGCTTTGTGAGGGGTTAGGAAATTGTTTTCATATGTGTTACAGAGGTCAGGATATGTAATAATGGATTTAGATCATTGTTGTATAAGTTACTTTTTCCAAAGAGTCTACAGGAGGTCCACCAATATGCCTGTGATGGCTATCCATCAGCCGATGAAGGGATTTAATTATGGAATTCCTTATAAGAACTCCACCATATAACTTACTGAGAAGCAAGTGTGTGGGGTAATTATACTCAACCCACTATCCAATTGTTGAGAAATCCAAAAATCTATGCATTCAACCCAGGGTCACAGCCCAACTGGTTGGGGCCACCGTCTCCCCAGTAATGCAAATCGATTTGGGAAATAAAAGGAAAATTTTGTCTATTTAAATTTTATAATTCCCTATTTAATTATAATTTGATTGCGTAAAATATCATTCAATACAAAACACTTTGGATAAACTCTTGTGAAGAATTTGGATCTTCCAACCTCATTACATCAGGGATTGATGTTCCAACTGATGCATTGTATTCTATCTGGTAACTGTATCCTTGATTTGATCATTAATCCTTCTTTTATCCTTCAAATATTAATTTTAAAGTGATTTATAATTTTTTTCCATTATATAATAGTATTTTTCTTTGGGATTTATTATTATTGGATTCTCTTACAAGTATTATTTCTCTTGATTATCCATTTTTGTATCCCGTGAGGGTATTTATCAATCTTGTATAAGATAGGTGGATTAATTTGGAAATAATTCTCAAAAAGGACATTGATATTTGTTTGATTTAAATTAATTACCTAATTGTTATATAAATCATTATTTTATACTCTTTATGAATGATTTTAAATGTTATGGTGTGTGTATGTGGGAGGAATTTCTTCGAAAAATGGATTCTAAAAATAGAGTTGGATTTCTGGAAAAATGTTATAGAATAATAATAAGGATTTGAGGTATTATTTTCACGAACTAAAATATGCGAAATAATTTATGATATGATATTAAATGAATTTATTTTAAATACATGTGATTATTATAATATCCATTAGAAATTCACTTTTGAATTGATATGGAATGTTTTTACAAATTGATTTTGGGGATGAAAGAATTGATTATTTGAGATGACATAGATTGATAGAATTTAATGACAAACCCATAAATACTGACTTACCATGAAGAAAATTGGATCATAGGTAGATAATAAGAAAGAACATACCCTTGGAAAGTATTAACAAACCTAGAAAGGGATGATCAATGATGAGGATGCCGAATTAACTATCTTGAGGGATGTTAGATTAGTCATTTGGATCATTAATTTTTTACCCCAAGGCTTATAAATAGGAATTTGTGTACAACAAGATCCATAATTCCCTTAGATATGAGATAATCCCTATAATAATCTATTTTATTGGTCTATTAACCACAATGTTTTGATTGAAAATGTTTACACATGCTAGTTTTTGAAAGAAATGAATTACTCATACCTGTATTGGTAAAAATTCAAATTCATTCATGTATTGATAAAGATGTGTATATATTTTTGATTTTACATAAATTCACATTGAAACATGTATTATTATAGGAATTTAAATCCATTGTAAAATATTACTTTAATAATAATTTTTAATATATTTTCATGCCATTTTTTTATCTAAAATTTAGCAAAATTGGTCAAATTATTATAAATTGGTTATGAAATATTTGGTGAGATCCAATAAGGATTTGTTTCTAATATCCTACCTTTACCATTAAGAATTTATTAATTATATTTTCCATGGTCTAGGGAATGGTAAATAGCCATTGTAAGTCGGTGGGTGTTCTTGATTGGTTGTAGCCAGTGGGTCATGTGACAAATCATTGAATAGAGTTTGTACAATGATGTATTCATGGTCTTCCTTGATGTATGGGTGGATGAAACATTTTTAGAAAAATATATTTCTAATTGTTATAAATTTAAAATTGTATAATGTTTGAAATATTTAATATTTATCATGTACCATATACATCATCTTGATGTATTGATCATGTGGTGAAATATTTCCCACTTGATTTTTTTGATGACCATATGCAAGTCCCCAACCCATGGGGATCACGAAGTCCCTTATATCCATGTCAATGAAAATTTAGCTATCGTTTAGGGGGACTATCTGAGACAGTTCATAAAAAAATATTATGAATTTTTAGTGGTTTCTCATCCTTTATGTCAACATATAGTTTGGGGTGTCTTGGTAGACTAGGGGTAGAGTTATTGGGAAAAAAGTTTTAAGTTACGAGCAAGTTCCTATCGAGTTATAATCATAAGGGGAATTCTATTATATTTTCTATATGAAAAAATTTCCTTCATGTAAATTCAATGATACTATTTTTTAATTTTTCCAAAATATAGAGATAAGATTTATGTTTACCAATTGAATTCTATTTGATAGAGTTGATGATATCATGCATATTGACTGAATTTTGCCCTGTTATTCATTAAGGTTGTGCAACACCATACCCCAAGTAATACACATAAAAACCCACAAGTGGGTGTTATCAATAAAACATGGTATGAAATATCTATATTTAATTTGAACATCACCGAATGTTGTTGTTTGCAGGATCCAAACCATGGTTATGGCACCTAC
This sequence comes from Viscum album, assembly GCA_963277665.1. Lineage (NCBI taxonomy): Eukaryota > Viridiplantae > Streptophyta > Magnoliopsida > Santalales > Viscaceae > Viscum > Viscum album. The sequence goes on from OY728135.1 coordinate 111,667,103, forward strand.
ACTAGTACTAGTTTAGGTTATAGAGGTTGTACCATGGAAAGATGTTAACATAGATTATTCCTTGGAGCTTATTTATCTAAGAACACTATATTTATAGGGTAAAGATGATCTTAGAAGTCATATTATTTTTTGATTAAGGGTTACTAACTCTTCGATTGTTTAAAGATTCCAAATTTAGTCAAGGGGAAAACCGTTGTATTCATACTTGAAGGACCTTGAAGAATATAGTGGGACCCGATAGTTCATACTGAGAAGAGAGTGAGACGAGAGTATAGTGACATCATGTATATATTCATGGATTATATCTATATAGAATAGATGTTGTTTACTATGTCAATAGAGATTTATAACCATGATTAAGTTTGTTAAAAAATATTGAGTATACCGACCACTTTCCTAAGACAGTTTATTCCCCCACTTGAGGTTGTATAAAATGAGAATCTATATCTTATAGGTTTGAGAAGGTTCTGAAAATATATATTTTATCAATGGGTTTTCTATTAAGACAAATCTTGTATGCTAGAATGATTGATGTATCCATCATGGAGAAACTTTACATTGTGGGAACGTCAAGTTTTATGGGAGTTCATCCTACTCCTAGTGGTTGCTCAAGTGGACCCACTTTAGGGAAGAGAATGTGAGAGAAATCCCATAGTGTAAATTCGGGTGGTGGGATTTAAAAAATATATATTTGTGTATTGTAAATGGCCATTCACTTGTTTTTAGTGTGGTAGTACTTAGAATTGAGGGCATGCATATATGGAGGCACCAATGATCAATAGCTCTTATAGATGCTCGAGTCACCTGACAATATTTTTCCACTTATTTATCTCACATTGAAGTAGTATGTCATCAATATTATAGGGATTATATATGGTGATATAAAATTATTCAATAAGAAATGGGTTCCAATCAAAAGTAAAAGGAATGATGTATCTTAACACACTGGATTAGTCTCCAAGGTAATCTGATACGGGTCTTACGAGAGTCAGAGGTACCGTAACCATTGATTCATTTTTAGTAAATACTTTATGTGATATTTTTTCCTCTCATTCCTTAATATATACAAATATTATTTAATTTATGAACCATTATATGGATCTCATCGCTTATATAATGGAGACTTCTGTTCATCTCATGACAAATAGAGAATACAATTTTTTACTCCCCTCATGACCTTTTTATTTATCAGATATGAAGGTTTCATAGAAATTTTTTATAGACATCAAAATAATTGATTTATTTCTCAGGATGAATTTTCTTAATTATTATAGTTTCTATATTTATTTTTATCTCTAATAGATAAAATTTATTACCCCGAACAGGTTGTATTTTGTATTTAAGGGAAAACAACACCTGAAGATGAGATAAGACAAGCCTCCATTTCTAGGGTTTGGTCAGGTGATATCTATTTTTTCCATTGGGATACAAAAAGATTCCTCATATGGAAATCATTCTCCAATATCTATTTACTTTTTTGACATGTTTCCATCTGACTATTATGGTTTTCCGACATTGAGGGAGGTGGATTTTATTATTGAATTGGTACCATGTTCCCAACCAGTTTATATTTCTTCTTACAATATGTCACCATCTAAACTGGTGAAGTTAATTAATCAGATGGATGAATTGATTTCAAAAACCATTATTCCACCTATTGATTAAACTTTGGAAAAACTATATATTGTTTCTATGAAAATAGATAGTTCCCTTCTTCTTTATTTTGAATACCAAAAACTCATTCTGGTTAAGGTTAATAACAAATATCTATTTCCCTTCATTGATGATTTGGTTTATCATCTAAAAGTGGATATGTGTTTCTAAAATATTGTTTATCATTCAGGTTATCGGCATCATATGATCATGAATTCTAATATCTTATAGGATAACCTTCAGTTCCATGTATGGACACTATGAGTGACTTTTTTTCCTTTTGGTCTAACCAATGATCCTGGTGTGTTCAGGAAACTGATGACCACTATGTTCCATTATTAACTTGATTCATTTTATATGGTATTTTTTATTAGTTCTTTGCCTACTCCATGATTGAGGTGGAAAATATTCACCATCTTTGAGTAGTGTTAATCATAATAAAAAATCTAAAAAATTGTCTCATGATATTTTGATGAATCTTTTCGATTTAGGTGTTACAATTCATGGGAAACATGTTTTCTGAAAATTCTATTTCAGTTTATCCTGAGAATGTAAAAAAAATTATAAACTTGGAGGATCCATTTAATGAATTTTAGATAGAGATCCTCCCATTATTGGAATGGTATTATCATAGGACTGGGAATGATTTCTCAATTCTGGCAACTCTATTGACCTCCTTACCTAGAAGAAATTACATTTTTTATGGGATTCAATGTTCCAAGATTCTATTAAAGAGATGAGTAATCACATTAATTCATCTCCAATGTTAACTCTTCAACATGTCTGGGAGGGATATATTTTAGAACCCTTATATTTTAAAATTACACTATGTTTGATAGCGTAAATACAATGCAAACCTGAGCTTAAATGAACAATGAAATACTATTGAGACCATTTTAACAATGACTTAAAATTTATAGTTATGACTTGGTATAAATACATAATGGATGTTATATAATGTTCTAACACAATAATTTTTTTTCATTAACTCATTCGAAATAAGAACACAATTTTTTCTAAAATCATTTTATGCTACAAAAATGGGGTTTATTTATTTTTATGAGTGAGTTGTTTAATTAATTTATGAAACATTTAGAATTCATATTTTGAAAAAATGATATCAATTGATAAATCATCATGTCAAAATTTTTGTACAGATACTTTTTTTTTTAAATTTTAATAAACATATGATTGTTTGATGAATAATAAATTTTTTTTTTATAAAAATTACTGTATTATTTTCAAGAATTTAGAAATTAATTTTTTACTAAAGATATTTTAAAAATATTTTTTTTATCTAATAATATTAATAGTCTAACTATGTTATTTATATTAAATTTTATTATTGAATTTGTTATAGAATCATTTTTATTCTTAAATAGGAATTTGTCTGAAATAATTTTTTCATTATATTTTGTAATATTATCTTAAATTAGTTTCATACACTTTTATAAATAGAATCATAGAAAATGGATTTTATACTTGGAATCAAGATGTCCCAATTTATTAAATAGGACACTTATATTTTTTCCAGAAGAATAGAATTCATAATAAATTTTTGTCACCTCAGAAAAGGTAAAACGAGTTAAGAAGGGTAAAAACTAATGTGACAAAGAATGAAATTAATTTAAAAATATTAATTTATTCAATTATATTATTTTATTTCATAATAATCCCAAAACAATATAAAATAACACCTTTTTATGTTTAATTATAATTTTGAACTTTATAAAATTAATGTAAAAGATAACATCAAAGATGCCACATTCATTTTATTAATATCATTAATATTTTTTGACATGAATGAAAACAACATATTTTTTTAAAAAAATAATTAGATAAGGGAATAAAAAATTATTATGGTTATTTATTTTTAATTTTTGGGGAAGAAATAATTACTTTAAATGATTAATGAACACTATAACAGTACTTATGAAGCATTAGAAAAAACATGTAATATATTTTAAGAACACCATATGTAATGTATATTGGTCATTTATAGTTTACCAGAAATTTTAAAAATCCATATAACATATTATGGATTTTTAAAATTTTTAATTTTTGATTTAATTATTTTCTTGTTGTTTTATGTGTCAAAATGGTTGAATGGGTCTTAAAATAACATTAATAGTATATTTTGTTAAATAATAATTTATTAAATTATTAAAAAAGTATAAAAATATTAAAAGAGTATAATCAGGATTAGAAATGTACTAAAATGACATAAATTATCTATATATGTGCCAATTTTTCTTTAGAAGCAAAATTATAACCCTTTAATATTAAAACATTTATTACTATGGTTAATGTTATAATTGGATAATTGAAGTGTTAAACCAATTGTTACAGGTTAAATAATATTTAAAACTATAACAATTTACTTGGATGATTATATTAGGACCATATCTTACATATCTTCCAATACGTATCATTATGCGACCATTTCAACTTTTTTTGACACACATTATATTATAATATTTTATTTATTTCAAATAATTACAATAAGTATATCTTATAATAACCAATATTTTTTTAAATGATTCAAAATTCATAAAATTCCTATCATTATAAAATTGAATTATATATGGTCAAAATATACCCCATGGACCATTTATGGGTAATTTCACAATTATTAATAACTTTCTTGACACCAAAATCCTAATGAACATTGATTTCATGGTAATTGTCAAAAGGGTTGACGGAGCATTAAAACTATGTGATAAGGGTGAAAGGGGAAATAAAATTGTGTTCTTTTTGAATGAAAATATTTTGAATAATTCCCATATTAAATAAGAATTATAGCAATTTGGTTCCATTTTTCAAATAAAGATAATTTCTATTAATTTAATACTTTATGTAATTCATGGAGTGTCCCTCCCCAAACTTATAAATGCGGTCCCCCTCTCCTCTCTTCCTCATACCACTTTAAGCCATCTAGCATTGAAAAACCCCACCCAAATATTTCTTAACTTCAATATCAATGATTTTTGGTTCATATCATCTAAAGAGACATTTTCATGTGTCCTTAATAAGGAACCTAGAGGATGCATATTGAAGAATATATGGGCCGAATTCATATGAAGTTATACGATACTTGATGTAAGGATTTATGTGCCAATCCAATTTTATTTAAGAATATTTATAATTAAATTTCCATTTAAGAACTTATAGGTTGTTTATATGATAAATAAATTTCATTTTTATTATATTATGGTTATTTCTATAGAACAGATGTTCTTTATTCATTTCCTACACTTCATGTACTCTAGAGACCAGATGAATTTTATTTACAAAAGCTGGCTATGTTATACAATTCTGTTAGTGATCTTTTTCTTCCTAGTAATTATTTTCTACAAAATACTATCGAGAATATTTTTTTTAATATTATAAAATGATTTTTTAATGAAAATTTTATAAATTTTTTAATTTCTATAAAAAACATTCAATGTGTTATACCTTTCATTTGTAGAACAGTGTAATTTTGACTCTATCGAAATTGATAAAGGAAAATGTGTAATATCTTACAAGAAATAAATTAATTATGATGTTTTCAAGATTAATTAATGATTTTTAGATTCCCCTAAAATATTAAATATTTCATTCCAATGTATATTTTATCATTAAATTTATAGAGATATTATGATTTTAAATATTTTATATCCAATTAAAAATGGAATTTTCATCGAGAAATATTCTAGTACAATTTAAATGGAATTTTAATGTATGATAACATTATTTTATATTAATTATGAATGAATAGGTATATGATAAAATGATACCATAATTATTTTTATTTGAATGGTTCATGATTATAATAAATGGATTTTTATGAAACCCATTTATTTTCAATGGGTTATCTTATTGTCAATTTATGAAATGATTGTGAAACCCATTATCCTTTATTTAGATATGATATGATTATATGATAAATGTTATTTGATCTCATGCAACACATATGTAGGGTATTCATGATATAATGAGTGGGTATAAAATTCTATATCCCTAAAATACATTGGGTTATGTTTAAAAGCTCATGATATAATTATTAGTTGCAAGTTGATCTTCTTGATTCGATATAGGAAACATGTAGGGATTATTGATCAATTATGAGAAATAAATACTAATTCCTTTCCCACTATGGGAAACATTTGATAATTATTGATCCCTTATTATATGGGTAATTGGTTTTAAGGCCTAATAAACTATGATATGATGGTCTTGGTAGATAAAAAAGACATATGAAATATTTTATATATCTATAATGGTGTTGTAATTTTTTAAAATTTTAAGATATAAAAATATGATTCATGATTTATTTATGATCATTTATCACTTTTATAATTTAAGTGTTTCTAAATGATAAATTAGTATACCTTTACTCATGATTTTGAACCATGATAGATTTGGTAAGAAATTTATATTCCATTATAATTAACTCACACCCTTATAATTATCTTATCTAATTCTACGATCAGTGATTGATATCTCTTATGTTTACCCTTACAAATCCCTTAAGCCCACTCTTTCTTAGGATTACATTCATGATGTTATAATGAATGTTTTTAAAAAGGTGTACAAATTGATAATAACATTATGATATATGTTATAGAATGTAACTTAAGAATATGTTTATGTATCTAGGACCCTAATACACTAAAACGTTATGGTTATGGAATAAATCATAATGTTATTTAATGTATATTCTTTTAAATTAGAGTAATATTTTTTTATGAATGTTATTGGTCGCTAATGTAGGTATCAGAGCAGGTTTACATGACCTTTAGAGGTTGGTATTAGATAAATTTGGAGAAAACATGGGGGTAATACTTGGTGTATCATAATATCATTAATATAAAGTAAGCTAGAGATTGTGCAGTCATCACAATGCATCTGTATTTAGAAAATAATAGTGCATGCGAATTTGGAATAGATGCAACTAGGGGTCTTAATCCCAAAAATATTTTGTCAAATAATATCTCTACCATCATTCTATTCCATGGTGAGGTTTAAATTACTATGAATATAGTCAGATACATGCTAGGGATATTCATGGGTTAATTCTTATTTTCTTCATGGACCATTATAAAGGATTTGAATAGATAATGATAATAAAGGACCTATGTTAAACCTAATGTATCATAAATTGAAAATCATTCATTATTTATAAATCTTATAAATGATTTTCTATTATTATATTGTTTAATAATACAATAATTGATGCTCACACAATTATTTTTTTAGTTGATGGATAGAAGTGGGAGTATTTGTTTTAACATATAATTTAATGTATAATTGAATGATTTTCCTCATGACAAACCAAATAAAATATGTGATTAAAGGTGAAACCATATGATTATTCATAATCCTCTATCTGATTATATGATTAAAAATATCAACTAGGGTGAGTTTTTGGATACACTTAACAAGATAAAAACGGAGTTTTATGAATTCCATAGATGTAAGAATATTATGTTTCCTATATTTCAGGTATATTGGATTAATACATTTGAGAACCATCTCAATGGAATTAGAAGATTCTTTATGTGTTGAATAGAAGGGCATAAATCAAGTAATTACAGTGGAAAGGTAAAATCATAAATGAAATGAAATGATGTTCATCTTAAGGTATAATTTATAGTTTAATTTCTCATCTGTGGGGAATATGGGAATTATCCAAGACAATTCCCTAATCTATGGAATAACTCGTTGAACCTGAAATGTCCTATTATATTCTAATCATTAACATGAAAGGAATGACATTTTTTACTAATTATGATGTAAATATATTATAATTATGGTATTCTGGATATAATAACCATAATTGTTTTTCCTCTTCTAATAATATTGAAGCAAATTTTGAACATGTGATGATGTAAAATGGTTCATAAATAATGTATATTTGTATGTATTAACACTAAATGTTAAGGAAAATTATGGTTTTTCCATTTTTACAAACAATTAATGAAGTATCCAAGCTCAATTTAAATACCCACAATTGGAAATAACTTTTTTGGGACAAAAACACACATAAAAACATATCAAAAATGTTTTCTAGTTTTATGAAAATAGTTTCAATATTATTATTGAATTGTACATTCAATTTTTCAATACATCAAAAATTTGGATGATATGATTAAATGAATATTGAAAATAAAATTTAAGGCATAGAAATGATGTTTCATGAACCATATAAGGAATTTTCTAGAGTTTTTTCATTAACGATATGAAAACTCAAGTTGGATGATTTCAAAAAATAAGAAATGAGATAAAGTGGTACAGAGATAATGTTTTGTTGGGATAAAAAGATGATTTAAATTTATATAGTTAATTGGATAATATTTTTATGTTTAATATTTTAGTGATTTGAAATAAAATTTATTTAGGTCATCATTAATAATGACTTTTTTTATTTTTGGATTTCTGGAAAATGTCAATGAATTAATTAGAGAAATAAGGACTTTGTTGGGTTTTGGAAGCATTTATGGTTTTATGTGTGGTTATCTTACTATTTATGGCTTCTATTAAGGGTTTATAAATATAAAGTTCATCACTGGTTCAATGGAACAGATAAAACTTTTTAGATCTTAGGTGATAGTATTGTTAGCTTATTTGAAACATTAAATTGGTTTTAAGAAGAATACAATATATAAGATTAAATACTACTTTTTCTATGAATATTATTTGATGTTAAGATAATTAGGGTCTACTATATAGTGGGGTATAAAAATCTTGATGGCCTAAAAGTGAACCATTTAAAAGGATATATTTTAGATATAGTTATGAACAAAATAAGGACTTCCATCCATGTTAATATCTAAATATAATTCAGAATATTTTGGTAAATAACCCTACAATATAAAATTACATATTGGCTTATCATAGTGATTAAGGATATTTCTAGAGTGGCTTCATTGTGTTCATGAATATAAAGCCCTTATATTTAACATGTAATTTAACATAAATAATTTTTTGATTAATATAATTAAATGTTTGGGGATTTAAGATGAAATGTATGAGAAAACCTTTAATGTGAAAGCAATATTAATTTTGTGGTTATTTATGTTATTTCATATATAATTTTTTTTATGGAAATTTCTATGTAAAAAAATTATTATTATGAAGGAAATATTGGAGTTAATTATATTATTTATTATATGATGGTTTATTCATTTTTGAGAATATCTTACCTTGTGATAAAAATTCAATTTGTTTATTATTTAAGGACATGAGGAATATACTGATATTCTTTTATTGGTTATGATGATTATTTTATTTCATTATGAAAGAATAAATCATATAGATTACTCATTGTTTGGAGAATAGATGAGATTATGGTGGATGTTTAATAATGGATGAAATTCTATAGTTCAAATAAGTATGTTTACTTATATTCATAGTTCATATAGTAAAATAATTCAAAAACTCTATCTAATAGATCCTAAAAAATATATTACCCAATTGCATTTATGTCTAATTAATCATATGTATTCTTCACACCTCCTTCCTTCTAATTTACTTTTTTATTTTAATTTAGAATATCCTCTTTAATGTATTGAGGGGTAAACCATAAACAAGTTCACAGCATCAAAAAAACACACAAAACATTCATTAGCTATTTAGGCCAGAAGGGTACTAGAACATACAAAAAAAATTTGACATCAATAAAACATCATTTTGTTCATGATTCCATTTGAATAGATCCCCACTAAGGAATTGATTTCCCCTTTTATTTCTTATTTTATCCAAATCCTATTGTGAACATTGTGGATCAAAGATCCATTTACCTCTACATTATTCAGAAATATCATTTCCAAATTCATCATATGAGGATTTATTTCTCTTATTGAAATGATTTTGAAATAAAAATCCCTAACTCCAATTGAACTCAATTTCTATAATATTTTAATCATGGTTACCTGACATCTCTATGGGTTCAGAGAATACCTCCGCTTTGTTTGGGGGATTGTCATAGGGAATTTCACCCAATTTACCTTAGACTATTATTTTATTTTTCATTATTGACCTGGTGACCTAAAGATTTGGAAACCTAGTGTAGTCTTTCATTTCCCTGAATCACTTATATTTCTTTATTGAGTATCCATGAATCAAATTTACCCTTCTTCTTATTCTAATTGACACCTCGAAAGAACACTAAGGCATGTACCTCTGGTTTAGTCTCTGATGATTCTAGATGATATTATTAATGAATGTGGTCAACATACACTAATAAAGAATGGTCATTTTTATCCCCCTTAGGAACTAAATATATAACTGAAATAATTGAAAAACTATTATGCACCATTACTTCTACACAATTAATATTGATACCCAAACACAATGACAGGTTTGATAGAACCTGTTGAGAGGCCCGTGCTAAATTGACATGGTATTCAAAAGACATATTCTAATGATTTTTAATGGATTTGAATTGATAAAGGATCCACCCATCCAAAACATAGATTCCATTCATGGGAGGGGTATGGATAGCTAAATTATCTTATAGACCAAAGAGTGGTGTGAGGAGACTCAGTTAAGATGAGAATAGACGGCCGAAAGTGTCCAATGGGTTCTTCCAAGGAGTTTCAAAGTTGTGACACTGATGAGACAACGATCTAACTGCTTTAGATAGATAATACAAAGAATAATTCTCCTAAATATCATCCATGTGAGAAACCAATGAATTATGAAGACCTTATATTTTCTATTAGTGAAAAGCCTATTCCATATTCCATAACCAGAAGTAATCCAAATAATGGAAAGTCCATCATTCAAACACCACCAATTGATAGTGTTAGAACTCCACTCCAAATTTAATTTAGATAGCCTCAACAAGGGTCTTTGAAACACAAACTTCAATTAATATTCTTGAAGAAATATGATAGCCCTTGTATTTAGACCTATTTTCAAGGAATATGAAACAACCAAAAAGATTGTGGAGTATTCGAAGGATGGAAGGATTTTGGAAAGGTAGTGGATATTCTAGAAAACAAACCTAAATCACTATAGATGGAGGATCCATCATAATACGGGATTTGTATTTCGTGATTGATAAATAGAAACATGATCCTTTAGTGATATTAATTTAATGATTAATTATTATAAAATATGCACTCAATATTTAGTAAAATAATTTTATTCTTCTAAAATACATTTTCTACAAAAGTGATTTTCATTACATTTTGTGAGTGAATATTGAAATTAATTTATTGAAATTTTTTAAATTAGAAATGATAAAAGGATATTACTTTTATAATAATAATTTACAATCAACCTTAGACTGAATTATTATTAATTTTCTGATAAGTGTTACAGTTTAATGATTAGTAAAAAATACAATTTTTTATGAGAAACACTAATTTCGAATCATGAATTTACAAGGCATCACTTAGTTTTAAAATGGTTCAAGAGTGATTTTTTTCTAATATTATTAGTAATCCACTTATTGTCCTTGGAATCAATTTTATGGTTGAATTTGGTATAAAAATTGTTATACATAGAATACATATTCCAGAAAAACTATTTCTCATTATGGTTTGTGTCTTTATCGTTAATTAATTTTAACATCATCTATAAATTAAATCATGAAAAATAGACTCCATATTTGGAATCAATATGTATATATTTTTTTTTAATTTGAACCTTTTATTTTTGGTAAATATTTATAGTAAGAATAATAAATCATTCATATCATGGAAAAGGTATATTGAATTATTTAGGGTTAAAAATTATTTAATTAGCCTTCAAATTCAATCAAACACATTCCTTTATTCTATCATGTGAGTTTATTTCACCCATAATCATCCATAATTTAAAAATATTTCATCATTTCAATTTAAGATTGTTTTTACCTTTATAATATTATAGTATAACATAATGTAATATTTTTCACTTTCCTACTTTTAATATCTATATTATTTTGTTATATGGATAAAAAAACATCTCTTGTTTTATAAATGATTATTTTAAATGCGATTGATTCTTTTATTATGTTATATTTACTAAATTTTCTGTGTTTAAATAATTAAATTAAATTATTATGCAATGCTTTCATTTCATTTTTTCAATCACTAGAAAAATCTTGTATATTATTTTTGAAAGTAAATAAGTAATATTTATTTGGAGACTTTTTTCCCATAAAGTTTATATATCTATATAAAAAATTAGGTGTGTGTTTTTGTTTTATATTCTAATAAAAATTTAGTTATTATATTTTCAATATCAAATTATGTGAATATTTATTAAAATTACATTAATACCTTTTTATCTTAACAAATATTGTAACAAGTTATTTTAAAATTTTAAAATACATAAAATCTGAATATTATGATTATAAATGGTATGAGATGTTATCAATTTTCCATTTATGAGAAATTTTTCACCTTATAAGTAAAATTATGGCCCTTAATTATTGAAATAGTCTTTACCATTTTTAATGTTATAATTGGTTAACTATGGGGTAAAACCTAATGATAAGGTATAAAATGATATCTAAACTTATAAAAATTTGATTATATTAATATATTAAGACTAGATATTCCTTATATTTTAATCCATGTCATTTTGAATCTATCTAACAAGAGATAAGCACTTATTATTGATGAAATTTCATATATTTACCAGAATTAAATTAATTAAAATTTATAATAAATATTATTTTATTAAAGATTCATAATACATAAAAAACATTTCTTCAAAAAAAATGAATTAGATAGTGTTGAAAATATCAACCATGTTCCATATATGGGTCAGTTTTTGTTTTATAGAAATTTCATCAACACCTAAATAGTAAAAATAATTTATATCCCTGTAATTTTAAAAATTGATAAAGTGGGTTTACAACAGATAGATAAAGGATAAATAATAACAAAACATTGTGAAAAATAATTATATGAGAGGTTTTACACTCAACCACTTCTTATATTATAATTATTTCAATATTTATACATTTATCTAGAAAAATTAATTTATATTATATTATTAATTTAATTAATTCTAGAGTGACCATCCCCTCACATATAAAAGGTCAACTCAGCTCATATACTATTAAAACAACTTTGAGACAACTATTTTGACCAAACATATCCCAATTATCATCTCAACATCCACAACCACTAATTAGTGGTTTTTATCTTCTTAATATACTCATCTAAGGGTCTTTAATAACAAATATGAAGGAGGGTTACCAATTAATAGGAAGTTTTAACATTTATCATGTGAGATGAGACTTGAGGTACTAGATTTACATCTCAATACCATTTTATCTAGGACTGTTTATTCATGAATTTAAATTGAGGAAATTATAGGATTCTTATCTAAAGAATAATTATCATTTTTATTCCCCACTTTATATTTCTAGGGAATACTTGTTTTTCATTTATTTCTCTCACTTTATGTACACAAGAGAATAAAATAATTTTTTTAAAGAAAATTGAAATGTTTTTCTATTTGATTAAGGATATTTTTCTTCTATGTATATTTTTAGTTTAAGAAAATTTCAATAGTTTATTTAGATAATATCCAATTATTATTTAAACTCACTTTTATCCATGTTAATATTTCTATGAAAATGTTTCATGGGAATCTTATTGTTGTTTTCCAAATTAGGTACTTCTATCATTTTACAAAAAATATGAAAAGTAATTTTTTTTATCATACATGGAATGAAAACAATTTACAACTATCATGACCTCTTAATTAATTAAATCATCCATTGTTTGATCACATGGTTCCTTTCAAAGAATATTTTTTACCTACCGGTTTAGATTTTTTTGGTTTTTGAATAATTAATTACAAAATAAAAATCATATATTTCTCAAGAAATAATATGGTGATCTTATTAATTGAATTTCCATTTATGAAAACAATTTTTGATGATAATAATTATATATTAATAAAATGATCTAATGATGACATATATAGTTCTTTCTATAGATGGTTTATTAGTATAATGAAGATATTTTTATGAAACCTATTTATTTAACTTTGGTTTTGCTATGATGAATTTATGAAGTGTTTATAAAACCCATTTTATTTTTATGGGTTATGATATGGGGATATGATAAATGGTTTTTGATCTTTTCCCACTCAAATATATGATTTTAATTGTGATTGGTGGGCCTATAATTGTATAGCCCTTAATTACATTGCGTAATGTGTAATATATCATGATATAATTATAGGATGATTATTTATGGGATTGATAAAATATAGGAAAATTTTTTGGAAGCTTGACTATTATGAAAAATATGTGGTGATTCCTAGTCTATTATGGGAAACATTTGAAAATATTTGATATGTTATTATATGGTAACAAGGTGTTGATTCCTGATACACTATGATTTTATTCTATAAATAGGTAAAGATGAGATATGAATTGATTCTATAATTATGAGGGATCTAAAATTTTATAACATGATCATTATTTTAGCATTTAATCCATGATTTATTTATGATGATTTATCAATGTTATGATTAATTTATTTTGAAATGTAAATTTTTTAGGCCAGGACACATGATTTTGATCCATGATAGATTAGGTATAAGAATTATAAGTCATGATCATGAAATCATACCCATATTATTTCATTATGGTTACTTATGATCCTCAATTGATATCCCCTATTCTTACCATTATTGAGCACATTAGATCACCCTTTATTATATTTAATTTCCCTAGCTTATAATGAGTTCTTTTATGTGAGGTTTTTCTAATAAGGGTAAAAAGTGATATGAAGTCCATGAAATATGCTGAAGAATGTTCCTAAATAATATGTTGATGTATATTGTCTACAAAGACACTAATAAATTATAATTCTAGCATGGAATTTTTTTATGTAACAAATATTCAACTAAAATGATTATATATTTATAAATGAAATATATATGTGAGGATTTTGGTTTAGGTTTTCATGGTGTACTTATACAGGATGATCGTGGTGTGGATTATAGTTCTAGTAAGATATAGCCTCATGAGATGTACTATCACACTCATGATCTTGATCTCACAACATTAATTCATGAACTAATGAATTAATGAAATTAACCTATGGTGAATGGTTTAACATCTAATCAAATCTTAAATAGTTACTTATGTCATATCATAAAAAAACCATAATATTCGGTAGAGATGATGGGTGGTGTACCTAATATCATATTATCTTGACATTCCCTATAATTTTAGTAAGGTGAATGTAATTGTTGATGCTTTGATCAGGAATCACCCAACCCATTAGGTGAAATAGTTTTTTGTAGAGTAGAATATTATGCATGTCTTTTCTTATATAAATTTTGGGGTCTGAAAGAATGATAATGAGGTGGTTTTTTTAGATTCTAGTTGATATTCTCACTTATTAGGATTATTCTCCAGGAATAGTAGGTTAAATATGAGTTCTATGTACTTATGGAATCATTATGTTGTAGGGAGACCATGTGAGAATGGACTATATCTTACGAGGGTAAAATTTTCTTCCTGATCATTGATGTCATTTCATTTTATTTGAAGAATAATAGATGGGGGACTTCCATAATTCCTAGTTGGAGATACACCCCAACACCAAAAATTAGTTTAATGATGCGAGGAGTCATTTCTAATGTCCATGTATGAGAAAATATATTAATGGTCTTCTATTATAATGTAATACATATCCATAGATTATTTTTTATCATATAGTGCCTTCAGAAATTATTCAATCATGTCTTATACTGAAATGAATATGGTATGAGATATCAATGGCTTTGTGGATTGGGTTCCATGCACGCCATGTGGTGATAATGTTACATGGGATGTGATTAACATACAAAACAGATCAGATAAATTTATTACCAATAGAGATTCCACCACATTTTGGGATTTGAAACAACTTTATATTTAGGATATTAACAAATTTCATGGAGTTCCATATGCTATTGTTTATGATAGGGATCCACTTTTCAATTCATGTTTTATAATAGGACTCCATGAGGTGGTGTGATCATAGGTAATCTCGAGCACAACATTCATTCATTAGATAGATGATCAGATTTAATGTGATATAATGACTCATGGGGAATTTTTTTGGGATTATTTCATTAACGTTGATGGAAATTTGGATAGCGACATGGGACTGGTTAAGTTTTATGATAATAATAATTACCGGTCATCCGTCATGATGGAACCCTTTTAGGCCTTTCAAGGCTGACATTTTAGATATCTACATTGTTTTTCAGGGGTTATTGATGCTTTCATAGTTGGACCCAGTTTGGTTTAATAGATAATATACGATATGTAGTTAATTCAACAAAAAACTTTAATGTCACAAAAATGTTAAAAATTGTATGTTGGTAGTCATTTATTCCGTTTGGAGTTCATTGTCTAAGATATAATGTTTTTGAGAGTTTCAATATAGTTACATCACTAAAGACTTTGACATCAGGTTTGTTAGATCCAAGATACGTGAAATGGTATGAGATTATCGAGAGGGACATGAAGGTGTCTTAATTCATGGATTTACCACCTCACATGAAATCGATCCATAACATTTCCTTGATTCACATCTAAGAAATTATATCTATGAATAATCTAATGTTTAGGACTTGTAGGACCTAGATGTGGGGAATGATTTATCTATGACTAAACAACCCTATTTTTGTTTTTGACTCTCAGGTAAAGGGACTCCATGGAATGTGCATACCCTCTATTTTAGTGTTATGGAAACATGGTTCTAATTCACCAAAGACATGGGAGTCAGAGGTTGGGATTATATGGTTGTGGTCACACATATATGTGGTAGAGTCTTGAAATTTTTAATGGGGAATAAAGATGTTATTGTAGGGAGATTTAATCCTATCATTATCATATTTTTTATATGAATTTTTATGTTTTTGTTTTTTTTCTTCAAATTGCTTGTTTATCTCTCACTACATTCACATTAATTTTTTGATACACCTAATTTTATTGATTGATTCTACATGGTTTGAGCCATATATGGGATTTATAATGTGATAATGATTCCATGAGATGGTAGATGGGCTTTATCATGGGTTTGGAAAAGATATCATAGCCAATATGGCTACAAGAGATCCACCAACTAGTAGATGATGGACACCGACCTGTGGTGGAGGTATGAAGTAGAAAATTACTATTAGAAATCTCCCATCCAGTCAATAGAGTGTTAGTGTGTTGTGTATTCTTATGAACCCATTGAAGAACTCGTGGAATCCCATTTAAAATATGATAAGACTTCTAGAAATCTAGGCATTATTCCCAATGTAACTAGCCAAAATGAGTAGGGAACCAACTCGCTGATGATTCCAACAAAGCCGATAAATGGCAGAGAATTTTTTACTTTTTATTTTTATAAATATATGTTATAATTCTAAATCACCTCTCTCAATCATAATTTTATACCAATCCATTGCAACAATCTCTTATGATGGATTTGGATCTTCAAGCATCCTTTATTATGGGATCTATGTATTTGTTTCTGAATTGGATTCCACCCAAAAAGTTTCATCATTGTTTCACCATAAATTCTTCTTTTATAGTCTTCTTCTACTTTTTAGAGCAATGTTTTCTTTTTTCCCATGATATAATTGAGATTTTATTCAGTAATTTTGTTCCTATGATTATCCTTTGATAATTCTATCCCTTTACTATCCTTATGTGGATCATGTGTAGGTGTTTATCAATATTTATTGGGTTAGATAGTATCTAAAGGAAATATATCTCTATTGAAACCATTAATTATTGTTTGAATTAAAATGGTATTAAATTTTTTTCTATAACATGATCTGAGACACTTGATTAATGATATGAAATTGCATGGTGTGTGTATGTGGGATGAATTTTATCAGAAAAATAGACTTTCAAAATAAATTATGATTTCTGTAAAAATAATCTCGATCAGAAATTCATATTTGAAGTATGATTTCCATTAAAACAAAAGGCTTAATTTTTTTTTGATTTCAGATTAACTACATTTATTTGAATGAAATTAATTTTTTGATGAAAAAAATTAGATGTTCGATTTTGAAATGATATGGCATGTTTTTGAAAAATCAATTTGGGGTGAATGAATTATTTATTTTTGAGGATTGAGATTGATTGAATATTATAATAGAAAAATAAATTTTTCATTTACCTTAAATATATTGATATCTAGTGTAGTTAGGTTATACGAATAGAGGGCACATGTATTACCTCAACATAGAAATGGAATATTGATGATGACATTATTTACTGGACTAACATGAGGATAGGGACGTTAGTCCATTGGAAACTCTCTTTTTTCCTCTTAGTCTACACATAAGAATATGTACAGACCTAGATATATACTTCAATGAGATGTGTGAGAATCCCTATGTTATTCTTATTCCTTGGTTTATTAACCATGGTGATATGATTGAAAATGATTAAACATGCATGTGTTTTATTGAAATAATTCAATCATTTCTATATTGATAAAAAAATGAGTATTCATTACTTTATTGATAAATATGGTTATATCTATTTAATATGATGAAAATACACATTGAAACCTGTTTAATGATAGCCATTTATTTTTCCATAAAAAATAATATTTTAAAATGAATTCTAAAAGGCATTCAATGTCATGTTTTATCTAAAATTATTTAAAGCTATTTAAGTTGTTATAAACTAAGATATTAATGATTATTGTGATCCTAATGGGATTTGTTTCTCTCATCCTATATTTTTAATTTACAACTTATTGATTTTCTTATTCCATATATTAGAAAAATGAAATCACCACTCAGATGTTCGGGGTGTTCTTGATTTGTGGAGACCGGTGTATCATGTGATTCACTCATTTCATGGAGTTTTCTAGATGTTGTTTTGATGGTATTACTTGATGGATTTTTGAAGTATCATTTTAATAATTCGAATGAATACTTTTGGTACATTCCATCTTGCAGAGTGTTTGGAATAGTAATTTGGTATCCTATAATATCTGCTACATTATCTTGATGGATAAATTTTCAAGAGAAATTTTTCACAGTTGATTTTTTTAAATTTAGGAAATAGTCACAATCCCATGTGGATCTGAAATTCCCTTCGAACCATGTTACAACTAATTTGAGTACCATTTATAATGGAAATCTGGGTTTGTTCATGACAATATCCCTTAACAATATGTAAAATAATGGAATTAATATATAAAAAGTATCAATTTCAAACTATTAATGACTTATTTTATTATCATTATGTGGATCAATACTACATAAATATTGAATATTATTAATGATTTATCAGTTAAATGTTAATAAGGATATACAAAATAATTCTTTTCATACAACGTATGGTTATTATGTTTTCTTAGAATTGTTTTTTGTTTTGTAAACTAGACCCTTTTCATTTATGGTTTTGATGATTAGGGTCATGAATGATTAAAACTATTAGTTATTAGTTGTATATATTAATGATATATATATATAAAATAAAATATTTAAGAAATAAATGAATTTTTTTTGAATTATGATTAATGTTCAAAGAGAAAATTCGTTATATTAGAAATTCAATAAACACGAATTTTGTATTCAGCAACATTATTCACATAGAAATTCTATATCTATAGATAATGTATGTATAGACCCCTAAAAACAACATTTTTCAACGAATATTCAAGACACACTAATATAGCTAAAATACCATGTTTCATTAAAAGAGAATATTTATTAAAATTAAAGACTAGTATATTATTAGTTTTTTAAAATATATCTGATTATCTAACTTATTAACGCAATTAACCTATAAGGGAAAAAAATTAACATGGATCATAGAATATATTGATTACATGAAAACAATTGAGAGAATATTTGTAAATGAAGATGAATTAAATAATTCACTTGATTAAGAAGGCTTTGTATTTATACTGATGCATCAAACAAGATATTGGATGTATACAAATATATGTAGAACATTGTATGTATGGGTTGTGAAATTTTTAATGAATTTGAAATTTTCATTTTGGGAGAGGTACCTTTTGAGAATTATGATTTTGATTATAAATTATAGAGTTAGAACATCTTATATTGGAGTTTCTAGTTATGATTTATTGTTTGAGATGTTCATCAGGTGCATAGAAGAGTTATGTTAGTTTTAGTTGAGAGTTTTAATATCTAGAAAGGATTTTTCCTTGGAACATAGTTTTGGTCACACCGTTTATAGAAAACCATGTGATGGACATTATAATAGGAGAATTTTTTTTTTTTCAGTATTGGTTAGATCACATGGATAGTTCTAGGTTATGTCTTTCTCGTGTGGAATCCTATATAAACTATATTGGGATGCTTGGACCAAGAGCATAGGTTATAGTTGGTACATTGTTCCAGAAAAACCATGGGAACATATATAGAACTATAATAGTGGTCTTTTGAATGGTCATTATATGGTTTGGTGAACAATGTAGCCAAACCATATAACAGGGTGTCCTCAGCTAGTCCCAATGAAACAATTATGACTCATGGTGTAGTAAATTGTGTAGCCAAATCATAAAACTCATTAAACGAGGAATGTGACTATTTTATCTAGTGAATTGGTAAGGAGGCATACCCTAATTTTCCTCCTCTATATCTATATATTTTGTGAACCCAACTAGTCTACCCATATCTTTAATTTTATTCCCCATGGATTGGAGGAAAATGTGGTTATTTTAATTAGTAATTTCATGTGAGATTCCTCATCCCCTTACTTTTTATCCCTCCTCATTTTTTCCTATCTGATTTGTTCGTTCGTACATTTTAGTATCACGGATGATTCCATTTGATAGTTGTAACATCCCAGGTAAATAATGAATAAAACATTTTCGTATTTATTAATATTTACGAATTAAATATTAATTTTACTTTAAAGGGGTTGCTATGTTCGATAGCGTACCCGATACGCAACGATGAGTTCCTTTGAAAACTTACGTTGCACACTAGTAATATAATAATATTATTTTAAATGGTAGTTAACATGTAGCCGTTGTATTGGCAGGAATGGATAGAAATAACTAAAATATGATTATATATGTTTTTTAAATGTTTTTACATTTATCCAATAAAATATAAAGGCTTAAAATACGGAAAGAATTCAATTTTAGGCATTTATACCCTAATTTTCACTAAAGGTTCACTTATCACCTTTTGATGGCGAACCGTCATTAAATATAGTTTTGATCAATCTTATAAATTCTATTGGACCAAATATAACTCTTCTTTAGAATCAGGACATCAAAATTTACTTTGTGTAAATTTTTGGTATCTTTCCGATAAAGTTCATTTTTTAATGAATAGTGTAAAGTGTTGTATTTTAATTCAAAACCTCTTTTAATCTAATCTATTTATATGATTAGATTATCATTTGAATTGGTTTTAAAGTTATATTAGAAAATATTTTTACCATTAAATCCAATAGTGGTTGTTGGAATTAATTTCACTTTGAAATCAGACTTAAACTAGTGTCAATCTTTTGATACTTATTGTTTCATAAAAACACAATATTTTTTATGACAGCGGGAATTAATTATTAAATTAATTAATGTGACTTATATGTTTTTAATTTTTTAAAATAGACTTTATTTTTGAATTCGGAATATCAAATATAGCTTAGGGTGAATTTTTGGTATTTTTCTGAAAAACTTCAAATTTTGATGAATAGTGAAACCACTAAGTGGTACTTACAAAAACTGATTTTTTGTTTAAATGAAATTTTACCACTTCTGTGTTTTGAATTTCAAAAATCTGACATACATGGTTTTCATTAAGAAGTAAAATTTGGTTCAATGAGATTAAAATAATTTTTTGGTGAATAGTAACTCTTAAGTTCTTAATCGCGATTAGAGGTAATTAGTGTAGTTTAAGGTAAGAATAATGTTTTAATAAAATGAAATGACCTATACACATGTCCTACCCTCATTGGATGTGTCATGTCCGACCAATACAATCCATGGGTCAACTTGGGGACCCCACAGATCCACTTTGGTTGGAAAATGACATAAATACCTTTTATTTAATGTTAAAGTAAAAAATGACACAAACATGAAATGTTTTACTAAAACAATTTTTACATGGGGTTATACAAGTCATATTTTTGACTATAAATAATAATTGGAAATCTAAAAGGAGTTCCTGCATCATAGTAATTTTTTTATAATTTTTAGACATTAAATAAATTAAATTATTTATGACATCATGATGATGCAGCGATAACCTCATTATTTAACGATTTAAATAAAATGGAAAGATAATATAAAATCTAAGACCTATACATGTCCAAAACCTATTGGATGAGTGTATTTCTAACCCTCATCACCTTATCCTTGAAATACATCAATTTGGGACCTTTAAAATTCGAAAATCTTTTGAAAATAAAGTAACATTTTGTAACTTTACAAGAGTGCCCCTCCTCTCCTCTTATAAAAGACCCCCACCTCTACCACCTTACCCACACTCCCAAAGCCTTTGTCTCGGCCAAACTCTGCCCATTTTGTCTCTCCACTTTCCTCTCCTACTCATTGAAACCTCACTTTGGGTAGAAGTCTTCCCAAGGAACCCTTTGAGCTCAAACCAAAGGGAGTTACCTGATTTTAAGGTAATGTATTCTTTTGAGTCCTTTTGTATTATTTTGCTTCTCCAACCCCCTAAACTCTTTTTATTATTTTATTTTGTAACAAATTCAGTATCCTAAATATACTAGTATGTTTTTATAATAATTATTAGAGCTACACTTACACACACCTACATCTAATGGTTAAAGAACATACTGTTTCCGTGGATGGCGAATTTCTGCCTCCCGAAACGATGATTGTTCAACATTATTTTAACAACTTCAAAGGTGTCCATTAAGATGACACTATATTTATATATGATATATAATATGTTTATGTTTTCCTTAAGCTTCTGTATTTTTAATTTTGGGCATCCCTTTATGGTTTCCATTATGGGTAAACGCGATATCTTCATTTAAGGAAGTGCGGACTACCACCCCCTCAAAGTGATTTGATTCGTTAATGCCATATGTGGGATGTATAAAGAATGGATTTAAAGTTATTATATATGATTTTATACTGGAATTATAATATACCTCTATATCATTATTATTTCATTCCATTAAATTATGAGATAGAAATGAAAGTAGCGTTCATGCGTACGTACGACTTACCGTCTCCATGAACGGTGCATTTCATTTCTTATCCCCAAATGTAATGTACTATTATAAGTACATGTATATAATGGATATATATGATTAATGATACATCTAAATGATGAATATAATTCTGGAATTAAAATATACATACCTCTCATTTAGTTTTAATTCCATTAATATGACAAAGAAATGAAAGTAGCATTCATGCTTACGTACGACATACCGTCTCCATGAACGGTGCATTTCATTTCTTACCTCTAAATGATTATGTAATATTATAAATACATGTATATTCTAGATATATATGATATATATGATATACAAATCAGGAATGTCATTCTGGATATAAATAACCTTTGACCACACGAACAACATGTAATTGTAAGAAGTCCACATTCGACTTA
This sequence comes from Viscum album, assembly GCA_963277665.1. Classification (NCBI taxonomy): domain Eukaryota; kingdom Viridiplantae; phylum Streptophyta; class Magnoliopsida; order Santalales; family Viscaceae; genus Viscum; species Viscum album. The sequence goes on from OY728135.1 coordinate 111,690,284, forward strand.
AGAACCAAATATCGACAAAACAAACATTATTAACTTAAATGGTTACATAATGTTAATAACATGGAAATAAGTGATATAAAAGGAATAATAAACTTGAAAAAGGTTCTTAAGAAATTATAAATTAACTCTAGTTTATTATTCAGGACGTTAAAGAATGACCGAGTCAAGTCGGACCCGAGGTAAGGGACTTCGTCTCAATCTCCTTTCATTGAGGCATATTTTGTTTTATACACAACTTTATTATATATGGTGTATAAACCCCTTTTAATTTTACTTTTATACAAAAGGAATCTTTTTCTACGAAGTGTTTTACTAAACGACAAAAAGGAATGTTTTTTTAATGTACGTGGTGACAATGACCTTTTTCGCCGCCGTGAGTATTATTTGGTCTTTGGCTTCCTCAACAAGCCTTAATGTTTTTAAAATAAAATAAATACCATATACTCTTTTATGTATTTTGGTATTGAAAATGGTTTTGATAAAGGATTCTATTATGTAAATATATTTAAATGATATATTGTGATTGAAATGTGGAAATGTTATCATTCATTTATATTGGTTTTATGTTTTATGATTTTATATTGGTACTTGGACATTTGACGGGTGGTTACGTGATAAACCATATGACGGGTGGTGCCATGAATACCAGGACGGGTGGTTACGTTATAACCTCCAATGCATTGCGTATGGAAGTCGGCCGTATGGCTATTCCATTAAGTATTTATGGAAGTTGGCCGTATGGCTATTCCATTAAGTGATATGTGTGGAAGTCAACTGTATGGTTATTCCACTTAAGTATGATTATGTACCAGGTTACCTTTATATGTTATGTGTTCTTTATATGGGTTTTATGGTAATCCTTTGGTTACAAATGGGTAATTAATGATATTTTATTCAGTGAAGAGTTTTTACTACTTCATAAAGGTGAAGGTATTACTTTGATAAAGTATACATGGTTTACTTGTTGTTTTAAAAACTAACAGTTTTCATTCTTTGTGTATCCCTTACTGAGCTTTTTATGCTCACCCCAAGTTTTTTTGAAATGTTTTTCATAGGACTTAATGTGGAATAAGGACAAGGATGGGATCAAGGGAAAGTCATGCTATATAAAACATGGAACTAGACATTTTTATTTTTAAGAGTTTTTTTATTCTATGGAAACTTAGTAGAAGTGTCTACTTTGTAATCTTTTGAGATGTAATAGTTATGTTATAATTCTCTAAAACTCTAAACCTGAAAAGATCATCAATGTGAATTATTCATTTAATTCAATATTAAGAGATGTTTAAGGCCAGGGCCTTATAGTTGGTATCAGAGGTCAGTTTAGACAACTTTAGGAGTTAGAAAAGTGTTAAATTATAATATGATTGAAATGATATAGCATTTACGTATTACATTGTTGCTTCGCCTAAGATATTCTTGTGGTAAGAATGTTTTTTCATAGAAGAAATAGAACAACTTTTCTGGGAAGGCATACAGAGGGAAATGACCTTTCAAATTAGTATCCTGAGATGGTCAGAATCAGAACTAAATAGTTTTTTGTAGTGATGGCTCAGATGACTCAGGTGAAAAATATTGGTTGTTTTTATCGATGATATTTTGGTGTTTTATAAAAGTAAATAGGAGCATGAAAGTCATTTAAGGGTTATCTTGCAAACCTTAAAAGAAAAGAAACTATATGGAAAATTCATCAAGTGTGAGTTTTGGTTACAACAATTTTCTTTCTAGGGTCACATTGTTTCAAAAGATGGCATAACTGTTGATCCTGCTAAAACAAAAGTTGTTGAAGAATGGCGAAGACCTACAAATGTAACCGAGATCTGTAGTTTTCTTGGTTTCGCAGGTTACAACCGAAGGTGTGTTGAAAATTTTTCACGATTATCTAGTCCAATGACTAAGCTAACTCGGAAGGGTGTTAAGTTCATCTGGACAAAAAAATGTGATGATTGTTTTCAGGAGTTGAAAAGAAGATTGGTGAATGCTTCAGTTTAGGCACTTCCTTCCAGGAATGGTGAGTTTGTTATATACAGTGATGCTTTGTTGAAGGGACTTGGTTGTGTCCTTATGCAGAATGATCAAGTAATTTCTTATGCTTCACGTTAGTTGAAAACTCATAAGGTAAATTACCCTACACATGATTTGGAATTAGATGATGTTGTTTTTGCTTTAAAAATTTGGAGGCATCATTTTTATGGATTAAAGTGTGAAATATATACTGATCACAAAAGTTTAAAGTATATATTCACTCAGAAAGAATTGAACATCAGACAGAGGAGATGGTTAGAATTAATTAAGGATTATGATTGTACAATTCACTGCCATCCGGGAAAAGCAAATAAAGTGGCCGATGCTTTGAGTCGAAAAAGTAATGCTTCATTAAACATGCTACGTTTGGAACGAGATCCTTTGGTTTTTGATTTGATGAACTTTGGCATAGAAGTTGTTGGTGTAGGAAGTTCTTCTGTTTTGTTTCGGGTATCAGTGAAATCTTCTCTATCAGACAGAATCAGGCAAGCACAGAAGCAAGATAGTGAGTTGCAGAAAAAGGTAGAGTTGGTTCAGAAGGGTAAGTTGAATGAATTCAACATTGATAATGATTGTGTTTTGAGATTTGGGAAGATATTATGTGTGCCATGTGATTCACAGTTAAAGAATGAGTTGTTATGTGAGGCTCATAGTTCCCCGTTTTCAGTTCATCCTGGTAGTACTAAGATGTACAAAGATCTGCGGGAGTATTAATGGTGGGATGGAATGAAAAGAGATATTGCTGATTTTACTGTGAAGTGTTTGACTTGTCAGCAGGTTAAAGTAGAGCGGCAGTTACCGAAAGGGATACTTCAGCCTCTACCAGTGCCAGAGTAGAAATGGGAGAATATATCCATGGACTTTGTTGTGGGATTGCCGAAGACATCTCAAGGTAATAATGCAATCTGGGTTATTGTTGATCGCTTGACTAAATCTGCTCATTTCCTTGCAATGCGAGATACTTTTTCCCTAGATCAACTTTCCCGTTTGTATCTTAAAGAGATAGTCAGGTTACATGGATTTCCTCTCTTAATTGTATCTGACCGTGATCCCAGGTTTACTTCTAACTTTTGGAAAGGCCTTCAGAAGTCGTTGGGTACTGAATTAAATTTTAGTACAGCTTTTCATCCGCAATCAGATGGGCAGTCAGAACGAACAATTCAGACCTTGGAGGATATGACACGATCTTGTTCGATGGATTATCAGGGAAGTTGGGACCAACATCTTTCCTTGGTTGAGTTATCATATAATAACAGTTTTCATTCCAGTAAACAGATGGAACCATTTGAGGCATTATATGGGATGCAGTGTAGAACTCCAGCATTTTGGGATGAATTGGGTGAAAGGAAGCTGATGGGACCAGAATTGGTAGTAGAGATAGCAGAAAAGGTTCAGTTGATTCAGAAACACATGAGAATAGCTCAGAGTAGGAAGAAGAGTTAGGCGAATAACCGGAGGAAGGATCTATCTTTCGAGGTAGGTGATCATGTTTTTCTCAAGGTTTATCCATGGAAAAGTGTGATGAGATTTGGTAAGAAAGGAAAGCTGAGTCCAAGGTTCATTGGACCATATGAAATTATGGAGAGAGTTGGATCAGTTGCATACAGAGTGGATTTACCTCGGAGTCTATCTCAGGTACACAATGTTTTTCATGTTTCGATGTTAAGGAAGTATATGCCAGATTCATCTCATGTTTTGAGCCCAGAGGTAGTTCAGTTGGAAGAGAATCTCTCTTATGAAGAACAACTAGTCCAGATTCATGACTGAAGAGAGAAAGTGTTGCGAAATAAGGTAATCCACCAAGTAAAGGTTTTGTGGAAAACCCATATGGTTGAAGAGGCAACGTGGGAATCTGAAAATGTTATGAGGGATAAATACCCTCACTTATTTTGATAAGTGAATAAAATTGTGAGGACGCAATTCCCAAAAGGGGGGAAGGATGTAACATCCCAGGTAAATAATGAATAAATTTTTTTCGTATTTATTAATATTTACGAATTAAATATTAATTTTACTTTAAAGGGGTTGCTATGTTCGATAGCGTACCTGATACGCAATGATGAGTTCCTTTGAAAACTTACGTTGCCCACTAGTAATATAATAATATTATTTTAAATGGTAGTTAACATGTAGTCGTTGTATTGGCGGGAATGGATAGAAATAACTAAAATATGATTATATATGTTTTCTAAATATTTTTACATTTATCCAATAAAAGATAAAGGCTTAAAATACGGAAAGAATTCAATTTTAGGCATTTATACCCTAATTTTCACTAAAGGTTCAATTATAACCTTTTGATGGCGAACCGTCATTAAATATAGTTTTGATCAATCTTATAAATTCTGTTGGACCAAATATAACTCTTCTTTAGAATCAGGACATCAAAATTTACTTTGTGTAAATTTTTGGTATCTTTCCGATAAAGTTCATTTTTTAATGAATAGTGTAAAATGTTGTATTTTAATTCAAAACCTCGTTTTAATCTAATTTATTTATATGATTAGATTATCATTTGAATTGGTTTTAAAGTGAAATTAGAAAATATTTTTACCATTAAATCCAATAGTGTTCGTTGGAATTAATTTCACTTTGAAATCGGACTTAAACTAGTGTCAATCTTTTGATACTTATTGTTTCATAAAAACACGCTATTTGTCATGACAACAAGAATTTATTATTAAATTAATTAATGTGACTTATATGTTTTGAATTTTCTAAAATAGACTTCATTTTTTAATTTGGAATATCAAATATATCTTAGGGTAAATTTTTGGTATTTTTCTGAAAAACTTCAATTTTTGATGAATAGTGAAACCACTAAGTGGTACTTATAAAAACTGATTTTTCGTTTAAATGAAATTTTACCACTTCTGTGTTTTGAATTTCAAAAATCCAACATACATGGTTGTCATTAAGAAGTAAAATGTGGTTCAATGAGATTAAAATAATTTTTTGGTGAATAGTAACTCTTAAGTTCTTAATCGCGATTAGAGGTAATTAGTGTAGTTTAAGGTAAGAATAATGTTTTAATAAACTGAAATGACCTAGAAAAATTTTCTACCCTCATTGGATGTGTCATGGCCGACCAAGAAAATCCATGGGTCAACTTGGGGACCCCATGGAGCCACTTTGGTTGGAAAATGACATAAATACCTTTTATTTAATGTTAAAGTAAAAAATGACACAAACATGAAATGTTTTACTAAAACAATTTTTACATGGGGTTATACAAGTCATATTTTTGACTATAAATAGTCATTGGAAAGATAAAACGATTTACAACATCATAGTAATTTTTTTATAATTTTTAGACATTAAATAAATTAAATTATTTATGACATCATGATGATGCAGCGATGACCTCATTATTTAACGATTTAAATAAAATGGAAAGATAATGTAAACTATAAGACCTAAACATGTCCAAAACCTATTGGATGAGTGGATTTAGAACTCTCATAACCTTATCATAGAAATAAATCAATGTGGGACCTTTAAAATCTGAAACTCTTTTGAAAATAAAGTAACATTTTGTAACTTTACAAGAGTGCCCCTCTTCTCCTCTTATAAAAGGCCCCCACCTCTACCACCTTACCCACACTCCCAAAGCCTTTGGCTCAGACAAAATCTTCCCATTTTGTCTTTCCAATTCCCTATCCTACTCCTTGAAGCCTCACTTTGGGCAGAAGTTGTCCCAAGGAATCCTTTGAGCTCAAACCAAAGGGAGTTACCCGATTTTAAGGTAATGTCTTCTTTTGAGTCCTCTTGTTTTATTTTGCTTCTCCAACCCCCTAAACTCTTTTTATTATTTTCTTTTGTAACAACTACAGTATCCTCAATATACTAGGATGTTTTTATAAGAAGGATTCGAGCTACACTTACACACACCTACATCTAATGGTTAAAGAACATACTGTTTCCGTGGATGGCGAATTTCTGCCTCCCGAAACGATGATTGTTTAACATTCTTTTAACACCTTCAAAGGTGGACATTAAGATGAAACTATATTTATATATGATATATAATATGTTTATGTTTTCCTTAAGCTTTTGTATTTTTCATTTTGGGCATACCTTTATGGTTTCCATTATGGGTAAATGCGATATCTTCATTTAAGGAAGTGCGGACTACCGCCCCCTCAAAGTGATTTGATTCATTAATGCCATATGTGGGACGTATAAAGGATGGATTTAAAGTTATTATATATGATGTTATACTGGAATTATAATATACCTCTCTATCATTATTATTTCATTCCATTAAAGTATGAGATAGAAATGAAAGTAGCGTTCATGCGTACGTACGGCTTACCGTCTCCATGAACGGTGCATTTCATTTCTTATCCCCAAATGTAATGTACTATTATAAGTACATGTATATAATGGATATATATGATTAATGATACATCTAAATGATGAATATAATTATAGATTTAAAATATACATACCTCTCATTTAGTTTTAATTCCATTAGTATGACAAATAAATGAAAGTAGCGTTCATGCGTACGTACGGATTACCATATCCATGAATGATGCATTTCATTTCTTACCTCTAAATGATTATGTAATATTATAAATAAATTTATATTCTGGATATATATGATATATATGATATACAAATCAGGAATGTCATTCTGGATATAAAGAACCTTTGACCACAGGAACAACATGTAATTGTAAGAAGTCCACTTTCGACTTAAGAACCAAATATCGACAAAACAAACATTATTAACTTAAATGGTTACATAATGTTTATAACATGGAAATAAGTGATATAAAATGAATAATGAACTTGAAAAAGGTTCTTAAGAAAATAGAAATTAACTCAAGTTTATTATTCAGGACGTTAAAGAACGATCGAGTCAAGTTAGACCCAAGGTAAGGGACTTCATCTCAATCTCCTTTCATTGAGGCATATTTCGTTTTATAGAAAACTTTCTTTTATACGGTGTATAAACCCCTTTTAATTTTACTTTTATACAAAAGGAATCTTTTTCTACGAAGCGTTTTACTAAACGACAAAAAGGAATGTTTTTTTAACGTACGCGGTGACAACGACCTTTTCCCCCGCCGCGAGTATTATTTGGTCTTTGGCTTCCTCAACAAGCTGCAATGTTTTTAAAATAAAATAAATACAATATAATCTTTTATGTATTTTGGTATTGAAAATGGTTTTGATAAAAGATTCTATTATGTCAATATATTTAAATGATATATTGTGATTGAAATGTGGAAATGTTATCATTCATTTATATTGGTTTTATGTTTTATGATTTTATATTGGTACTTGGACATTTGGCGGGTGGTTACGTGATAAACCATATGACGGGTGGTGCCGTGAATATCAGGACGGGTGGTTACGTTATAACCTCCAATGCATTGGGTATGGACGTCGGCCGTATGGCTATTCCATTAAGTATGTATGGAAGTTGGCCGTATGGATATTCCATTAAGTGATATGTGTGGAATTCAACCGTATGGTTATTCCACTTAAGTATGTTTATGTCCCAAGTTACCTTTATATGTTATGTGTTCTTTATATGGGTTTTATGGTAATCCTTTGGTTACAAATGGGTAAGTAATGATATTTTATTCAGTGAAGAGTTTTTACTACTTCATAAAGGTGAAGGTATTACTTTGATAAAGTATACATGGTTTACTTGTTGTTTTAAAAAATAACAGTTTTCATTCTTTGTGTATCCCTTAATAAGATTTTTATGCTCACCCCAAGTTTTTTTGAAATGTTTTTCAAAAAACTTAATGTGGAATAGGGACAAGGATGGGATCAAGGGAAAGTCATGCTATATAAAACATGGAACTAGGCATGTTTATTTTTAAGAGTTCTTTTATTCTATAGAAACTTAGTCGAAGTGTCTACTTTGTAATCTTTTGAGATGTAATAGTTATGTTCTAATTATCTAAAACTCTAAACCTGAAAAGATCCTCAATGTGAATTATTCATTTAATTCAATATTAAGAGATGTTTAAGGCCGGGGCCTTATAATAGTAATGGATATATCCCGAAATAATGGGTATTTCATGCTACTTAGATATAGAAAATCTCAAAAGTGTTATCGTATTCCATCTAACATTGATTTATTTTTTGAAATTTTCCTTCAGTTATGCTAGGGGGTCTTCTAGGAATTATTTTCACCCCATTGAGTAAGGTTTTAGTGAGAATTTATAACCCAATTATTAAGAGGTAAATAAGATATTGGATGAGTCTCTAGAAAGCTATAGGATAGTTAATTAAATGGTAATTCTTCATTAATGATCCTGGTAGTCCCATAACATTTACCCTGTGGTTTATTCATTTCATTGTATACATGTTACATGAGTACTGTAAACTATTGGAGATCAATGTAATTGATTTGATATTTTTTTTAAATAAAATAACATGATTCATAGCCTCTAGGATGTGTAATGGGATGATAAAACATGTTTTCATCCCCTAATGAAGTTGAGAGTTTGGGGGTAGATTGACCTAGTGAATACATTGTTATTGAGATGGTCATATTTCCTTCTTAGGAATCTAATACCCATGTTTCATAAACCATATTACCATTGAGTCCATTATGTGATCATTGTTGTACTAAGGGTCATTTTTCCCTATAGTGATGGGTGTGGACCAGAGAGTCATAAATGGTATTATATGACCCATGTGTGGTATTTGTTCTTTATAAAACCATGGGGACTTTGGTGAGTTCACTTGTGATGGATATAACTCTTGGTGTGGATATGAGATTGGGTATAAATGATTTGAGGTGTCACCTTAGATCTTAAATCAATAGTGTGAGATGATATAGTTATTGTGACTCTAATATGAGATATCATGGGTGGGATGAGCTTCCCATTTTGTCGAACAATTATTAGTTATTTATGAGTGTGCTAGATTATTTTAAGAATATTAGTTTCATATGTTTTTATTGGTTTACTATTATTATATTGGATTTCTATAGACATATTGGATTCTTATAATCATATCAGTTTTTTATAGGTATGTTTGTTTCCTAAGGGAATTTGTTTACTATGGTAGTATTAGTTACCCACATGCATACTGGTTTCCTTTGACTTTCTAGGTCACCTACAAGTATATAAATTTCCTAAAGGCATGGTTTAGATGACCAAGAAAATATATTGGAAATAATATATTGGGTATGTGAACCTCCTAGTATACTAATGGGTTTGGTATGGAAATCCATGGAAATGAACTATAGATTCAGATGGTTATTGGATCGCACCGCGATTCACTGTTTCATTTTCACCCTTACACCACTGTGCTAAACATGGTTTATATTTAAAATTATAAAAATAATAACAAATTTCATTCCATGTTTGAATAATTTATTTTATGTTTATGAATGGTAAAATGGGAAATGTTACGTGTTCTGATGATTCAATTGTAGGAGGATATGATTGGGAGGCCTCGAAGATGATCGAGAAGGAAATTGGGCCAAAACAGCATGGGTTCCATGAACATCTGTCCACTAATGGATAGTTTATGAAACCTCCATGAATCCCAATGGGCTGATAGTTTTGTGGGATGGTGATAAATTAAATTTTCCCCAACTAGTATAAAGACATTGAAGCCCCATTCGGCCATTATGGGGCCCAACCGAAGTGATGTATCCAAGACACCAAATCTGCACGGAGTCAAATGTTGTGTACTGTGTTCAGTCTATATCTCGATCTGTTTGTGTAAGAATCAAGAAAAACATTCAAGGGATATATCCAATACTTGTGGAAACAACATTGTAGTTTTTTCAAAAGTTATTGAAGGTTTTTGGAGGCCGAAAACAATGGTACATTCTTTTTTCACGATCTCTGTGCCCAAAACCACTTCAAATATTTTCTATAAAAGGGCACCATGGGAACCTCTTTTTGTGTTAGAAGAAGAATCCAAAGTCTACCATTTTGGAGTCCTATAGGATTCCCCTCCTCATCCTAGATGTTCTGGAGGCCCCTATCCTCATATGGGGATCAAGGATGATAGAGAAGTTTCGCACGAGCCGCCTCCTCCTCCCGATGTCGAGCTAAACGGTGGGTGATCATTACAAGGGAGCTCCACACACATGGGAGGGAGTTCCAAAACACGTTTTTCTACTAGTTTTGTATAATTTTTCTACAGAATATTTTAGTTATTTTCTATCTTGACATTATTCTCCCCAGATAACATTTATTTTGATATAATTATATGAAATGCTTTTTTATTTCAACACCGATTGTGTTGAGATTTCAAGTGGGAATCTTGGGGTGTTCTGATTGGACAACACAAGAATCCCATTTATCTCACACATACATAAGATTTAAGTATGATTTGGTATCCCTTTCATTCTATGTTTGATAACCAAATCTTGAAAACAAGATTTTTGTCTTAAGGGGTGGTTCTTTAGGAAACATTTTAAGATGCAAGAGGGGAGTCAAGATCTTGACAACCTTCAACCAATGAATTATGCAAAACCATGTTAAATTTTAAGAACAATGAACAATACAAGATGTGTAGTGAACATGAAATGATATTCTTATCTCATAATTATTAACACACTACTTTATTTATGAAATACTTAACACTTTAATTACGTAAATTTCTTAAATCTGTTTTCAAAACAACCCCCCACTTTTAGTACTTCTTATAAAAAATAAATTCTCTAAAACTATTAATACTCCTTGAGATACGACCTATGGAATTCCATAGTCTAAAAAATCATCTTAAAGTCATATCCAATTGGACATTTCATGACAACATAATCAAATTTTGGCACCATTTCCGGAGAATGCTTTCTTTTTTAGTGCATGTTTTATATAAGCTATTTGTATATTTCGTGAATATATATTTGTTTTTCCTTCATCATTTTCAATAATTTTGTGTTATGATCTATTTCTTGTGTAGTTTTGGTGCATGATGCATTCTACTATGGGAAAATTACCTCCTTTCGAAACTAAAATAGTAAGGATCCTACGTTAACGACACCGAGACACACAAGACAACACTTTGAACTAGGACACACCACACACTGAACCCCTTCTTTATCATTCTTTTTCTTCTACTGGAATCAAAATTAAAACTGAAATACACATGTATAAAATGGATGAAAACAATATAACACTAAAATAATTAACCTCACCAGATGTTGATATCCAACCCACATATATTTAAATGCAAGGAAATGCACCCAATTTTGAATTAAAATCTTTTCTAATTCACTTATTGCCTAGATTTCATGGACTCACAGGAAAAGATCCACATTAACATTTAAAAGAATTTCATACTATGTGTTAACCATTAAAACATAAAAATGTTTATGAGGAATAATTAAAACATAGAGCATTTCCCTTTTCATTATAAGACACTGTAGAGGATTGGATTTACTATATTAATTCACCAATAAGATGTTGGGCGTACATGAAATTCCTTTTTCATGAAAAATATTTCCCATCCTCTCAAACAACAATAATAAGGATAGAAATTTGTGGGATCAGAAAACCTCAAGGGGAAATACTTCATGAATATTGGGATAGATTTAAATTATTATGTTCAAGTTGTCCACACCACCAAATATGTGGCCAACATTAATAAAATATTTTTATAAAGGTTTAATCCCTATTGATAGAAACATGATTGGCACTGCTACAGGTGGTGCACTAGTGGATAAAACCCCAATCTCTGCAAGGAACCTAATTGAGAACATGGCACAGAACACTCAATAATTTGGTTCAAGGTCCAATGTAACCATTTGAGGTTTCCATGGAGTGAAAATTACTGAATTCGATAAGAAGGTGGACAAGAAGTTGGAAGAGGTAATTACCCTTCTTCATCAACTTTCTCTTTCCCAAGGGAAATATCAATCTCCTCCCCCCATATATTGTTGTATATTCTCTTCTGATACCCACTATTCTAACCAATTCCCCCAACTAAGAGAATCTCTTGATAGTTGTGAATAAATTTTTCCTAGCCGCCCTTATAACCAACCCTTATGGTAAGAACCTTCCTATAAATCCAACCATAGCTGGAAAGACAACCAATCCTATGGGAAAGTGGGGTATTCAAACCAACCTCAGCAGCAATGGAACCAATAGGGTCAGAGTAGTCATCCACGACACCACCCAGAAATTCTCAACCACCCCCAACATCTTTTCCAACAACCCCCTCCAAAACCAGAACCTAGCCTAGAAGATATGATGAAGGAAATGGATTTAAACAATCTCCAATTCCAGAAAACTACCCAATATTCCATACAAGACCTCAAAACCCAATTAGTCCAACTAGATAACTTGGCATGTGAAATCCAATGCCAAGATTCTGGTAAACTACCCTATTAACCACTTGTCAACCCTATGGATAAGGGAAATGTTAGTAACATCACCCTTAGTAGTGGAACTCAACTTAAAATCCAAATAACCCATCTATTAGATTCATACCCTCTTGAGAAAACCACCATCTCAACCATTTAAAAATGTCCAAATAGAGAAAACCCTTGTCCTGAGAGAAGCCCAACTAAAAAAAAGCATATTTCTATTGACGAACCACTAGCCCATCAATTCCTCTTCCATTTCCCCAGAGGGCCACCCATCCATGAAAATAAAAAGAATATGAACATGAAAATGAAATCATAGAGACTTTCAAGAAATTTCAGCTTAACATACTCTTGATTGATTCCATCAAGAAAATTACGAGATATGAAAAGTTTCTAAAGGATATATGTACACACTGAAGGAGACATCAAAGTGATGAGAAGGTGGTCATGGGGGGAATGAATCAGCATTGATAGAGCCATCACATCCTACCATAGGCAATGATCTCGGGACATTCTCGATTCTGTGTACCATCGAGGAGTATTCTTTTTCTAATGCTATGCTTGATTTGGGAACATTAATTAATTTTTTGCCTAACTCCATTTACTCTTATGGGTAGGTCAGTGAACAAAATACCACTAAAATATAAATTCAGCTCAGAAATCAGAGTACAACACACCCTTCTGGTGTTTTAGAGGATGTTCTTGTGAGGGTGAAAATGTAATAATTCCTACTGATTTTTATGTGCTAAAAATGGAAGATGATAGGATGAATAAAAACGCCCCAATTATATTGGGGAGAGCTTTCTTGAAAACATCCAATTCCATTATTAAAGGTCATAATGGTAAATTATATATGGAATTTGGTGGTGATATAGTCTATTTCAACATCCTTGATGCCATGAAGCACCCCTCATAAGAACATTCCTCTCTCTCGATAAACTCAATTGATGTACTACCTTCCCTTAAAAACACTTCATTTGTTTCCCCCGATCCCCTTTCTGAGTTTTCCTCCTTTATTGAGATTCTACCTAATGAATCATGTGTTGATTTTTGTAATGGTTTAGTGAAATGTCACGCGTGTTTATTAATTGATGGTTTCTTGAACATAGAGGATGACATGACCATCGATGATAATGCTAATCTTGTAAAGCTCATTCCTCATCTGAGGATGATACCATTGAGCAGTTAGATGAGATTAGTGACCTCTAAAATTCACAGAAAATTGCATCAATTCAAAACCCCATAAATTTGAACTTAACCAACTACCTCAAGATTTAAAATAATCATATCTTGATAATGGAAAAAAGATACCCATCATTATTTCTAGATCACTCCTTCCTGATCATGAACTGTGTCTTCTTGAACTTTTGTGGGAGTATAAAAAAGCATTAGGATGGAAACTTGCGGACATTTCTAGTATTAGCACATCATCTTGTACACATAATATTTTGTTAAATGATGAGGGTAAACTAGTGAGGCAGGCATAACATCGACTAAACTAAACCCGTTAGAAGTATTAAAAAAGAAAGTAACAAAATTATTAATACTAGAATCATTTAACCCATCTCTGATAGCCAATGGGTTAGTCTCGTTCAAGTAGTTCCTAAAAAGAATGGTCTTAAAGTAATCAAAAATCTAAATAATGAACTGGTTCAAACTCATTACAGAATAGTTGTCCTGTCTGCATAGACTATCACCGACTAAACCAACACTCTAGGAAGGTCCATTTCCTATTGCCTTTCATTGACTAAATGCTAGAGAGGTTAGCAGGGAAGTCCCATTACTGTTTTCTTGATGGGTAACCTGGATACATTCAGATCTATATTTCCCCCAATGATCAAGAAAATACAACATTCACTTTCCCCTTTGACACATTTTCCTATAGAAGGATTCCATTTGGTCTGTGCGATTCTCAGGTTAGTTTCCAGCGATGTATGGTTAAGATTTTTTCAAATTAGCTATAGAATTGCATGGATGTTTTCATGGATGATTTCACTATTCATGGATCCTCTTTTGATGAATGTTTAGGTAGTCTTGGTTCATTCCTACGTCACTTCATATAAAATAATCTTGTATTAAATTATGATAAATTCCACTTCATGGTGTGACAAGGTATAGTTTTGAGACATGTCATTTCTAAATATGGTATCTAAGTACATAAATAATAAGTAGATGTAATTTATTATTTACCATTCTATAAAAAATTTATGGTATGTGTTGTCCTTCATAGCTCATGATGGGTTTTACCGTCGTTTTATTCGTGACGTTAGTAAAATTGAACTCCCCCTCTCTCGCTTACTCCAAAAAATAAAAAGATTTTGTTTTTGATAAAGAATGTGAATAAGATTTAAAAAATTAAAAAGGAGTCTCATGTCAACCCCGATAATCCAACCACCTCATTGTGATTTACCATTTGAGCTCTTGTGTGACACCTCTAACTATGCAGTTGGGGCAGACTTGTCATAAAAGGTCGACCATGCTCCACATGTCATAGGATATGCCTCTCACACACTGGACCCTACCCAAGAAAACTACCCCACAATTGAGAATGAATTCATTTCCATATTGTATTCCATGGATAAATTTAGTTCATACCTTTTAGGGTCCAAATTCATTGTATTCTCGGACCATGAAGCCCTTCGGCATCTACTAAAGAAACTGGAAACCGAACCATGTCTCATTCGCTGAATCCCCTCTTTCATGAATTCAATCTAAAAATTAGAGATAAAAAAGTAGAAAATAATGTGGTGGCTGATCATATCAGAAGTATTCTACCATCCTTAGACATTGAATCATCCCAGTTTATTCCCATTAATGACATGTTTCTGGATGAGAAATTGTACCGAGTGCAAGATGTTATTCCTTATTATGGTGAACTTGAAAATTATTTTGTATCATCTGGAATTCTTACTAATTTCAATAAAACCCATGCCAGCCGTCTAATCCATGAGTCTTTTTGGAACATTTAGAATGACCCCTACCTATGTAGATCATGTAGCGATCATATCCCTATGCGTTGTGTTCGCGATATCATGTTTCAGTCTGTCCTTAGATTCTTCCACACTCTTTCTTGTGCGGGCCATTTTAGTCCCAATGGACTACTCACAATGTCCTTGATTCTGGTCTATTTTGGCCAATAATTTTTTGGGATGACCTTTTTTTCTATAAATCTTGTCCTCATTCTAAACAAATTTGGAATGTCTCTAAAATAAATGAAATTAAAAAAACCATTTCTCTTTCGTGAAATTTTTGAGGTTTGGGGAATTAAATTTAGGGGACCATTTCCCAATTCTTTTGGAAACTTGTACATTCTTCTGGCGGCCAATTATGTGTACAAATGGGTAGAAGCAGGAGCCACAAGGACAGATGATTCCAAAGCAGTTTTGGAATTTTTTAGAGCTCAGATATTTTGTAGGTTTGGATTACCAAGTTTCATCATTAGTGACCAGTGTTCTCATTTCTGCAACCGAACAATCCAATCACTTTTTCATCGATATGGGGTCGGTCATCGAGTGTCTACTGTATATCACCTATAGACCAATGGTCAAGCTGAGGTGTCAAATAGATAGGTAAAACAAATTCTTTAGAAAGAGGTTCAACTCAATAGAAAATATTGGAGTTTTAGACTCAATGATTCATTATGGGATTACCGTACTGCCTTTTAAACAGCCATTATAATGTCACCTTATAGGATTGTTTTTTGGGAAGAGTTTTCATCTCCTTATTGAGATTGAGAACTGGACCTACTGAGCCATTAAACAATGCAATTAAAATATTTCTAGTGTAGGTTCTCAGAGGAGGTTATAGATACACGAGTTTGAAGAAATGTTTAGAGATTCATATGAGAACTCTAGGATTTATAAGGAGTGAATGAAGGATACCCATGACCACCTTATCCTTCATCATGAGTTCCACATTGGGAAGAAGGTTTTCTATTACAATGTAAGGCTGAAATTGCATCCAGGTAATCTTTGTTCCTGCTAGTTTGGACCATACACTGTTACTAATGTATCTCCATTTGGTGTTGTTCAGGTTGAAAATGAATAAACCATGTAATCCTTCTCTTTCAAGGGACAGCGGCTGAAGCACTTCCACAAAGCCATTCCCGAGTCCCTGATGGAGGCACTCCAAGTTCATGAACCAATCTATGAATGAAACCCACCTAGTTTCTTCCTTACATCCAACATTCTCTTTTATTACTATGAGGGAATGACAAGGTCTAGGTTTGGGGTGATGTCTACTTTCTTGGGTTAGTTATGAATTTTCATCATTTTTCTCTTTTTTAGCTTGCTGAATGGTATTGTCACTTACCCCCTTCCCTCATTCCACGCCTAACTTTCGTGCCAGAATGTTAATTTTATCATGGAAAAAGATTCCCGCGTTAAAAGAATTCCAAATAATTTTTCATTCTTGAGTCAATTGTGTGGAAAATTCCATTTTTTTGGAAAAATGTTTTTCAAATGAATTTTGATATGTATTCATTTTCTAGAGTTTATAATTTCAAATCATTCTTAGGAGTTTAATGGATTTTTAAATCCCATTCATCATTAGTAGTAACCTATATTTTAATCCATTTCCCAAGAGACATTTTATGCCCATTATTGCATATTCTTCCTTTTAATAACTTTTTTGAGAGTCTCGGTTCAAATAGAGAAACTAGAACATTCCTTGATTCTATTTGAAGCCACAAGATTCAAGTGTTCTACATTCATGATAGAGGTCATCATTCATTGGAAACCCCCTTATACAATTAAGCTCTATTTTTGGAAACCGCTACATTTTACCCTTCTTAAGCCTTGAAGACCATGTAAATCCTGTTAGGTAGACACATTACAAGATATATTATCCATACCTACACAGATCATGTGTATATATATATTTTTTTAATTTCAGAAAGTGTGGGTGAGAGAGTGTTTCGATGGGAATTTTTGGGAATAAATAATTATTATGGGGTGCCAACATTTTCCTTGGGCAGTGGGTTCACAAGCCATATTGTATCATTGTTTTACAAATTTTCCCTCTTTATCTCCAATGAAAATTGTTAAAACAATTTATAGTTCTATACATTGAAAAAAATAGAACAAAAAGAAAAAAACTAATGGAGTAAAGTGAATGTTTATTCATTATTATTCACTAATTGGTTGCGACCCACACAAATGAACAATGTAGATAGTGAGTTAGAAGTGATATACTTTGTGAGGGGATAAGTGTGTACATTCATTGTGAACACTTTTTCAATTTTGACATGTTATTTGATTAAGAAATTAAACACTCCTCTTCTACATTAGATTTTTTATACATTAAATCCCACCAACCCTTAAACCTCATAACAACCTGTTGGAAGTCCTCTTGAGTAGAACAATAGTTTCTACTGGTAGAGAACATATAATATTGGAAAGCATATAGAAATATCACATGAACTCTAGGAAAATATCATAACCCTGATTTATTACATTCTTTGAGTGAAGAGGGAAAAAATTTCTATGTGAGGTCGGATGTGACATGTTGCATGGGTGAACAAATGAAGTTGAAATAATATGAATGCGAGAAAATAAAAATGATGGGAAAATTGATTTCATAAATGAGTCATAATGAATTTTTATTTCAGAAGAATATAAGAAGTTTTCTCACCATTTATTTAGAAATTAAACTTGGTTAGGATATAAGACATTCCCCAGGAGTGCAAATATTGAGGTGTGAGGGTGTGATCACACCACGATTCACTGTTTCATTTAAACTCTTAAACCACTGTGCTAAAATTGTTTTATATTAAAAATAATAAAAAAATAAAAACTTTTATTCCATGTTTGAATCATTTATTTTGTGTTTATTAATTTTAAAAATGGCAATGATACTTGTTTTGATAATTCCATTGCAGGAGGAGGTCATTTGAAAGCCTCAGAGATGATCCGGAAGGAAAATGGGCCAAAACTGCCAGGGTTCCATGAACACTTGTCCACTGTGGGGTGGTGTATGAAATCTTTTTGCATCCCAATGGGAGGATATTTTTTGGAATGGTCAAAAATTAAATTTTATACCACTCTGATGAAGACACCCAAGCCTCATTCGGCCATTAAGGGGCCCAACCAAAGTGATATTTCCAGACCATCGAATCTGCATGGAGTCAAAAGTTGTGTTCTGTGTGCTGTCCATATATTGAGCTATATGTTAATGAATCAAGTCACACTTTAGTTGAAGATAGACAATACGTCTAGAAAAAACTTTTTAGTTTTGTCAAAAGTGATTGAAGACTGTCTAGAGGCCAAAAAATGGGATATGTGGTTTTACACAATCTGTGTGCCCAAAAACACTTCCCATTTTTTCTATAAAAGGGAACCATGGGAACCTCATTTGGAGTTCGAACCAGAAGCCAAACTCCATGATTTTGGATTCCTAGATGATTCACCTCCTCATCCTAGAAGTTCTGGAGTCCCCTATTCTCATAGGGGGTCAAAGATGAAGGCGAAGCTCCACACAAATCTCTTCCTCCACCCAATATCGAGCTAAACGGTGGATGATCATTTTGAGAGAGTTTCACACACTTGGGAGGGAGTTCCGGCACATGTTCGTCTACTAGTTTTGTATAATTTTTCTGTGGAATCATTCTATTTTTTTATCTTAACATGCTTCTCCTCTAATTAAATTTCTTTTGATATAATTAAATGAAACACTTTTTATTTGAACACCGATTGGGTTGATATTTCAAGTGGGAATTTGGGGTTGTTCCGATTGGACAACATAGGATTCCTATTTATCTCACATATATATAAGATTTATGTATGCTTTGGTAGCCCTTTCATTCTATGTTTGATAACCAAATCTTGACCAAGCGATTATTTTTTCAAGGGGTGGTTCTTTAAGCATCGTTTTAAGAGGCAAGAGGGGAGTCATGATCTTAACAACTTTTGACCAAAGAATTAAACAAAACCATGCTAAATTTTTCAGAACAATGAATGTTCCAAGATGTGTAGTAAACTTGAAATGATCTTTTTCTCTCATAATTATTAACACACAACCTTTATTTATCAACTATTTAACACTTTAATTAAGTAATTATCTTAAATCGATTTTCAAAACCACCCCCTCTTTTAGGACTTGTTATTAAAAATACATTCTCTAAAACTATCAACGCTCCTTGAGAGAATACATAGTGTCTTCTATAGACAATAAAATCATCTTCCAATCATAACCAATTTGACGTTTCATGATAACACATTCCTTATTCCTATTGGAATTCAATGGATTTAATGAGAACCCAGAAGTGCCATGACACTATTCTTGAATATATTTTAAATAGTTCAATGATTTATTTTTATGGACATGAATGATACTGGATATCAGGGGTGGAGACTCATAGGAAATTGAAAATCCTTCTCATGATGTATGCCCTTACTAATATCTAGGAGGATATTATGAGAATGAGACCCTCTAGTAGTAATCCATAATTATATGTGTCATTGGATGTTCCTATATGTGTATGTGTGTATTGGTCCTTAGACTATATGATTATTATTAATGATTTTTATGACTCGTACACATAGATGTATTGATAAAAACTGTGAAGACATATTTTTTCAGAGAGGTATGATATGTTGGGTACATCATGAGTAATATTGCATTAATAAATATTGTGAGAAAGAATTTGTCCCCTTCGCTATTGGGGGAAGTATTATCTCTTACCCTTTTATGGAAATTATATAGGCTTAATAAATCCATGGCCATGGTGTTTTATAGGCATGTTCAATTTCTAGGAAGTCAAATAAAGATAAATCGAGCACATGGGTTGATGGCACTGGCATGCAACCTAATTGATTAGAGATATCAAGACAAAAGGATTATATAACATGGTAAGTGTTTGTATGAGGCGATATGTTGATTTGACATTAGCTTCTTTATTTATGGGTTCCATGGCATGGTGCTAAATGATACCCTTAGACATTATGCGGCATCACCTAATGCCACTCAGAAAGAGGCCAAGAGGGTCACACAAGAAGTGTATGCAGAATCTCAGCTAAATAATATATTATTTATTATTTATAAAGATTAATTAATATTATTCCCGGTCATGGTTTAATAATTATTCATGTATGACTGATCACATTTATTTCGTCTCTAGTTATTTGAGAGAATATACTATGGGTGAAATATTTAATAAATATATATAAGTTATGTAGTGAATATAATATTTATATTTTTATTGGCTAATAATGCAATGATATTTATTTAATAAATAAAGACTCATTATTCAAGGTCCGATAAATATTTTGGAGTAATGGAAGACCATGTTTAAGGGTATGTTGAGAAATAATAATATTAAATATTATTTTATTAAGTAATATTTAATTATAATTTGCAAGTTATGTACGTGCAAGAATTAATAATGATAATACTATCATTATTTGACATGGTTTTTCACTAGGGATAATAAAATAAATAAGGGAAATTGTGAAATTATTTTATTTCAACCCTATTGATATAAATACCCAATTGTGATTATTTTATCTTTAGCCAATAAAAACCAAGCCATTTTTTTTTGCACAATGGATTGGAGAAACTCTCTCATGCCTTGAGAGTTCTTTCTTCTCAAAGAATGATCTTAAGAACTCATAGTGATCCTACTCAATGAGATCAAGGAGAATGCTTTGGAAGAGGTTCTTAGGGTGATCAAAGGTGGATAACACAAGCACAAGGATCTTCCATGAAAGAACTCAGAGACTCCTTCAGTGATGTTCGGAGTCTCATCAAACATGTGTGATTCACCTCTACAATAAGTATACCCTTGATTTCTACAACACAATGACAGTGCACTATAGATCTATGGTTAAACACATCATTGAATAAAGAATTGGTTGAAAGTAATTCTTATATAATTAAATTAATTATAAACAACATGTGTTGTTCACCTCTCTCTTGGTTCCAGGATTTCTGTCACTTTTCATGTTCTTTGACTCAATTCTGTTGATCAAAACACTCATCCTCCCATAGATCTTAGATTGATCATTAATAATGGAAAAAAGAAAAGTTGGGCAGCGCCCCTCCCACTCCTTCACTGTGATCGGAACCTACATGTTGTATCAAAGGAAGCACATGATTTTTAATAATGATTTACATTCATTGGTGATTTATACATTCATAATTTATTTTTTCAACTCAAGTTTAATCGTTCATTTAATATTAATTGTGAGATCTATTTCCTTCTCTATCGTTTCTCATATATCTAATAGAAATTACTAATTATATGATTAAATTAAAAGTGAGAAACTCATATATAGGTTCCAAGGTTCCTGGTCGCACCACACCAGACTATACACCATGTTATCACAATTACATGACGTGTAGTCACGTTCAACACATCAAGATTGAAATAGAGATTAGTTCGATATTTTGATTTGATTAGGGAAATAATAACACCACTAATGTGCCACATGTTGACCAGGATTAAATGGTGCATGGTCAAATGGACTACACACTATGTGGCCTATTGAACATGGCATGTAGTCCCATAAAGTCAATCCCATGTCATGTATTCCATACATAGTCATCCTGACCAATGACCATGTAACACATTATCAACAAAACATGTGGCCCATTGGACACATTGTGTACTACAAGAATCCAATGTATTCTTTACACGCCGAGTCCATAGGTGTGTCCTTAAGATATACGGTGAAGGGTGAATACGCCGTGTAGATCAGATCTACACACCATGTATTTTTACCAATTACAGAGATTTAAAATTTATTTATAATATCATCTAACCCTTGAGACAAGTTTTTTCATGTGGTAATTAATTTTATAGGACACTCCATGTTATAGGTTGCATATATATATATGTTTAATTAAAATTTGTTTAATGTTTGGATCTACATGTCATGTTAAAATCATATAAAAGCTGTTACTTTATCTACATTGAAGCATAACAGGTGGCTGAAAAATAATGTAATTCATGTAATCATTATATTGGTATTACTTGTCATGAAAGTAGGTTCGAAGTCATGTATGCCATGTATCACAAGAGTAAAGCAAGTATACAAGTATAATACATGGTGGGTAGAGTGAGACAGGTATTCACCGTGTTTCCTCTATGGTACAAGTTATTTACACTGTTAATTTTAATTTTTTTTAAGAGGTAGGAGGGAATCCCCTCTGCTATTTATTAAAGCAGAAACCACCTCTTTTTATCTATGAGAGGTGAGAACCTATTACATGGATACGGACCTAGAGGTATTAACCCTAATAGTCTTGACCTGCACACTGACTCCACCATGCTCACCGCCTTCCTATGACCCAATCCCGCAAATCCACCACTACCAGTCCTATAGCTGACAACCCCGCCTCAAGACCCGCCATCGCGCCGCCTGCCTGCATCCCCTCCCATTGCCACCAGTCCTACCACTGACGACCTTGTCGCACGTCGCATGCCTCGCGTCGCCACGACGACCCTGCTGCAAGACTGCATCCCTGCCTCGTCCATCACCCGTCGCCTGTAAATCCCACCACCAATGGACCTGCAACTGACGACCCCTCCACACGTCGCAAACCTTACACCACCACCACCGACAAACATCGCCGCCGCTCAGCCCAACAGAAGTATGAATCCTCCTTCACTGACCCGTCGCCTGAAAATCCTTCTGCCTCCGGTCCAACTGCCAACGAACACCGCCTCTGCTCAGCCCAACGAAATACCGATCTTCCTTCACTGATGCCCCTGTGGAAAGGGTCCACTCCACCGTCTTTCCAATCTAGTGCCTGCTTAAACAAGGGGAAAAAAATCCCCTGCCCTAATAAATGGGGTACCACCAGGAATATAACCTGGGATTCATGCTGTATTACGGGATGCCTATTCCACTAGGATAAACCCCAACTGCACATAGTTAATTTTAAATGAATTTATTAATTTGTTTAAAATTATAATATTTGAGAATATCAAGAAAATTCAGATAAGGAACATTTAAAATGGATGATTAATTAAAGATAATAATTAATCAATTTGAGCATGATTTATCTGAAATAAGAATTATTTAGAATATAATTCTAGTTTTATTAAATGTGTTAATTCATTTCATGCATGTGGATGATGTGGATCCAGGAAAAACCTTTGTATCTAATTGGTTTCATTTTATTTATTATTAAATAAAATTAAATTATTGGTCTGCGTGCCTTCTCCCCACATTATTATGTAGGGCCTTAGTGCATATTGATTCTTTTATGTAAACACCTTTTACCCCTCACTTGTGTGTGAGTAAAAGGATATGAAATGCATTAAGCTCCAAATATAGTGGAGGTGGTTGGAGTTAGGGGCTAAGGTGAAACCAATCCAAGAAAGATAAAAATGTAGATAGGTGGAAAGCTATAAACATGAACTTCAGATTGGTACAAGGATTTTCTCCCATAGGTCAGCGGTTAGGTTATCAACTGCTAGATGAATTAACCATTGGAAAAAGTTTATGATCATACCCTTTATTTTATATCATTTAGTTCAATGGTTATTTCATTATGGATGTTTTGTCACAATATCATAATTAATTAATTAACAAGCATGCTTCAGGGAACTAAAATAAAATGTCTTATGCGTAAATATTATCTATGACATGGTTAATGACTTATGTAAATAAAACATAATATTAACAAGAAAGTGATAAAATAAGAAATGGAAAATTTACGCATAATGGATATAATCCATCAATAAAATCTTAATGTGGTATATCCTCCCATTACTTTGGTTAGAATCAAACCATAGATTCATGTTCTTCGCCATCCAAAGTTAGGGTGCATTCAATTAGTTGGGAATTCTAATTTATGTTTTTTGTTTGACTTAATTTAGTTGACATCAATGGTTGAATACCAAAGAAGGAATTGGTGTAAATAAGAGGAAAAGTTTTACAAAATCAAATTAAAGGATTTCAAGATTGGGGAGTCCACTCAACAAATCAAGGAACTATGAGTTAATGCATTTGGAATTTGGAATGCCTACAAAAAACCATTGATGTTGGTTGACCAATAAAATTTGGGGTAATGAGAGGGCAATATGGTTCCTTTCCACTAGAATTTCTATGCCACATGATATTACAAAGCTAATGGTGAGGGCTATTGGTTTTTGATAAAATAGCTGGATACTAATAAATATTTATTTATTTGCCTAAATTATAACAGGTAATGTACTAAATATTTTCCTATCTTAATTTTAGAATTGGTAATAAAAATTAAATAAAACATATCACTATGATCCATACATGATAAGGAAAGCCTTCTCATTGGTACAAATTTCTAGTTATATAAGAAGTATTTATATGTCATTCTTCTCCATGAAAAGACAATTGGATGTGCTGGACGAACCTATTCCACTTGTGCTTGGTAATGAGGAAAGTGAGGAATAATTGTCTCTTTATGAGAAACATCTAAATGATGCTATGAATTTTTAGTGCTTCATGCTATTGTCCATGTCCAATGCTCTCTTGAATGAGGAAATTGATGCATATAGCCAAACATCTCACCTTTAAGATATATATCAAGATATGGTGGGATAAGAGAGGCATGGGATCTCTAATGATTTGTTTACCACTATTCTTAGAGAGTGTGTGCTAGCTGGACCTCATGTAGTCAAGCTTATTGGATACATTGAACACCTGTACATCATAGGGATTAAATTCTTAGATGAGTTGAATATAGATCTCATACATTCATCACTGCACAAGACCTTCTATAGTTTTACTATGAAATATAATATGAGCAATAATGAGAAGTGTCTATCAGAACATCTGACCTTGATTCACCAAGTGGATAAGGACATGGGGAGTGACAGATCCCCAATCCTTATAGTGAATAAGAAAATGAAGTTCATGGAAAAGAGGACCAAGTCCAATTAAAAATTCAATGTTCTCAAGCACCATCCTTATGAGAAGTAGAATATCCATAGGTAGGGAAAGGAAAATGAGACATTATGTTTTTCATATGGAAAGCCACACCATAGGAAGAGGAACCAAACCCAAAAGAAAGGGGAAGATAATGGTGTGTTCATTATTGGGTGAAATATTTCCATTTCTACAAATTGGTAATTAGATACAGCCTGTGGTTATCACATCTATATCCAAACGCATGAATAAAGTAGATTTAAAAAAGATTTCTGAGGAGAGGTGGATCTGTTAGCTACCTATTATGTGAGGCTTGCTACTATTACCATTGGTTACTACAACCTTTCATTGCAAACTAGAATGATTTTGGATTTATGAAATAGTTATTATATACCTACAGTTACCAAAAATATAATTTCTGTATCATGTTGGGATAGGGATGGGTTTATTTTCAAGTTCAAAAAGAAAAGTTGTTTATTTTATAAGGACAATATATGTTATGGATGAAACATTTAAATAATGGTCTATATGTATTAAATTATGTAAACCATGTGTTGGAAATTGATAACAAATTAAGTTCACATGAATCAAATAACAACCATCTTTGGTGTCACCATCTTTTTCATGTAAACGAGAAGCACTTGAAAAAACTCTGTCAAAATAGTTATTTAGACTCATCTAAGATAAAACCACTTGATAGTTGTCATGATTGTTTACAAGGAAAAATGACCAAACCACCATTTGGTAGAAAATTGAAAGGGACATATAGCTTCCAGGATTGGCACACACTGACCATTTCCAGTTGAAGCTAGAGGTAGATATTCTTACTTCATAACTTTTCTCAATGAATTAAGTAGATGTGGCTATATATACTTAATGAGGTACCAGTCCGAGTCCTTTGAGATATTCAATGAGTTTAAGAATGATGTAGAGAATCAAATTGGTATGAAGATAAAGATACTTTTATTGGATCTAGGTGTATATTATCTTAAACAAGAGTTCGTCGACTTTCTATGGGAGTTTGGGATTCTATCTCAACTCAATCCTCTTTATACACCATCGTGGAATGGTGTTAGTGAAAGAAGAAACTGTACCTTTTGGACATGTTAAGGATGATGATTTTTCATGAAGATATTCCATTATCCTTTTGGGAATAATCATTAAAAATTGTGGCATATACATTAAACCGAGTACCAAGTAATGTGTCAAAAAGAATTCCCTTCATGCTATAGAGTGGAAATAAACCCTTTTTGTCACATACATTTGTATGGGATTGAAAGGAATTTGTTAAGGCCTTCTTAGGAATAAATCTAGAACCCTTGGGCACAATGTGTTTCTTTTTAGGATATCCCAAGGAAAAAAGGGATACTACCTATACAAATCATCAGAAAATATTGAGACTCTTTCCAAATAAGTTGTCTTTCATGGGAGGGAGCACATCCTGAAAAAGAATAGTGGGAGAAACATTGACATCAATGAAGTTGATGCTCAAGATACACCAGATTTGGTATAGGATCAAGTTCCAAAGGTCATCATGGAAAATGTAGTTCCTAAATCACATATATTGTGTAGGAGTGTAATAGAGGTAGGGGAACAAGAGAGATATGGTTTTCTAGTCACCAAGGATGGTGACTCATTATTATTACAAATTGATCAATATATATCCTACAAGGAGGTAGTAGAGAGTTCATAAGCTAGATTATGGCTAGAATATATGAATTATAAGACGGATTCCATGTATCAGAACCATGTTTGGGTTCTGGTTGATGCCCGAGTTGATGAAAATCATGTTGGGTGCAAATGGGTATTCAAGATGAAACTGGACTTGGAAGGTAAAGTTAGTACCTATAATGTAAGGATATTGGATAAGGGTGTTAAATAACATCATGTATTTGACTACGATGAAATTTTTTCTTCATTTTCCATGTTTAAATCCATCAAAATCATACTTTCTATAGCAGCATACCATGACTATAAGATTTGAAAGATGGGTGTCAAAACCACATTCCATAACGGGAACCTTCAGAAAGATGTCTATATGTCACAACCAGAAGGGTTTGTGATTCCATGTGATGCGAAAAGAATTTTCATGTTGCAGATATCTCTTTATAGATTGAAGAAAGAATCCAATTCATAGAGAATTTTATTTGATGAATCCATAAGAATATTTGGTTCCATTAAGAACAAATGTGAGCCAAGTGTTTACAAATGGTTTAATGGAAATGAAGTCATTATCCGATTAGTATATTCTGATGACATATTACGTATTGGAAATAAAATACAAGTCATATATTCAGTTAAGGATTGATTAAACAAATGATTCTCCAGTAAGGACTTAGGTGAGGCATCCAAATTCTAGGGATCAAGATCATTCGTGATAGAATTAAGAGGCTTGTTGGAGTATGTCAACGTACATATATTGAATAGATACTAAAGAGATTTATTATGAAAAAATTCAATAGGGGATATGTTTTAGTGTCTCATGGTATACATATTTATAAGAAAATGTGTCCCCAGACACAACAGGAGAATGATAGAATGAGTAAGATCCCAAACACTTCGATGATATGATCAATCATGAATGATAAGTTATCTTCTAGACTTGAAGTTTCCAATCATTAAGCATGAATGGTTGATATTAAGCATATCCAAGAGAATACCATTTGAAGTTTCCAATCATCAACTTTTGATAGATTTAATTCAGAGGAGTGATGTTTCAATGAGTTGAGTAATGACCGAAGAGAACATGGGCGACCCCTTAACTAAAGGCCTATCTCAACAGAAGCCTGAATATCATGTGAGATCTAGTGGAATGAAGGTTGTTATTAGTTGAATCTAGTGCAATTGGGAGTCTGTTGGAGTTAGTTCCCTAGAACCAACACCTTTTTTACTTTATGATAACTTATATTAATAGATTTGAATATTAATAAATTCCTTATCACATCATGATTTTTCTTCTATATGACATATTATGTGATAAGGTCTTAAGAGTAGCTGTCAGACTAATTGGTCATAACAAATCCCTACTATGATGAGAAACCAGAACTGCTATGAAAATTTTCTATAATTTATGTTTTATAGATGGATTATATAATTTTAGGGAAATAAATGATATAGTATTTTAGGAGTGGAAACTCCAGCTCTTTGAGGCACCTTCTTATGGTGTATGCTATAGGTAATATCTTAGAGGATATTATGAGAATGAGACCAATCATTAAAAAATACACATTTATATGTTTCATTTGATGTTCCTATATGAAGATGTGAGTATTGGTCCTTAGGCTTTATGATTATTATTAATTTGTATTATCTCTCACTTACTTAGATGTGTTGAAGAAAACCGTGAATAAATATGTTTGCGGTGAGGTAGGATATGTTGGGCCTGTCATGAGTAATACTTCATTATAAATTATGCGAGAAATGATTTTTCATTATTTCCTTGACAAAAGATGATATCTTATGACCTTTTGTGGTAATGATATATCATAAATAAGTCCATGTCCTTGGTGTTCTGTTGGAAATTTCAATTTTTAGGAAGTCAAAGATAGAGAAATTGAGAACATGGGTTGATAGAACTAGCATGAAACCATCTTTATTATAGATATCGAGACAAAGGGATTATATTATACAGTAAGCCTTCATATGATGCGACATGTTGTTGCAACATGTCTTCCTTCTCTATGGTAACCATTGCATGATGCTTGAAGATAACTTTGGACATTAGGCTGCTATACCTAATTCCACTAAGAAAGAGGCCTAGAGGGTCACACACTTAGTATATCCAGAATCCTAGTTAAATAATATATTATTTATTATTTAACAAGATGATAAAATATTATACTCGGTTATGGTTTAATAATTTTTCATGTATTACTAATTGAATCTATTTCATTACTAGTTATTCTAGAGAATATATTATGGTTGGAATATTCAATAAACATTTATTTACTATATAGTGAATATAATATTTATATATTTATGGGAGAATAATGCAGTGTTATTTATTTAATAAATAAATAGTCACTATTCATGTTTCGATAAATATTGTGGAGGAATGGAAGACTGAGTATAAGGTTCTGGTGAGAGATAATAATATTGAATATTATTTGAATAAATAATATTTAATAATAATTCACAAGTTTGAAACATGTTAATAAATAATAATAATAAAACTATTTTTTATTGACATGTGGTATCTCTAGTATTATTTAAATAAATAAGGTCACATGTCCAATTATTTAATTTTAACCCTAGTAAAATAAATCCCCAATTATGATTGTTTTATAATAAGCCAAAGAAAGCCACGCCAAATTATTGTGCACAATGAATTGGAAAAAACCTCTCAAGCCTAGAGAGTTCTTCACACTTCAAGAATTCCCTAAAGAATGGAGAGCGATCCTACTCCCCCATATCAAGGAGAAAACTTTGTAAATGGTTATCAAGGTGATCAAAGGCGGAGAATGCAAGCATAAGTATCATCCGTTCTAGTACCCCTAGACTGCTTCGAAGACATCTGGAGATTCGTCGAACATGTGTGGATCACCTCTAGAGGAAATCTACCCTTGATTTCTACAACACAATGATGGTGCACTACATATTTGTCATTTCATGAAACAACAAGGAAAGAATTCCCTAGATGTAATTCTTATTTAATTAAATTATGTATAAGAAATATGTGTTGATCTCCGCTCTCCTGGTTATTGCTTTTCTATCCCATGTCTGGTTCTATGATTCAATTCCACTGATCATGGTGTTCATCATTTCATATATCTTGGATTGATCATTGATAATGGAAAAAATAAAAGCTCGGCACTTCCCCTACCATGCTTTTGATGTGCCGGAAACCTATAGGATTTGGAACATTGGTTTTCTAGGATAGGATTCTTGGGACAAACTCTTAGAATTGGAATTCAAGTATTACTAGTTGGAATTCTATTTATATGCTTCTTCAATTCTACCATATATTTGGATGCCCTAGAATAAATCCTAGGATCCATATGTGATAGGATATCAGTGTTCATCCTTTTATCAGTTCGAATGGTTATGAGACATGCCCAATGATTATTTGGAATGGCTTGAAGTGCGTATTATTAATCATAGGTGTTTTTAGAACATAATGATCAATGAAAGTTATTTATTTTTTCTTTATAAAGTATATTATTTTTACATATGAGAATGTCACATGTATATACACTGCATTTTTATGTAAGGGAATATATTGGTGGTGGCCTACTATGTTGTTCTCACACATGACATGGGTGGCCATGGTACTTGCTCACCCAGCAGCCCTTACATGTTATGACGTAGAGGTTGGGAAGATTCTTATGTTGCATTATTTCAATGGTTCTAATCTGGTAGATTCTGGAGACATGTAAGGTATGTCATAGAGATATTCAACAACCACTTTTATATTATTAATTTATTTTATATGTGATTGTCTTGGGATGATATTAGTTATTGTATAGTGTCTTGACCGTGATTCTGCAATTTTCATTCAATTTTATTATAGATGTTCTATATTTAATACTACTAAATTATTTGTTTTATTATTATGGATGATGATTCATTATTTCATTAATTATTGGGTATAATTTATGGGGGTATTGTTTCCCCATACTTTCACCTAGACCGTCACTTCAAATTTGGAGCCTCTAGTATATGTGGAGGTGTTCCAGAGGTCATTTGATGATAATGTTCAGTATTTATTTGAAGAAAATTGGGGCCATAATGTCACAATGAGGTATTATAACCTATATTACTAATATGAAATAGTATATTAGAGTTTTTATGAGCTTCTTATTTGGGAATATTGTATAATAAGGATATAAGATTGTGTTGAAGCTTATGATGGGACAAAAACATTTGCATTCTAAAAACCTTTTCTAATGAAAGGCCTATTTACTAGGGATATGGGACTGATGATAATGGATTGTTTTATTATATATTTATGATTTCACCTCATGTGACACACATGGGATTTTTAGTTCATGAATTATTATAGAATATAGATCTTAACTCATAGTAGAAGGTGGCATCACATGTTGCATATTTGTTAGGTTGGAATTACATGTCATGCACTAGTTTGAGAATGGATTTATTGATGATGAGATTAATGATATTTTATGTGAGATCAAATAAAATGGAATTTTCATATATATGCTCATGGAAAAATTCTGGTCAGATGAACCATGAAGTATTAACTCTGATGTTATGTCATTTGGATATACAAAGGGGTGATCTATTATGATGATGGTGCAATCACCCAATGAATACAGGGAACAATTAAACTTGGGGATTGTTATTTGTACTTGATAACTCGATGATAAACCATTGATGGTATGGGGATTTCACTGATTAGTTAGTGATTAATCCTTTTGGGGTGATTAGATAATAGGTTCGGTTGTTTCAACAATTAACAACAAATTATATTGTGTATTCCTATGAATTTTTAATTGTCCTTCAACATAACTGAACTATCGGACCACAGTTTTCTCAAGAAAGGTCATGTTAGGTGGATTTCATTTGTTATAAATTTGTATCTATATTATAAAATGATCATCGAGGTAGTGAATCTCATATGCAGAGGCTTGGTAGGTATTATCCTCAATTGAGATTCTGGAGGGGGTAGTCTCATATATAAATTCTATATGAGAACCACTACCTATGAAAGGATTATAATTTTTCTTGTGATGCTAGTTTTTTATAAGCTAAAACCCAATATGGGTGTGTTAGCAAGTGAGATTCTATGCGAAATTAATGTGGAAACCTTATGGTGTTTTCCCATGAGATGTTGTTATATGAAGAATGAAAGGACCAAGTTAAATGACTTAATATAGTGGTGTCATAATGTAAAAATATATTTTTTCCATTATAATATTGAAATATGTTGTTATGTGCAAGGGAACCCCAAGAGAGTGGTTATCCAGGGACTGTGAGTTCTCTTAGAGAAGAGAAATGGAGAAGAGTTCTTCAAGTTATGAGATTGGTTCTGACGGGGTTCTATTTTGATTATAAAAAATGTATAATCATTCTTTCTGCTTTATAAAGGGATAAATTTCCATTGATTGGGATTAAAGGTTAATATCTAGAGTAAAGGACTGGTTGAGTTCTTCAAAATTATTATGGATTTCTTTCAGGAATGTAGGGAGAGAGTTGGTAGATGCTCCCATTTTTGAATGACACCAGACTGGTGGAAAACCTTACTTTGTCATTGGCATTGTTAAACTCATCTATTTCTAAGGTTTTTTTCAAGGGTGATCATTATTTTATGGGGATGACATTTTTTGGTGAGCATAGTTAGTGGATTGGGCATGTCAGCCAAGTTTCAATGATGAAAAACTCATGGGAATGCCTATTGGTTTGTGAAATCAGATTGTATGAGAGTGTATTACCATAGATTTTTCTAAAATTAATGCACTATTTGATGGTAATGTGTAGTTCCTACTACATTATTAATCGATGAGAAGCTGACCATATTGAAAAATTATGATGTGAAAAATT
This sequence comes from Viscum album, assembly GCA_963277665.1. NCBI lineage: Eukaryota > Viridiplantae > Streptophyta > Magnoliopsida > Santalales > Viscaceae > Viscum > Viscum album. The sequence goes on from OY728135.1 coordinate 111,722,960, forward strand.
CATATGGTCATGAAAGCTCAACTATTTAACATAAATGAGTGATATTCCTCTGTGGGGAGAGGTAATATTGAGAATTAATGACTATGTAATAGAAGTAGCGGGACATGAATATTGTGTATCCATTTTAGGTTACTCTCATAGAACAATATAAGAAAATATATATTCTAGTAAGTACACCATTTTCCAACTGATCGTCTGACCCTTGTCTTTTATGTTATCGAATTCGATGGATTGATGATAAGGATACATCCATAGTAGGTGCATTGGATCGATTGTGGCATGAATAACCATCATGTTGGAAGTATCATTGACGTAGTGCGACTAGAGGTTGTAAAATAATGGTGGCATTAGATGTCAGTGAGCTCCTAAATATAATTTTTCAAGTCCCTTGTTATATATTATAGTTTTGATTTAGAATCATTTATGGATAGATTTTGAGCAATGTCAATTTTCTTGGAAAAACAATTATGTGATTTGACTGTTAGATACATCGATGGTGTGTTCGTGATCGGATGAGAGCATGTCCTCTCTTTCAGGTGGTGGACATTTATCCCTGTAATTACATTATACATCTAGTTTGGTCCTCATTTTGGATGTTAGATGAAACTGGGATGCCTCTAAGGGTTAATCCATCTTGATCATGTGATTTGATAATGCATCTGTGGAAGAGGATTTTTTATTTTTTGAATTGTTGGCCAAAAGAGGATTCACTATTTTTATTATGGAAAATTGATAGTGGAAGAAAATGAAAAATGAATAGTACATCATTTTGAATATGATTATGGTGTTTCACAGATTGACTTTGTATTTTGAAGGAAAGTATGATATGTATAGGTTTTTCAAAGGTGATAGGTACAAGTATATATATTTTTTATTTTGAGATTATTATGGATGATAACTTTTAACTGGGGTTTTGACATATAATTTCAGTGTTTTGATGTAGAGACCACATTGAGTGGGTAGTTATACTACTCATAAATCATTTTGGTAAGTAAATCTAATTGGGGGAACCATGTATTGTAATTGGGAAGTATGACATGAGACCTATAGTAGGGAACACCATAAGAATAATGTTTAACTGTTTAACAATGTCATAGTGGATTGGGATAGATTGATTAAATGGAGCATTGTTTTAGTTTTTACATGGTATAAATGATATGTGGATCAAATTTTGTCAGAGATTGCACCACTTTTTGGGGTTTATGTAGTAAAATCCAAACTATTGTTTTAGAGTCGAGTTCAATTATATTGATGTGAATTAATGACCATTATATGTCAGGATTGATTATCGTATGATAGATGATACTTATATAGGATGGTAATTGTAATGGTGGGGAGGTTGTAAAGACCCTTATCCCTACAGTGTTTTAAATTCATTGGTATATTTAATTATTTATGTTGTTAAAGGCTAGTTTTGAAAATTAGGATTAGGATTGGAAATATTAGTGTTTCTTAAATCATAAATTACTTTTTTTAGATGTGGTTTTATGACTGAGAGATGTCTCAAGTGAGTATAAAAGATTTGGGATCCTTGGGTAAGAGTAGGAATTTATGGAGAAGAGTTTTCCTTGGAACACAATTTGGGTAACATGATTTAGGGGAAATTATTTGATAACCCATACATAGGGAGGATTTTTATTATTTTGTCTCTCTGTTTCCAGAGAACATAGTTTGTGAATAGGTAAGGGCTAACCATAAGAGGGACCATTTTTTTATATAAACTATCTGGAGAGTTTGAGGGAGGGAATCAGTGTTGATGAGTTTTAATCCAACATATAACTTTTTTCTTATTTCATTTTTACCTCTATCACTTTTAAAGGTGAATGGTTCTCATGTTCTGTATCCTCACATTCAATTTTCTTATAACACTTAAAAAAATGACACACACACACAAATGTTATTTTTATATACAAGTTTTACCAATCAATTTTAAATTCTATCCCTTTTTAGGAATTGGATTCATCCATGATCAAACAATCCACTAAAATTTCCATTTAAGATTTACAATATATTTTCTCAATAGTTAATGAGTGTTCATCACCAACTAATCAGTTTTTTTATTCACACACTCTATTATATCCCACAAATTACAACTATATAAAAATGATAATAACTGATGCGACTTGTCCACAATTTAGATCTCTTATCTATATTGGAGTTCTTCCTTGACATTCTACTTTTACCAATTCATTACATTCCTAACTGCACATAAGGATTTCTTCATTTTTTTATGATAATTTTGGTGCACACTCCTCTTCCACATTTTCTTCTCATAAAACATTTATGGATACCATTCTTATATATGTTATAATATTTACTCATCACAACAAAAAATCCTCAAAAAAATTCTATTTCATATAGCCTTTATGGGAGCACAGTTGAATATTTTTTCCTCCTCCTCCACTTCGTCTTTTTCTTATACTAGTTGAATAATATTTATTCTCATTTTGAACGTCAATAATTCACATTCACTACTTATTCCAAATTCCTTTTCTCATTATATTTATTTAGTGAATAAAAAATATGTACTACATTTATTCTTTATTTTATTCAACACATAATTTATCATCAACAATATTTCAGTGACATATCTCATATCTTTTATCTTCGTTATTGAATGATTTTCAATTAAATGTAGTATCATGTATCTTAAAATTTCATCATTCATACACCATTTACCTTCTCACTGCAGTTTGATAATATAAATACAAAATAGTTCTTCATTTCATCTACTTTATATTTATTTACATATTAAAATTCAATCAATTAACATCCTTCAAATTCAAACTATGTATTAGGATCCTTATTATAATAGATCATCATCATCCATTTCAAATTGTTATTTATATTTAGTTGGGTCAACTCCCAAATAAAATATATAAATATATGAGATAACTGCACCCAAAAAAGCTCAATGTATGAAACCATGGTGTGGCCTCCACCATTATGACAAAACATAGTGGTTCAAAACATTTATATTACAATAACACTGAATAATTATTGTAACACCCCAAGCTTCCATGGTACGCTCCTCTTTGAATAATAGAGCAGCGTGTGTTGTACACAACCTCGAGTTCTAACACACTACGACTAATCAAAGTAGCCATTATGAATAGTAATACCCACTTTTTAAAATTATAGAAATTTTATATTTCAAAATGGAATTCATTTTTGTATTCCTAATATTAAAATTTGCCTATGTTGAATTTTTTGTAATTTTCTGAGAACATCCAAATTTTTATGAATAGTGAAAAATATTTAAAACAACTTTTTTAATCAAAATAATTTATAGTGATAAGTTATAATATTTAGTGGTTTTAAAGTATAATTAGAATATATTTTTAACATTTTATCCAATGGTGGTCATTATAATTAATTTAACATTGAAATCGGGCATGAACAATTGTCAATCTTTTGATATAAATTGTTTCTTAAAAACACGCTATTTGTTGTGACAGCGGGAATTAATTATAAAATTAATTAATGCAACTTATATGTTTGGAATTTTGTAAAATAGACATCAATTTTGAAATTGGAATATCAAATATAGCTTAGGGTAAATTTTTGGGACTTTTCTGAAAAACTTCAATTTTTGATGAATAGTGAAACCACTAAGTGGTACTTATAAAAACGGATTTTTCATTTAAATGAAATATTACCACTTCTGTGTTTTGAATTTCAAAAATCCAACATACATGGTTGTAATTAAGAAGTAAAATGTGGTTCAATGAGATTAAAATAATTTTTGGTGAATAGTAACTTTTAAGTTTAATTAATCGCGATTAAAGGTAATTAGTGAAATTTAAGGTAAAAATGATATTATAAAAATATGAAAATACCCTTACACTTGTCCTACCCCTATTATATGAGTAATGGCCGACCAAGAAAATCCATGGGTCAACTTGGGGACCCCATGGAGCCACTTTGGTGGGAAAATGACATTAAAAACATTTAATTTAATGTTAAAATAAAAATATCACAAACATGAGTTATTTTACTAAAAAAATTTTAAATGGGGTTAAACAAGTCATATTTTTGACCATAAATATTCATTGTAAATCTAAAAAGATTTCCTACATTATGGTTATTTGTTTAGAATTTTTAGACATTAAATAAATTAAATTATGTATGACACCATGATGATGCAGCGATTACCTCATTAATTAATGATTTAAATAAAATGAAAAGATAATGTAAAATCCAAGGAATTAACTTGTCAAAAACATATTGGATGAGTAGATTTCGAACCCTTATCACCTTAGCCTCGAATTATATAAGTGTGGGACTTCTAAAATCCGAAACTCATTTTATAATAAAGTGAATTTTCTTTACTTTCCAAGAGTGCCCCTCCTCTCCACTTATAAAAGGCCCCCATCTCTACCACCTCATTCACACTTTAAAGCCTTTTGGCTCAACCAACCTCTGCCCAAATACTCTCCCAAATTCCCTCCCTTACTCCTAGAAGCCTCAATTTGGGCAGAACTCTTCCCAAGGAAGCCTTTGGCTCAAATCAAAAAGAGTTAACCGATTTCAAGGTAATGTCTCCTCATGTGTTCTTTTATTTTATTTTTCATCTCCAACCACCTAAAATCTTTTTATTCTTTTATTTTGTAACAACAAAAGTATACTCAATATACTAGGATGTTGTTATAAGAAGGATTCTAGCTACACTTTCACATACCTACATCTAATGGTTAAAGAACATACTGTTTCTGTGGATGGCGAATTTCTGCCTCACGAAACGATGATTGTTCAACACTCATATAACACCTTCAAAGGTGGCCATTAAGATGTCACTATATTTATATATGATATATAATATGTTTATGTTATAATTAAGATTCTGTATTTTTAATTTATGGCATACCTTTATGATTTCCATTATGGGTAAACGCGATATTTTCATTTTAGGAAGTGCGGACTACCGCCCCCTCAAAGTGATTTGAATCGTTAAAACCATATGTGGGATGTATAAAGGATAGAGTAAATGGTATTATATGATATATTATACTGGAATTATATTATAAATTTATATCATTATGATTTAATTACATTAAATACGAAATAGAAATGAAAGTAGCGTTCATGCGTACGTACGGCTTACCGTCTCTATGAACGGTGCATTTCATTTCTTACCTCTAAATGTTACGTAATATTATGAATGAATGTATATACTGGATATATATGATATATATGATAACTAAATCATGAAAATAATTCTGGATATAATGGATATTTCACCACATGAACAACTTGTAATTATAAGAAGTTTATTGTTGAATCAAGTACCAAAGATCGGCAAAACGACCGTTATTAACTTAAATAATTACATAATGTTCATAACATTGTAATAAGTGATATAAAAAGGATAATGAAATTGAAAATGGTTCTTAATAAGTTAGATATTAACTCTAGTTTATTATTTAGGAGGTTAAAGAACGGTTGAGTCAAGTCGGACACGAGGTAAGGGAATTTCTTAACCCAACTTCCATTCTTTGGGTTAATCTCCTACTTTCAAATTATGTCATGATATTATTATGTCTTATTTTGTATTTTTACTTTCTTTATGTGTACCTATAGTTAATACACATAATAGATCTATTTTATTTTAAAAATGATCTTTTTAAGGACTTCGTCTCAATCTTATTTCATTGAGGCATATTTTGTTTTATACACAACTTTCTTTTATACGGTGTATAAACCCCTTTGACTTTTACGTTTATTCAAAAGGAATCTTTTTTATACGAATCGTTTTACTAAACGACAAAAAGGGAATGTTTTTTCTTGCCGTACATATGCAGCGACAATGACTTCTCTGCCGCCGTGACCATTATTTGAGTTTCGGCTTCCTCTACAAGCCATAACTTTTTTTAATGAAAAATAAATACAAAGTTTTAACTTTCTTTTATTTTGGTATTGAAAATGGTTTTGAAAGCGTTTTTATTATATCAATGTGTTGTATTGATATCTTGTGATTGAAATGTGGAAATGTTATATTTCCTTTATGCATGTTTTATGTGATATGATTATGTTATGGTTTATGATATGTTTAAACCTATTCATATGAGGAATGCATTGGACTTAATAAGTGACGGGTGGAGCCCGCTTTAGCTCCTCGATGCATCGGTAGGTCTAATGAGACAAATAGACGTGGAATTGGACGAGGCCCTTTCCCAATTTGATTTATGGTTTTGGCCGAGGCCTTAATCATTTTAGACGTCTTGGCCGAGGCCTTGAAAAAATGTTTCAGAATGTCTGGTATTATGCATTCCATCATTATGAAAGTGGTTATTGATATTGCATGTGATTATTCGACCAATAGAATATCCATGTGAAGAAGTAAATGACATTATCTCATTTTAATTTTTCCATATTATGTTGAAGATCAAGTTTAAAAGGCTTTTGTTTTAGTTATACATTGCCTTAAATGTTTATGTTTATTTATGAAAGCTTCTGCTATGTTGTTATCCTTAATGAGCATCAGAGCTCACCCCTTTTAATGTTTTAATATTTTCTAGGATGTGAAGAAGTATTTTATGAATGACCTGCAGGGATAGTCAGAAGAGGATATGAGTGTGGACTATGGAGACTTTGTTATTGTAGTTTATCACTTTATGATGTAATGTAACGTTTACGAATGTATTTAGTGTTTCCAAGGCTACTAAACTAATCGGTATTTCGAGACAAGATCTTTTGTGATCATGCCAATGTTACGAAGTAATGCACCGGCTCTGGGTAGCTGGGGTCGGGGTGTTACAGTTGGTATCAGAGGCAGTTTAGTAATAACCTTGGAAGCTAGATTTAGATAAACTCTGATTAGAGCACATAGACCAAAGATAGACTTTGAGGATTAGTATTGAAGAGCTTCCTAGAATTTTGGTATTATAGAGATGTTGTGAGTTTTCCGAGCAATAAATCCCTATCTGGATACGAGCAGGTAGAGGCGGCTCTGGCACAGATGTACCTAAGGGTAAAACCTGAAAACACCGCTTTGAGCTAGACTCAAACGGGAACTGGTGCACGACAACAGGCCTTGCTGCACTCTTGGTTACGACACTCCTGGGGGATTTGCTTAGGATGATTCTCATTTACTTTACAAAACACTATGAAGGGTTATGAGTATATACATCCTCAAAGAACACTTTTTTTATGATTATGGATTATATCCATAAATAGTTCAATTAGTGTTAAGTGTTTTACAAGTATGGAATTATGTATTTTGATTCATAAACTAATCTTGTTTATGCCATTGTTTAGAAATGGCGCCTAGTGGAAGGAATGGAAACCGTATTAATGCACGCACTCCGTGTAGGGATTTCCCTCCTGCTCAAGATAATTATTGTGGATCTAGAGATACAACTGGTGTTGATCAACTTATTACCATACTAGGACAACTCACTCAGGTTATGAATAATAACCTTACTCATATGGAGCACCCTGATCCGCAACGTGGAGGATCAATGTTAGACCGCTTCATGAGGAAACAACTGCCAACATTTAATGGGGGTAAAAATCCATTAGTAGCTAAGCAATGGATAAACTACTTAGAGAAAATATTCCATGCCTTGGGGAGTAGCGAAAGTGAGAAGGTTATCATGGCAGTTTACCGCCTCACTGGAGATGCCGATCAGTGGTTGTCACTGATTCAAAACACAAAGGAAGATGATGACATATCAAATATAGAATGGAGGGAGTTCAAAGAGATTTTCTTAGAAAAATACTTTCCTCGTGACCATAGAGCAGATATGGAAAGGCAATTTCTGAGTCTGAGGCAGAAGGAGGATGAGAATGTCGCAAAGTATGAGGCTAACATTACAAGGTTAGCGAGGCATGCTGCAGATTATATACGTAACCCAAGAAGTAAGATTGATCGTTTCTTTGATGGGTTAAAACCTTTTCTCCGTCGAGATTTAGTATCATAATCTTTCTCAACATACAAGGATATAGTCTCATGTGCTATCAAGACAGAAAAGGAATTCTCTAAGTCTTATGACAAAAAAGTAAAGCAAGAGAAGAAGAGAATGGTGGAACAAGAGACAGATAAAGGGTAGAAGGGAAAGAAGTATTTTCCATTATGTGATAATTGTGGGAAGAATCACCCTGGTACTTGCCTAAAAGGAATGGGAGTTTGTTACAAATGTGGAGAAAAAGGTCACCAGGCTCGTGATTGCAAGGGAAAGAAAGAGGCTATCAATATTGAATGCTACAATTGTAGGGAAATGAGGCATTATGCAAATGAATGTCCTAAGCGTCAGTGAAACTTACCTCAGAAAAGGCTAAGGGATCAAGGACAATATTATGCTGTTACTTCAGTTGAAGCGGAATAATTAATGTATTGGTGCTTTTGGACTCAAGGATTATATTCTGGTTATAAAAATAATGTGATATATATAAGTATTGTACTGCAGTACTTGTTGTTATCATTAATGTTTTAATATGATGAAGGAAATCATATTTTTAGTATGTGATAATAAGAAAAACTTTACTTTGTTTGGGGAATCTAAGGTTACAATTGATTTTGGAATTTAGAGACCTTTTAGAGAATGTTTGGACAGAGGTATTTTGGATAACTATAAAGGTTGGAATGGATTAAGTTGAACTTTGGATAGTATTGTTTGAGGTTAAAACATTTTTGAAGATTATTTTTGAAATATTATAATACTATAGTTTTAGGAAAAGGAAAACCTGCAGGGTGGGGCATAACCCGTCACGTCGGATAAAGCTGCAGGAATCAAACCCACAACCATAGTGCGACAGGCCTTTATTTCCTACCACTAGCCTACAGGAAGTCCCTAGTTATTACAAAATATTTTTATTAATCTAAATGGTATGTGTTAATATTTTGAACCTTGTACAAATAGGATAAATAGAATATTTTTGAGTTCTATTATCTTTTTGGGTGAACGACAAGTATGGGGTAGAAATTAGTTGAAGGTTGAAATTCTACTTGTCATGTATATATATATATATATCTTATTCTTATGAAGAAATTAATTCTTAAACTTTAGGGAAGGGATATCAAAACAAAAATGTGTTATCTGAATACCTTATGTCTTGTTGAACTGTTAATATTTTAAATCAACATAGATTGAAGGCTTTGTGGCCCCCAATTTTACACTTGTTTGTGATTGATGACCTCAATCACTCCCTACAAATATTTAAATTTTTCCTCCAATTATATGTCTCTAATTTCCACCAATGTTCTCCTTATCGAGATCATAATTTGGTGGTAACTTTCTTATTTCCATTTCCCTCTTATTAAGGCCAAATTTTATTAACCATATTTCTGATGTGGGTTTTACACAAAGGTATTTTCTATTTTCAACCTTTTATTTTTAAAGAAAAGTTTCAAATTGCGAGGACGCAATTTATTGAAGGAGGGGAGAATGTAACACCCCAGACTTCCATGGTACGCTCCTCTTTGAATAATAGAGCAGCGTGTGTTGTACGCAACCTCGAGTTCTAACACACCGCGACTAATCAAAGTAGCCGTTATGAATAGTAATACAAACTTTTTAAAATTATAGAAATTTTATATTTCAAAATGGAATTCATTTTTTTATTCCTAATATTGAAATTATCCAATGTTGAATTTTTTGTAATTTTATGAGAACTTCCAAATTTTTATGAATAGTGAAAAATATTTAAAACAACTTTTTTAATCAAAATAATTTATAGTGATAAGTTATACTATTTAGTGGTTTTAAAGTATAATTAGAATATATTTTTAAAATTTTATCCAATGGTGGTCATTAGAATCAATTTAACATTGAAATCGGGCATGAACAATTGTCAATCTTTTGATATAAATTGTTTCTTAAAAACACGCTATTTGTTGTGACAACGGTAATTAATTATAAAATTAATTAATGCAACTTATATTTTTGGAATTTTTTAAAATAGACATCATTTTTGAAATCGGAATATCAAATATAGCTTAGGGTGAATTTTTGGGATTTTTCTGAAAAACTTCAATTTTTGATGAATAGTGAAACCACTAAGTGGTACTTATAAAAACGAATTTTTCATTTAAATGAAATATTACCACTTCTGTGTTTTGAATTTAAAAAATCCGACATACATGGTTGTCATTAAGAAGTAAAATGTGGTTCAATGAGATTAAAATAATTTTTGGTGAATAGTAACTTTTAAGTTTAATTAATCGCGATTAAAGGTAATTAGTGAAATTTAAGGTAAAAATGATATTATAAAAGTATGAAAATACCCTTACACTTGTCCTACCCCTATTGGATGAGTAATGGACGACCAAGAAAATCCATGGGTCAACTTGGGGACCCCATGGATCCACTTTGGTGGGAAAATGACATTAAAAACATTTAATTTAATGTTAAAATAAAAATATCACAAACATGAGTTATTTTACTAAAACAATTTTTAAATGGGGTTAAACAAGTCATATTTTTGACCATAAATATTCATTGGAAATATAAAAAGATTTCCTACATTATTGTTATTTTTTTATAATTTTTAGACATTAAATAAATTAAATTATTTATGACACCATGATGATGCAACGATTACCTCATTAATTAACGATTTAAATAAAATGAAAATATAATGTAAAATACAAGGCATTCACTTGTAAAACACATATTGGATGAGTAGATTTCGAACCCTTATCACCTTAGACTTAATTATATAAGTATGGGACCTCTAAAATCCGAAACTCATTTTATAATAAAGTGAATTTTCTTTACTTTCCAAGAGTGCCCCTCCTCTCCACTTATAAAAGGCCCCCATCTCTACCACCTCATTCACAATTTCAAGCCTTTTGGATCGGCCAAACTCTGCCAAAATACTCTCCTAACTTCCCTCCCTTACTCCTAGAAGCCTCACTTTGGGCATAACTCTTCCCAAGGAAGCCTTTGGCTCAAATCAAAAAAAAGTTACCCGATTTCAAGGTAATGTCTCCTCTTGTGTTCTTTTATTTTATTTTTCATCTCCAACCCCCTAAACTCTTTTTATTATTTTCTTTTGTAACAAAACCAGTATCCTAAATATACTAGGATGTTTTTATAATAATTATTTGAGCTACACTTGCACACACCAACATCTAATGGTTAAAGAACATACTGTTTCTGTGGATGGAAAATTTCTGCCTCACGAAACGATGATTGTTCAACACTCATATAACACCTTCAAAGGCGGCCATTAAGATTTCACTATATTTATATATGATATATAATATGTTTATGTTTTACTTAATCTTATGTATTTTTCATTTATGGCATACCTTTATGATTTCCATTATGGGTAAACGCGATATTTTCATTTTAGGAAGTGCGGACTACCGCCCCCTCAAAGTGATTTGAATCGTTAATACCATATGTGGGATGTATAAAGGATGGAGTAAATGGTATTATATGATATATTATACTGGAATTATATTATACATTTATATCATTATGATTTTATTCCATTAAATAGGAAATATAAATGAAAGTAGCGTTCATGCGTACGTACGGCTTACCGTCTCCATGAACGGTGCATTTCATTTCTTACCTCTAAATGTTACGTAATATTATGAATGAATGTATATACTGGATATATATGATATATATGATAACTACATCATTAATATAATTCTAGATATAATGGATATTTCACCACATGAACAACTTGTAATTATAAGAAGTTTATTGTTGACTCAAGTACCAAAGATCGACAAAACGACCGTTATTAACTTAAATAATTACATAATGTTCATAACATTGTAATAAGTGATATAAAAAGGATAATGAAATTGGAAATGGTCTTAATAAGTTAGATATTAACTCTAGTTTATTATTCAGGAGGTTAAAGAACGGTTGAGTCAAGTCGGACACGAGGTAAGGGAATTTCTTAACCCAACTTCCATTCTTTGGGTTAATCTCCTACTTTCAAATTATGTCATGATATTATTATGTCTTATTTTGTATTTTTACCCTCTTTATGTGTACCTATAGTGAATACACATAATAGATCTATTTTATTTTAAAAATGATCTTTTTAAGGGCTTCATCTCAATCTCCTTTCATTGAGGCATATTTTGTTTTATACACAACTTTCTTTTATACGGTGTATAAACCCCTTTGACTTTTACGTTTATTCAAAAGGAATCTTTTTTATACGAAGCGTTTTACTAAACGACAAAAAGGGAATGTTTTTTCTTGCCATAAATATGCGGCGAAAACGACTTCTCTGCCGCCGTGACCATTATTTGAGTTTTGGCTTCCTCTACAAGTCATAACTTTTTTTAATGAAAAATAAATACAAAGTTTTAACTTTCTTTTATTTTGGTATTGAAAATGGTTTTGAAAGCGTTTTTATTATATCAATGTGTTGTATTGATATCTTGTGATTGAAATGTGGAAATGTTATGTTTCCTTTATGTATGTTTTATGTGATCTGATTATGTTATGGTTTATGATATGTTTAAACCTATTCATATGAGGAATGCATTGGACTTAATAAGTGACGGGTGGAGCCCGCTATAGCTCCTCGATGCATCGGTAGGTCTCATGAGACAACTAGACGTGGAATTGGCCGAGGCCCTTTCCCAATTTGATTTATGGTTTTGGATGAGGCCTTAATCATTTTAGACGTCTTGGACGAGGCCTTGACAAAATGTTTCAGAATGTCTGGCATTATGCATTCCATCATTATGAAAGTGGTTATTGATATTGCATGTGATTATTCGACCAGTAGAATATCCATGTGAAGAAGTAAATGGCATTATCTCATTTTACTTTTGCTATATTATGTTGAAGATCAAGTTTAAAAGGCTTTTGTTTTAGTTATACATTGCCTTAAATGTTTATGTTTATTTATGAAATCTTTCGCTATTTTGTTATCCTTACTAAGCATCAGAGCTCACACCTTTCAATATTTTAATATTTTCCAGGATGTGAAGAAGTATTTTATGAATGACCTGCAGGGATAGTCAGAAGAGGATATGAGTGTGGACTATGGAGACTTTGTTATTGTAGTTTTTCACTTTATGATGTAATGTAACATTTACGAATGTATCTAGTGTTTCCAAGGCTACTAAACTAATCGGTCTTTCGAGACTTGATCTTTTGTGATCATGCCAATGTTATGAAGTAATGCACCGGCTATGGGTAGCTGGGGTCGGGGCGTTACAATTATGACAATATTTCCCACTATCAGGTAGTGGTATTCCAAAATATGGTTACATAGAAATGTAATGACATGCATATAGTCACCTTTATGATGTGGCTACATCTTTGGAGCCTACAGGAGTCAAAATCACAAGAGCCAAAAAAACACACACTCAAATTCTATTTGTGATATGTTTCATCTTCAATGACATGATCATCTAATCTAAACATCCATTATGTCATGGTATATGGACCACAACATAGGCTACATTAAAATTCCAGGTATAACAAAAAACAAACATTATACTTTACAACATGGTCCTTCAAGAAATATGAAAACACCTATTCATACTTCACATATTTCATGGTGAAAAAAATTCTTCTTCGAATAAAATCATTATGAAATACCTTGAATTGAAACTCAAGAACCCTTTATTCAATAACTTGTATCATGAAATCAGTCTATTACATTGAATCATTATGAACTTGACTAAGAATCATCTGAATTAAAACGTAATCATCATATAAAAAACAAATTCATCATTTAAATCTATAGAGAAATGTAAATCTTAAACTAGATTTTCCATAAATAATAAATTAATATATAATTAATTAAAATCATTATATTCTATAAAATATAAGACCAATCCCCCATGATATATCATTCAATATTCAAACACATAGAACACGAATACACCTTCTTAGGAACTTCTTTAATTAATAATGGATTCTTCAAAATAAATACTTCATTATCACCATCTCCAATAAAATACAGTAAACTTATTATTAGTAAAAAAATTAATTTTCTTAATATCATTTCATGATGACATGCCAAAAAGTCAATATTATTGACATTCACTCCTAGAAAAAAAGACATGAACAATATATGGACACAATATTATCCACCTTTTTAATTTTTGGAAATACATTCTTTCAAAATGATATATTAATAAGTGTAACTCAACTTCATTCATCTTCACTTATCTCACTATTTCACATATCTTCCTTTTTATTATCAAAATATAATTATTCATACTTATAAAATTTATTGAAAATAAATACATAGTTAATAAATAGATGATGGTATAATTTAAAACCCATTTAATACACCATCATATATTCTACTCTAAGTCTACATGAACCTTGTTTGCTATAGAAAACAATCAAGTTAACATTATACAAAAATAATTTCAATTAGTAAATGAAAATGAAACCAATTGGTGTGAGATACTCTAAAAATTACCGGAGAAATTCCAATAATTATAGGAAGAAACAATTTTAAATACTAATTAATATAAACATTTCATCAAACTGACATGAATTTCCTACACTCACTTCAATACATAGTTTAAAAAAATCCTTATTCAATGTAGAATGATTGAAATAGCCTTAAATATTATTCACACAATTCAATAATTATTTCATTGATTTAAAATTATCCCCCCCCATAATATTAATTTATTTTTATTATTTTTATTTTTTGTAATCAAGGTTGAGATATTTAGAAAATATATGTTTTTCAATAAAACCTTCTTCGAGCACATTCTAAAATAATATATACACATGGTGTATTCATCAAATTTTTTGATTTTTCTCACCCTAAAGGATACACTCCTCACAATAATGAAAATAATAAAACACTTCTACATATATATTTAATGAATTTCATGATGATAATTCACTGAAAAATTAAATTCTTATAATACTTGTCTAGATTGGACAACTTCTACATCTTCACTAAGGATGATGACTTCAAGGGATATTATTTGGAATAATACTTTATTAAATCAATCTGGGATATAATAATCCTTTTATTACTATAAAATGTTTATAACATATAATATATCATCATAAAATATCATTATTTCATAAGATATAATATATCAGTTGAGAAATCAACCTAAGATGGAATCTTCTTCATCTTTGGTATCCAAAATTGATAATAAACACTTATTATTTTATTCCCCCTAATAATAAGATGAAAATTAGATACATAACACTTTTAAAATAAATAAAATATTTTGATATGAGGGAATAAGGTAGATCCCAATTCTACTTGATGTGAACGACATGATAAATATGACTTTATCAACAATGCTACTCAATCGCTCATGAATCAACATATGATTATCACGTCTAAACAATGGATATATTAATACATCCTTTTTATTTTTTCTAAAATATAAAACCATATTATGAATGTAGATTAAATTATCTTTAGGGCTTCTACTTATGATTTTAATACTATTAAACAACCTCTTATAGTGTGTCCAAAATTCTTATATCTCCAACATAGAAATTAATTATTTCCTGGAAAATAATTTGATTAAAAAAACTCAATAAATTATTATTATTTAGGTAGATTTTCTTTCTTTAGTCCAGTAATAAAATAATCTAATTCTTCTTTAAATATCATTGATTTCACCAAATTTACTAGACATGAATTTCAACATTCTTTAGACATAATAAGAGTCTTATTAGAGTCTATAAATGTATCTTTTAGATTGATTATTTCTATAACATTACCTCTATATAATACACTATTATTCCACTTGTTGTTCCAATTTTGAATAATATCTTCTTTATTTTTATGTCTATGGTTGAATCATCATTAATTTAATACTTTTTTTTTTATAATTTAGATATACAAAATTCTTTTTTTAGTCCCAAAGATTCATCTTATTTGAAACCCAACAATTATGTTCGTCTCTTTTTATTTATATTACAAACATGTCGACATAAATAAGATCAACTTCATTTGATTAAACCATTGAAAACATAAGCGATAACTCCAATCTCCTCAAAACTATTTTAGGATGAAAATTACTTATAAATTGAATGAATGTTTCTTCTTCTGAGCCATGATCCCCATATAAATAGACTTATTTTTTTTTCTTTGAACAGGAGTTGAATTCATCAATAATTTAACACACAATTTCTAAATCAATTGGACCACTGTTATATCCTAATAAACCATGTTCTTCTCTTAATGACTGAATGTTTTCCTATTCTCTAGATTTAGTATAATGATATTTTTTTCAGCCATGATCATCATGGTATTGATTCAATGGGGAATCTAGCTATCATAATAATTCATCTATTTACCATAGACATACTAGTATTGTATTTATAACTATTTCTCAATCATACTTGCAGAAATTTTTCTTTAAGCCTACATTTTCTATGTAATAATATTTAGTAATATTTTTGTAATTTGATATAGATAATAGCTCTCTCTCTTCCAAAATTCTTGGGAAATATTATAGGTTGATGAAATGATCTTATTTTTTTAAATAAATGTTTTTTGAAAATTTATCCTCTATAAATATATATAGTATTACTATTTATTCAATCAATGTCTTGTATAGATATAACTAATGTTGTCTTCATGTGTGCTAATTTAGGCTAAAAATCAAGGCATATCATATTGAGAATGTATTTATTATTTTAAACATTGTTCAGCTGGACAAAATATCCCTTATTAGTTCTTTAAACATCCTCACCATGCATCATAAAATTTTCCAATATAAATATTTTAATTACCTTAGACTTCATAGATTTCACTTACATTTATTCGTTTATGACATTAATGGAAGATATTTTATCATCGTCAAATGCATGGATCATTATCTCATAGTCATTAGCAGAGTTTTCTTCTCCATGAATAGTTTGATCCACTCTTGTTGAATTAATAAAATATATATTTAAAATCTTCACTAATAGATTTTGTGAAATTAACATTTTTAGAGGTAATTATACAATTTCGTGATCATTAACTTAAATATTAATAATTGTTATCTAACTTACATTCTTGTTGTGTGATCTCTTCCAATGAATTTAAATAATCCAAAAAATAATATAAAATAATTATTTTAGACAACTATAAATAATATTATTATATTAAAATAAATAATGTTTTTTACATGAGATCATTTCTACTAATTACTCGATCTTATTCAAGATAATTTTAATAAAATTTATCACATGCCTCATGGTTTCTTGAAGGAAATGATCCAATTACGGAAGGTGTTTTTTATAACTTATAGGTGGTAGAATAAACCACCAATTTATCTCCAATAATGATTGATCTATATTCATGGACAATAAGGATTTGAGGATCTTCTTATTCATTACTCTAGAAGGATAAATAGTTTAATTTTATCTTGTATTTTTTTCCAATTCAGAACTATATTGGTAGAAAATAAATTTTTATCGATGAAAAATGAAATATCCCAAAAACTATACTTCATTATAAATCATGAATGAAACATAAATCCTCAAAGGAGAAAAATATTCCATATAGGGATTACAATCAGATGTGACACTCTGAAACCACATGAGAGGACTAGTTAGGTATGTGAACCACACTTAGAGTGGGGTGAATTAGTATTGCTAAATTGTATCCCATATCTTTCATTTTTCAACATTTTTGGTTTAATAGTTATTTAGTTATAACTTTTTACTAGAGATCATACTTTTAAAACTAACATAAAACATTTAAATAAAGTGATCATTAAATTACATTGTTCACCTAAAAATGTGAGATGTCTTGAATATTGTGTGAACTAGATTCCTATGTGATAATAGACATTAAATAATTATAGTATAATGTCCCAAAAGGATATTAGTGTGAAATGTATAAAACTAAGTTTGTTGTTTCCTACACCATGATTTATCCCCGTTCCTTATAACGACATAAAAATTATTACAACTGAATTTTATTTTCACCAATTTATATCTCTTCAAATTAGTGGGTGTATTGTATTATTTTCTTATATCGTATACTTGTTTCTATTATATAGTAGCATTCATGGATATACTCTTCTTTTTTTATGATTACAATGATCTACAATCCTTTAAATGTTTTTTTTCATATCTAAAAGGGATGGATGTCTTTCATGGACAAGTTATAAAAATTATTCTTTACTACATGGATACTTCTATAGTGAAAATTGCTTTCTTCATCCCACCATAGCTGGAAAGTTGAATACTTATTCCACTTCTTATTCCTATTTTCATCAAACTTATTTCAAGACACTTCTTCTCTATATCAATGTATAGAATGTGAATCCATTACTTATTAAATATAACAACTTATTTTTATCTAAATTTGAGTATAAAAATATGCATTATTTTTTTTGTTCAATGACTTCAACACGTAATATCACATAAAGAATATTTATGGGTCAAATATTCTATCCCTTATCTTTGATACCGACGAATATTAAATTTAATGTAGTAGTAGGTCTCTAAAGGTTTCTTCTTTATTACACCATATACATTATCACTATTTTGTTTCAATATATATGTACAATACACCTCCAATTACACTAGTTTAAATTTGAATTTCAAATTAAAATTTAAATCCTGAAATATATTCAGATTGAACACTTTCCCTTTTATTTTTAACAAAATAGATGTTATTAATGAATACAAATTAGTATTTGTATTGTGTTGGAATAACATAAAATATATTGAGATGAAAAAATGTTATTACTATCAAAGAAACAACCCCGATTTTGAAAACCATAGTGTTGGATCATATTTTGTTTCATAACATAGTAGATCAAAATAGTTACATTTCAACTACATGAACCTGTTACAAAATGATTTCCCATTGGATCATGAAGGTATTCCATTTTCTAGTGATATCGAAATGTAGTGACATACACTCAGTTACTATTTTGGCATGAATAATTTATTTTCTATGAATGTCTCAATATTTCAAGATCCACCAAAATGTTACTCCAATTTTCATTTCATCATATTTTTCTTCCATGAAAGAAGAACATCATCACAATATCCCTTATGTCATGGTACAACAATCCACGAGTAAGGTCCTTTATAATTTTAGTGACACAAAAAATCACTTCTCCCTCTTCACATCATGATAGAGATATAATGGAAAAATAGCTGGGTTTTTTTCACATCTTTAATAGAGAAAAAATTCTTCTTCAACGCACTTCATGATTAAATACCATGAATTATAGATTGAGAACCCGTTATTCACCATTTTGTATCATAAAATACTTCAATGAAATTTTATCACTATAAACCATATTATGAATTTTTTAAATAAAAAAATATCCAAGATAGTGAAAGAAATATATATACCTTATAAATCACTATTAATCTCTAGATATATAACCAATATATCCCTTAAATAATAAAGGAGTAATTAAATAATCAAACTAATGTTCTTCAAACAAAATCTATTCTAATATTCTATGTATATCATTTAATAATTGAAAAGCAAGAACATAAAAACACCATATTTGGAACTATATATATAAATATTGGACTCTTCCTAATCAATACATTATCATCATCATTTTAATTCAATATATATGTTTTTTTTCTTCATAAAGGTATTGATATTCATTCATAGTTATTTCTTGATAAAAGTCTTGACAATCAAGAATCGTGGCAGTCATACCTTGATAACAAATACAACACACAAAATGTGTACTCAATAATATAACACATCAATTGTAAATAGTATGTGGAGGCTTGGACCTGAATCTTGGATCATGGTTGGATCACAATTATAAAAAAATCCAATGAAAATTTTTGG
Organism: Viscum album; assembly: GCA_963277665.1. Lineage (NCBI taxonomy): Eukaryota > Viridiplantae > Streptophyta > Magnoliopsida > Santalales > Viscaceae > Viscum > Viscum album. The sequence continues at coordinate 111,742,655 of OY728135.1, forward strand.
AACATTTTTAGAGCGGATTGTCATGGATTGAACATGACTTGGAAAACAATAAGTCCAAATCATGTGAGCTATGTGGAAATGGATATTGATGACTTCATGGTTTTCACATTGTTTGTTAAATTTTAGAGAACATTAAAATTGTTAATGGAAAATTTTAACACCCATGATTATTTAGGGAGAAATTCCCCATTTATCCTTCTCCCCATCTTTCATGCACCCACCTTGTATAACCATCTCTTCTCTATTATTTCTTATTGACTATGGTTGAATTTTGATCTATTATTTAAAAATTTCATGTGTGAATTTAATCCCCTCACACTTTTTACCTCCTCTAGGGTTCCTCTATAATTTAGCTAAAAATTGGCCAGGGTTACATTGATGATTCATCGTAAGCATGGTGGAATCATCTCAAATTTATGTGGATTTGGTAGTGCCCAATTTTTTTGGATCGGATAAAATTCAAAGGAAATTTGAATATTATCATTTATTGGACTATCAGATTTGTAGAGCAAGCTTCGTAATGGAATTACAATATTTTTAACACTTCATTGGGTTTATTTTAGACTTGGATTAAATATTGAGGGGTTACACATGTTTTTTTTGAGTTTCAGGAGCACCAAGACTTGAAATCTCAATATCGGGATGGACTAGTAAGGGCACACTATTTTTATGTAACCATGCATGTAACAGCCCAAGATTTTATAAAAAAATATTCTTTTAATTTTATTAATGTCTTGTGTTGTACGCTACACCAAAAGGAGCTTGTACAACACACATCCTTGACTTGACTTTCATTACACGCAATCGCGACCTTCCTCGATAGCGTGTGTAGTACGCAATACCGAGTTTCACTAAACAACGATATGCTATAAAAATATTATTAAAACTAGCCGTTATGAATAGTAATAACCACTTTTTGAAATCCAGTAAATATTATTTTTCAAAATGAACTTTATTTTTGGATTCGGAGTATCGAATTTAGCCTAAGGTGAAATTTTGGTACTTTTCGGATAACTTTCATATTCTGATGAATAGTGAAAATTACTAAATTATAATTAAAAACAACTTTTTTAATCGAAATAATTAATAGTGATAAATCATTAATTTGAGTGGTTTTAAAGTATATTTAGAATATATTTTTACAATTTAATACAATGTTGGTCATTGGATGTAGTTTCACATTTAAACTAGACATAAACAAGTGTCAATCTTTTGATAGATATTGTTTCTTAAAAACACGCTATTTGTTTTAACAGCGGGATTTAATTATAAAATTAATTAATGCAACTTTTATGTTATGAATTTGGTAAAATAGACTTCATTTTTGAATTCGGAATATGAAATATAGATTGGGATGAAATTTTGGCATTGTTCTGAAAAACATCAAATTTTGATGAATAGTGAAACTACTAAGTGGTAGGTTAAAAACTGAATTTTGCATAAAACTTAATTTTACCGCTTCTGTGAATGGAATTTCGAAAATCCGAGAGACACGGTTAATATCAAGGACTAAAATGTGGTTCAATGAGATGAAAATAATTTTTTGGTGAATAGTAACTTTTTACCTTTTTTACCACGGTTAATAGTAAATAGGGTAACTAAGGGTAAATATGATATTAATATTACCCTAGCACATGTCCTAATTCTATTGGACAAGTGTAATTCGACCAAAAACAAACTTAGGAATAAAATATGACCATTTAGGCCCACTTGGATTAGATTAGGACATTTATTATTAATTTATTTAAAGAAGGGTTAAAATAGTTAAAATCAAAGTTTAATAAGTAAACCATTTTTAATATGGGGTTATACATAAGATAAATTAGATTGTAAATATTCATTAGAAAGCTAAAACGATTTCCTACATGATGGTATTTTATTTGTAATTTTTATACATCAAATAATTTAATTTATTTATGACACAACGATGATGCAGTAATTATCTTTTTAATGAAATATTGACATAATTGATGTTATAAGCACCAAAATAAATGTAATTTGAGAATTTTTATGAATTACACTAATTTTCTAGGTTACTATGATATATTAATGTTGATTTAATCAACTTGGTTCGAACATTTAATTCTGTTATGACTTTCACAAAAATCATATATCAAATAGTGTCAAAATTGACACAAAATAGTTTTTAAATCAAATATTATATTACTAATTGTTATTTTATTCCTAAAAATCTAAGGTTCGGCCAAATGACTTAGATAAGGATATATATATTAATAATAAACAATTTGGGGTTCGTTTGGAATGTTATAGTAAGTGTATTAACCATATAGTGAAAGAAAACAAAAAAGACACGGTAAAAGTTAAATTATTTAACTTAGAGTTAAATCTAATTGATAAGGTTTAAAATAACATCCAAACATGTCTAAATTTGATTCGTTGATGAGATTACAACCCTATCTCATCTAATCTTCGAATATGAGTCATTTTTGGTGGTTTTTAAGTGGGGTTAGATTTATTATAAATTAATATTTTTAAGAATTCCTAAGGTGCCCCTCTCCTCCCCTATAAAAGGACACCTCCTCCCCTTCCTCCTCACACCAATTTGAGCACTCAAGCTCGTCCAACCCCTGCCAAAATCTCTTCTCCACTTCCCTAGAAACATCTTAGAGGTTCTGGTCTTCCTCAAAGACCAATTCAAGTGCCCTAAGAGGAGGTCTCAAAGAGGCACTTCAAAGAAGAGGTAATTACCGTTACCAATTCTTTCATCTTTATTTCTTCTTCCACTTCTTCTTCTTAGGTTGTTTCATTATGAAGTAATAACATCAGTATCACTCATATACTGATATTTTATTATAAGTATGAAACAACCCTATTTCACCATCTATCCATCCTACGGAAAAAGAAATCACCGCGCGTGCGTACGTACGGAATACCGTCTCCACGCCGTGGTGTAATCTATTTTCCACCACCACCTTACATGGATGGGTATAATGGTGTAAATAATAACTATACATAGTTATTACAACATCATATTGATTCTGATATATTGTATAATCCACTTCAACTCAGTTCAATATTTATGGAAATGATATCATCGCTCGTGCGTACGTACGGACTACCGTCTCCACGACGCGATGAGATTCATTCTCCATGTTAACCATTTAAGAATGATTATAATGTATATATAAGAAATAATAATGAAATATATGACATTATAAAGCTACTGGATTTATGTATATATACATATGTATGTCATCTACTTACTTCCATTTCAAGACAATAAGGAAAGTAAAACAGCGTTCATGCGTACGTACGGACTACCGTCTCCATGAACGGTGTTTTTCATTTTACTTATCTATCTATTATATATATATATATACTGAATATATATGATATATAAATCATATTTTATATTCTGGAAGTAAGTAAATCATGATATAAGTAATAATGATGTCAAGAACAACAAGTCAAAACACCTAAGATAAATGAAACGATTTTACCCAAAACGCTTCTTTAACATGGAATTTACAAAAGAACGGGTAATATAATGTTATAAGTGAACCATATATGATATCATAACAATGAATATGATTCTGGAATAAGTCAATAACATGATTTAAATCATTATACAGGAGGTTCGGACACTTACAAAGCAAGTCGGACCTAAGGTAAGGGAAATATCACAATCTCATTTTTATCCGAGATTGTTTATTCGTAAGTATTTACTGGGGTGTATTTTATCATCCACATCCATGTTCCCTCAATATGTAATATTGTTTCCATCCACTTGAAATAGTTTAAATCCAATTTTACCCTTAGGTGAGTTTTTATTAAAGAATATGAAAGGAATCTTTTGTCGTTTTTCCGTACGAGGTACTTTTTGACTTTTCCGACAAAAGTACGAAGAATGTTTTTTTTAACTTATACGGCACGAACGGATTTCTATTGTTTTATAAAGCCTTATTTTCATGAAGCTTACTCCAAAAGATTTCATGACTATTTTTAATAAAATCTCTTTCTTTTAAAATTGCATGATGTTTTGTGAAAAGAAATTGATTTTGAAGAAGAAAGGATATTTTCCTCAAGAATTCATTTCAAGTGTTTTATCAAAATTATTTTCCATCTAAGATAATAAAGGGTTCTGTTTCTATCCATATTTTTACATTGATTTGACTATGTTGTGATGGAATTATGTTTATGAATTCCTTTATCTTATATGAATGGTTTTATGATGTCATGTTGTTTTAAGAATCCCATTTTTAATACATGGGTTATGAAATGATGTATGATTTATGATTTTGTGGCACACATAAGAAAGGATTCATTAAGAGATGGGTGGGACCTATATCTCCCTCCAATGCATTGGGTAAAGATTTTATATCTCATGAGATAGACATGGCTGGAATGGTAGGTTATACCGGTTCAGTGAAACAGGACTGAAACGAGGATTACTCGATTCAGAAAGGGACTTTGTCCACTAAGATAGTCTTGGCAATGAGTCTTGACTAACAAGAAATGATTCTCTATGATTATGTGTGTATGCCACAATGAGTAATGTTTTAAGTTATGATTTCATTTTCACTTCTATGATTTATCCCATGTTATGATATTATGAGCTCTTTTGCAGGTTATGATTTCCAAAAGCTATGTTCTTATGTATATGATGTGATTGATATTTCTTTTGTTTACCCTTACTGAGCATTTGAGCTCACCCTTTTATGTTTTCTTTTCCCCAGGATATAAAGAAAGGTTTTTAGGTAAAAAAAAGGAAGATCTTTATGGGAGATATTGAAGATCTTTCACCACGATTAGAAGAATACGTTCCGAGTTTCCAAAGACACTAAACTATTACGATCCTTGTGTGTGTGTTTTTGTTATGTACTAAGTATTCCGCAAATGTAATGTAATGTCCATGTACGTCAGGCTTCGGGTCTCTACAGTTGGTATCAGAGGAAAGGTTTTGTCAACCTTTGGAAACTAGGACGCGAAAACGTTAGTAAGATCCCTAGAGATATTTCTAAGGTATGTCTAGGGATGCCCCTAAGGATAAGTATACGTATAGGATATAGTTCTAGAACTATGGTAACGATATTAGATTAAACCAAAGATGATAGATATTTAAGTTACTCCCCCTTTATTACGATTTTTGCATCTAACACTATTCTGTTTGGGTTTTAGAAAATGGCTGGATACAGGATGATTCACAATAATGGAGGATATGATGGACAATGGAATGATATTCTTCATGAGCAACCAAATGAAATGGGATTTGGATGTCCAAACATCATTATTTTGCCAAATCAGCAATCTCACAATATGATCAATAAAGTAAAATTTGGTAAGTTTCCTGACTCGACTAATAAGAGAAAGATGGAGTTCCATGATGATCATAGAGGAAAGAAAGTTCAATTTCCCCTATGTAAATCATGTGGGAAGAGGCATCAAGGAGAATGTTTCAAGGGAACTGGAAGATGCTTTGGGTGTGGAAAAGAAGGACACAAAGCAAGTAAGTGCAAAGGAAAAGGGTCGGTTAACACCATGGATGAGGATAATGGTATTGCTACGACATCAAAAATGGTTAAGTGTTTTAAATGTGGAATGTATGGGCATTATGCAAACAAATGCCCTAAGGGAAAGACTCGTGAAGAGAATCAGTATGGTCATATGTGTAGTATTTATGTGGATGATGATGAAGAGACTACAAATGATATGTGAGATGAAAGAATTGTTGAAGCTCGGTCAATGGTTTAAGAATGTTGTGGAATGATTACATGTTTATCATGTGTAATGTTGTATAAGAAATCTCATGGTACTATGGAATAAAGAAACATCTGAGGATTGTTACACTGTTGTCTTTCCTTGAGTTATGAAAGTGTATGATTAATGGTACCACTATCCATGAAAGGTTATTCAGATATTTTTGGAATGTAGATGATATGCGCATAATGAAGGGATAAGGAGAAAATTAAATGTTTGATAGTATTCATGAGCTCATGATTAATATAAGGACTAAGTGATATCATGGTTTGAGTATATAGAATTTTGAGGATTTTGGTATGTGGAAAGTGTTAACTTTTAACTGCACTCATGTTTTCACTAAGGTATTCAAGAGAATACACGATTAAGGACTTTGAATGTTTGGAATGTGACCAACAAGACATATCTTATGATATGTGGGGATCAACGACAGTATTAAATCTCTGGTAATCGTCGTCACTATATTATGAAAGTGGACTGCAGTATTATGTATAAGCCTAAAGATTAGACTGGATTATGTTGGACATAAGTTAGGATAGAAGATTTTCGATATTATTGATGGGATGTTATAGTAACGTAGTTTTAGAAAAAGGGACAACCTACAGGACGGGCGACAGCCCATCGCTTCGGACAAGGCTGTAGGAATCGAACCCACAACCGAAGTGCGACTGGCCTTTATCGCCTACCACTGACCTACAGGAAGTCCCTGTTTAGTAGAAACTAGTTTTATTATATTAATCAGTATGATATATGAAGTATAAGTCCATTTTAGGTACTATATATGATTAATCTCACTATAGAATGACTTATGTATATTTAATAACTTTTGCTTACCTTTCGTTTGAGACAGATGGAATGACCCGTCATTCTATCACATGATCTGCTAACACTTCACGAATAACAAATTCAACTTCATTTATTTAAGAGATGAAGTAGAAATTGTTCAAGGCACGAACAAAAGTGAGATTGTACCAAAATAAAGTAAGTATTTATTCTAAGCAAATTTTCAACTTTAGGGAAATGATCTTGAAAACCAAAAATGTTGTCCTAGTGATCTTATACCTGATGAATCAGATGGTACCTTATATCATCACAAATCTATGGATTTGTGATTACTGGCTTTTCCATAGCCATGTTCTCTACCACTCTCCATCAGAACATGATGGTTAGATTTCTCTTCCATATCCATATTTTCACCTATGTGGAAACCCAGTGATTAGTTTATTTGGATAATCGTTACATTTCATACTTTAGTTTTTAAAGCCAAGTTTTGGTATTCCCTTTTACGATGTGGGTTTCTATTAAAGAAACTTTCAAATAGTAAACCATTTATAACCCCGACGAATTTCGAGGGCGAAATTCATTTTAAGGGGGGTAGAATGTAACAGCCCAAGATTTTATAAAAAAATATTCTTTTAATTTTATTAATGTCTTGTGTTGTACGCTACACCAAAAGGATCTTGTACAACACACATCCTTGACTTGACTTGCATTACACGCAATCGCGACCTTCCTCGATAGCGTGTGTAGTACGCAATACCGAGTTTCACTAAACAACGATATGCTATAAAAATATTATTAAAACTAGCCGTTATGAATAGTAATAACCACTTTTTGAAATCCAGTAAATATTATTTTTCAAAATGAACTTTATTTTTGGATTCGGAGTATCGAATTTAGCCTAAGGTGAAATTTTGGTACTTTTCGGATAACTTTCATATTCTGATGAATAGTGAAAATTACTAAATTATAATTAAAAACAACTTTTTTAATCGAAATAATTAATAGTGATAAATCATTAATTTGAGTGGTTTTAAAGTATATTTAGAATATATTTTTACAATTTAATACAATGTTGGTCATTGGATGTAGTTTCACATTTAAACTAGACATAAACAAGTGTCAATCTTTTGATAGATATTGTTTCTTAAAAACACGCTATTTGTTTTAACAGCGGGATTTAATTATAAAATTAATTAATGCAACTTTTATGTTATGAATTTGGTAAAATAGACTTCATTTTTGAATTCGGAATATGAAATATAGCTTGGGATGAAATTTTGGCATTGTTCTGAAAAACATCAAATTTTGATGAATAGTGAAACTACTAAGTGGTAGGTTAAAAACTGAATTTTGCATAAAACTTAATTTTACCGCTTCTGTGAATGGAATTTCGAAAATCCGAGAGACACGGTTAATATCAAGGACTAAAATGTGGTTCAATGAGATGAAAATAATTTTTTGGTGAATAGTAACTTTTTACCTTTTTTACCACGGTTAATAGTAAATAGGGTAACTAAGGGTAAATATGATATTAATATTACCCTAACACATGTCCTAATTCTATTGGACAAGTGTAATTCGACCAAAAACAAACTTAGGAATAAAATATGACCATTTAGGCCCACTTGGATTAGATTAGGACATTTATTATTAATTTATTTAAAGAAGGGTTAAAATAGTTAAAATCAAAGTTTAATAAGTAAACCATTTTTAATATGGGGTTATACATAAGATAAATTAGATTGTAAATATTCATTAGAAAGCTAAAACGATTTCCTACATGATGGTATTTTATTTGTAATTTTTATACATCAAATAATTTAATTTATTTATGACACAACGATGATGCAGTAATTATCTTTTTAATGAAATATTGACATAATTGATGTTATAAGCACCAAAATAAATGTAATTTGAGATTTTTTATGAATTCCACTAATTTTCTAGGTTACTATTATATATTAATGTTGATTTAATCAACTTGGTTCGAACATTTAATTCTGTTATGACTTTCACAAAAATCATATATCAAATAGTGTCAAAATTGACACAAAATAGTTTTTAAATCAAATATTATATTACTAATTGTTATTTTATTCCTAAAAATCTAAGGTTCGGCCAAATGACTTAGATAAGGATATATATATTAATAATAAACAATTTGGGGTTCGTTTGGAATGTTATAGTAAGTGTATTAACCATATAGTGAAAGAAAACAAAAAAGACACGGTAAAAGTTAAATTATTTAACTTAGAGTTAAATCTAATTGATAAGGTTTAAAATAATATCCAAACATGTCTAAATTTGATTGGTTGATGAGATTACAACCCTATCTCATCTAATCTTCGAATATGAGTCATTTTTGGTGGTTTTTAAGTGGGGTTAGATTTATTATAAATTAATATTTTTAAGAATTCCTAAGGTGCCCCTCTCCTCCCCTATAAAAGGACACCTCCTCCCCTTCCTCCTCACACCAATTTGAGCACTCAAGCTCGGCCAACCCCTGCCAAAATCTCTTCTCCACTTCCCTAGAAACATCCTAGAGGTTCTGGTCTTCCTCAAAGACCAATTCAAGTTCCCTAAGAGGAGGTCTCAAAGAGGCACTTCAAAGAAGAGGTAATTACCGTTACCAATTCTTTCATCTTTATTTCTTCTTCCACTTCTTCTTCTTAGGTTGTTTCATTATGAAGTAATAACATCAGTATCACTCATATACTGATATGTTATTATAAGTATGAAACAAACCTATTTCACCATCCATCCATCCTACGGAAAAAGAAATCACCGCGCGTGCGTACGTACGGAATACCGTCTCCACGCCGTGGTGTAATCTATTTTCCACCACCACCTTACATGGATGGGTATAATGGTGTAAATAATAACTATACATAGTTATTACAACATCATATTGATTCTTATATATTGTATAATCCACTTCAACTCAGTTCAATATTTATGGAAATGATATCATCGCTCGTGCGTACGTACGGACTACCGTCTCCACGACGCGATGAGATTCATTCTCCATGTTAACCATTTAAGAATGATTATAATGTATATATAAGAAATAATAATGAAATATATGACATTATAAAGCTACTGGATTTATGTATATATACATATGTATGTCATCTACTTACTTCCATTTCAAGACAATAAGGAAAGTAAAACAGCGTTCATGCGTACGTACGGACTACCGTCTCCATGAACGGTGTTTTTCATTTTACTTATCTATCTATTATATATATATATATATACTGAATATATATGATATATAAATCATATTTTATATTCTGGAAGTAAGTAAGTCATGATATAAGTAATAATGATGTCAAGAACAACAAGTCAAAACACCTAAGATAAATGAAACGATTTTACCCAAAACGCTTCTTTAACATGGAATTTACAAAAGAACGGGTAATATAATGTTATAAGTGAACCATATATGATATCATAACAATGAATATGATTCTGGAATAAGTCAATAACATGATTTAAATCATTATACAGGAGGTTCGGACACTTACAAAGCAAGTCGGACCTAAGGTAAGGGAAATATCACAATCTCATTTTTATCCGAGATTGTTTATTCGTAAGTATTTACTGGGGTGTATTTTATCATCCACATCCATGTTCCCTCAATATGTAATATTGTTTCCATCCACTTGAAATAGTTTAAATCCAATTTTACCCTTAGGTGAGTTTTTATTAAAGAATATGAAAGGAATCTTTTGTCGTTTTTCCGTATGAGGTACTTTTTGACTTTTCCGACAAAAGTACGAAGAATGTTTTTTTTAACTTATACGGCACGAACGGATTTCTATTGTTTTATAAAGCCTTATTTTCATGAAGCTTACTCCAAAAGATTTCATGACTATTTTTAATAAAATCTCTTTCTTTTAAAATTGCATGATGTTTTGTGAAAAGAAATTGATTTTGAAGAAGAAAGGATATTTTCCTCAAGAATTCATTTCAAGTGTTTTATCAAAATTATTTTCCATCTAAGATAATAAAGGGTTCTGTTTCTATCCATATTTTTACATTGATTTGACTATGTTGTGATGGAATTATGTTTATGAATTCCTTTATCTTATATGAATGGTTTTATGATGTCATGTTGTTTTAAGAATCCCATTTTTAATACATGGGTTATGAAATGATGTATGATTTATGATTTTGTGGCACACATAAGAAAGGATTCATTAAGAGATGGGTGGGACCTATATCTCCCTCCAATGCATTGGGTAAAGATTTTATATCTCATGAGATAGACATGGCTGGAATGGTAGGTTATACCGGTTCAGTGAAACAGGACTGAAACGAGGATTACTCGATTCAGAAAGGGACTTTGTCCACTAAGATAGTCTTGGCAATGAGTCTTGACTAACAAGAAATGATTCTCTATGATTATGTGTGTATGCCACAATGAGTAATGTTTTAAGTTATGATTTCATTTTCACTTCTATGATTTATCCCATGTTATGATATTATGAGCTCTTTTGCAGGTTATGATTTCCAAAAGCTATGTTCTTATGTATATGATGTGATTGATATTTCTTTTGTTTACCCTTACTGAGCATTTGAGCTCACCCTTTTATGTTTTCTTTTCCCCAGGATATAAAGAAAGGTTTTTAGGTAAAAAAAGGAAGATCTTTATGGGAGATATTGAAGATCTTTCACCACGATTAGAAGAATACGTTCCGAGTTTCCAAAGACACTAAACTATTACGATCCTTGTGTGTGTGTTTTTGTTATGTACTAAGTATTCCGCAAATGTAATGTAATGTCCATGTACGTCAGGCTTCGGGTCTCTACAATGCACCGCACCAATGCTATCTGTGCATCTTATATAAGTGAGTAGAAATAACCCACATGGGATACACATGTTTTCTCAAACCATGTACCCATCTTTTATGATTAGTAACATTTTGGTAGTTTGTGTGACATGTTAATCGAATGGTTGGTGAATGGTTAGTCAAATAATGCAGGAAAACCATACAGGGGTGTAGATCTTGAAGAGAAGGAGTAGCATAGTTAGCACACTGTTTTTCCATCCATGTAGAAAAATCATGTAAATCTATTTTTTAGTATGAATATTCCATTATATAATTAATTTACATACAAAGTAAACCATCTCCTTTCATCCTACCATTATAGCAGGTGTCTCTCCCTCCTATATATCATGGAGCTCCTCTAATGACTAACACAGGAATGGAATGATCTCTTATATTCTTTCTCATATTCAAGAACCATTGACCCACATGGATTCCTATTATTATGATTTACATTACTCTTGAATCTATTTCGTTTTATGTCTCTCTCAAAAATGATATCACGACGTGAGCTAATTTTCCTTATATTTATTGTGTTCATCCATTTCATTAATTTCTCTAAAGCAAGACAAAATCAAAAATTGATATTGGGCGTATGATTTAGCCACAGTATATGATAGGTGGATTAAATATTTAGAAATAATTTTGTTTTGTTTTATATGTAACGTCCTTGGGTTGTGCGCTGGATAATTGGAGGGTGATTTACATTAGGAGTGCATTCTACAAATTGAAAATGCCACTTTCATGTTATACCTTTCTTCGTCTATTAGCGTTAGTGTATTACCATGACCTTATTAATCAATTGTTTGAGATTTTATGTGACATTCTCAAGCACATGGAATTTATAATTAAATAAGGTAATGGAAATAGGCATGTCCCCCGATATGAATCCTTATTTTTTTATAGAATACTCGCTAAAATGGATTTTGTTTTGTTTAATTTAATTGATTAAAATAATTATGAACCCCATGAGAGATACATGGGTTTCCTATCAATGAATTCCAAGGATGGGATCATCATTCCTGTGATTAATTTCACTGATGGTTTTTGTATATGCTTGGGGATATATAGGTATTCCAGGAAGGGATCAACATGTGTTCCAAATACCTCATTATGAGCAATACTAGCCCCCTAGGGGTATCACCATGGATGGGTTCATCATCGGGCGGGCTTTAAAAAGACACGAGTGAGACTTGTCCCCTTACATGACATTCCATGTATTGGCTTAGAGGCCATTTTATCATATTTGGTCAAGAGTGGTACTTTTGAGGCTATTTATGGATCGAATTAGTTGGACTCGGATGGTAGTGAGCATTATGGAACTGATGGTGTGACACATGGGTTTCAAGTTAAGGTTCACTAGAAAAGGTTCCACGATTATACTTATATAATTTTGGTAGTTCCTTATTTTGAAAAGGATAATGATGAATAATTAAATTCCAAGTGACGTGACCACCATGAAAAATCACATGACTGGGGTCAGTCCATCTTACCTTACCCATTTATGGATTTTTATTATCATATATCCCTTATCTCACTTTTACAGTTTTCCTTTGGCTCTTTAAATTGTGGTTGTATCCAATGTAGTTGTGGGTGGGGTAGGATTCCTTGTGGAACCTGACCCTGACATGATTATTTTTTTATTCCACATTACAACATTACTATGAAATACCTATACAATACTAATTTTTTGTGCAAAAAATGGATTATGATTTAGAAATCACTGGGGGTGGACTACTGAGTATACATCACACCCAGTTTAAACCACCATTACATTGGGAAACCCAATCCACCCTACTTGGATATAAGATCACTATATTTGGTTTATTGGATGTGTTTTCATGATTACACATATTAGATAAATGAATAGGAATAATCTCATACCTAGGATGATCAGAAATACAATCTTTGGGGAATTAATTATTTTTATTTCATTGTACCTATTCCTATACTTCTTATACTTATACAAGTAGCAACATCAGGACATTCATGCATTATTTTATTTTTCTTCTTTCAACATTAATCAATCATTATATTTATGTTCCACTGATTTTCAATTTTTATACATATTTCACTATTTCAAATTGATTTAAACGTAATTATACCATTCTACCACAATAATATTTATGTTATTGCCTCCCCACTATAGAACCATAAGACTTTCTCTACAATATGGTAGCCTCTAGCATACGGGGAGGCATACTTGAGGCCATGTGGTGATTGGTATAGCTAATGGTTCGATATTCAGTTTGGTCATTATGTTACAAAGATAGTATCAGATATCTTTTTTCCTTTTTCTTACTATTTAGGGATAGTAAATAAGAGACTATAAATTTTATGGTACTTGGTAAATATACATGCATAGCAGTGATCAACCGATGTATGGGTAAAAATCCATGTTTCCAAAGATGGGATTGTTCTTCGTGCTGTTTGCTATTATATTTCATTTGATTTCCCCTTTTGTGAATAGTGTACATCCTACCACTTACTGATTTATGAGATTGTGGTATTTTTACCTTATACAAGTATGATAAAGTGGTGGCTTTACATGAATCATTATAGGAACTCATGGATTCACATTCCATGGATATATCAACCCATGCAGATTACATTGTTATATTGTTTGAATTTTTTGGTCTACCTTTTGTGTTTTATTATCATGATTTTATAATCTATGACAGATATTTCAACAAGTTGTTTAGTTTTACCTATTAAGGGATTTGATTATCCTACCATGTCAAATTATATTTCTTCCATGTGTAATAAACACGTGTCCTTAATTTTACTACCAGGCTTATTGTACATGCATGTTCTTATTTAGAATGACTATTGATTTGCTTAGTATTACTAGTTTCTTATCATGTTTAGGTTACTAATTAAGGTCCACGTTTCCAATTTCCATGCTTCTATACTTGTTTTTCATGGGATGAAACATTATTTTTTTCATTACATAGGATCCAATTTACAATTTTTAAGGTGTATGTGAACTTTATAAAATGGAAAAGGGTGACCCATATTATCAAACCATTGTAGTTGAACTTTTTGCACTTAAATTATATTTCATAAATTATATGAATGCTAAATTTTCATTTCATCCAAGATAAAATTGATGCGGTTATATGGGATTCCCCTATAACTTTTAATGTGTATAAATGCTTTATAATTTGAGGGGTGGTAACCTATAAAACTGAAACATATGTTATGTGCCTTATACATGGAAATTATTGTATTATATAGTTGTTGTTAAACATTTACCTTAAATGTTTTGAATGTAATATTTATGCTTTCAACACTATTTCTTAGGCTAAATGCCCTCTGTGGCTACATTTATAGATGCACAAGTAGGACCATATAGGTTAGTTGGGACATGTTGTTTTAGAACAGAACTGCTAAGGGTGTTTTAAAATTTATTAATTTAAAATGACTCGTATGCAATCAATTGAACATAAAATGGCTAAATATTACCCTAATAGGTATTATTTTCCTTAATATTCCTTAAAGCTTAAACCCATCGGGATATGCTTATGCGATGTTGGGACAATAATTTTAGGTGTCCGTAGCCACCTATATAGTTTCATATATATATATGTATGGTGGAATATTACATGAATAGTCCCTCTTTAATTAATAAGAGTCCTTTTAAAATGATTTGAGCTATTTTTTTATAAAGCCTAGGTTAATTATAATTCCAATTACAACCTAAGTGGTGTTTTCCTCTATAGATTGTAATATAGTTTTTATTTAACTAATCCAATTGTTAATGTATATAAATAAATAATTAAGGTTTAAATGGATGATTAATATAAATTTATTATTTATCCTTACATCCTTAGATAAATAATGTACCAGATACTTTTCCTTATTAATTGTTTGTTTTTCTTTAAATATTTTATTTCAAATGTTTAATGATTAAAATAAGTTTTCGATAAATGCCTTAAAATGAAACAGTAAGAGGTTTTCCTAGACTTAAACCTCGTGTAAGATAGTTTTAAGTAATTATTATGTTTTTATTTGTAAATGAATGTGATCATACTTTGTAGGATTCTTCCTTCCTATGTATGAATCTAAATGATAATCCATTAAACCTAGTGTCCTTTCATAGCCAGGAACACATTTCTAGTCAATTATTTCTATTATGGTATGGTTCTAGCCCATTTTTGGTAGCTCATTATGTTCTCCAAGACCTTGTTCAATGCATTTAAATCATTACAGCTATGTGGTACTATTTGTGTTCTATCATCCTGTGTAGGACTCTTTGTTTTTAAAAAAACACCTTTGTTTTAAATGGTGGTCTTGTAGTGTTTTGACCCTCATTTTTTGGGGGACATCACGTAATGCTTGATTTTAGTATGTTAGACACACCAATGGAATGGTCAGTCTCTTAGTGGGTCACATGCCCATTATTTTCCGTCCTTTTATGTTTTGGATGAATCAGGAGGTCATCCACTTGTTTTAAAATAATACCGTGTTTATCAAATATTGGTAAGTTCTTTATGTTGAGCATCAGATAGTCGGATGCATATAGATTTTAAGTGTATATAACCAAGCTTAATGTACATGGACATTGCATTACTTTTGTGGGATAATTAATACATAACAAGAAACAACACTCAAGGATTGTAATTGTTTAGTGTCTCTGGAAACTCAGAACATAATCCTCTAATCATGGTGAAAGATCTTCAACATCTCTCATAAAGATCTTCCCTTTTGTTGTCTTACCTAAAACCTTTCTTTATATCATAGGGAAAAGAAAACATAAAAAGGGTGAGCTCAAATGCTCAGTAAGGGTAAACATAGAGAACATAAAACAATCCATAAATATTTGAATGCAAAAAATTGAACATAAAATCTAAACATCAAAATCTTGAGAAAAGACATAAATCTTGGAAGTACGTAAGGCATATATCATAAAGGAACTTCAATCATGATAAAATTGCATGGTAATTAAAACATGTAATTGTGGAAAACCATTAAGCACATGATATGATTTCTATAGTAGCCAAGGCCATCCTGCCAAGGCCATCTTAGTGGAAAAAGTCCCTTTCTGAATTGAGTTCACTCCTCATTCCAATCCTATATCATTGAACCAGATTAACTTACCATTCCATCCATGTCTATCTCAGGAGATATAAAGCTTTATCCAATGCATTGGAGGGAGATAAAGGTCCCACTCATCTCATAATGAAATCATTCTTACTTGTGCTACAACATAAACATAAATCATTCATCATAACCCAAACAATAAAATGGGTAAAAAGGACTTTATACATAAATAAAAACACTTTTAGAAAACATGGACATGGATGATAATAATAACCCTAGTAAATACTTGCGAATAAACAATCTCTGATAAGAACGAGATTGGAATAATTATCCCTTAACTTTTGTCCAATTTATTCCATACGTGTCTGAGACTCTTGTATGGTGGGTTTAAACATATTATTAACTTATAACAGAACCATAATAATATTTATGATATCATATATGATTCACTTATGACTTTATATTATCTGTTCATTTGTCAATTCCATGTTAAAGCATCATTTTGGGTAACATCGTTTCATTTATCATCTGTGTTTTGACTTTTAATTATTCATATGATTACTCAGACCATGATTAATCAAATCCAGAATATAAAATATTATTTATATATAATATATATTCAGAATATACATATATATAATAGATCGATAAATGGAAAGAAATACACCGTTCATGGAGACGGTAGGCCATACGTACGCATGAATGTTGTTTTTGTTTCCTTATTAAATTTAATAGATGTAAGTAAATAACATATATATAAATTCAGTATCATTAATATGTCATATATTTCATGGTTTATTATTATATATACAAACTTTATAATCATTCTTGAATTGTTAACATGGAAAATGAACCTCATCGCATCGTGGAGACAGTAATCCGTACGTACGCACGAGCGATGATATCGTTCCCATATTTAATGAATGGAATTAGAGTGGATGATATAATATCTTAGATTTATTATGATGTTATAATAATCATATATATTTATTCTTTACACCATTATACCCATCCAAGTAAGGTGGTGGTGGAAAAATAGATTACACCACGGTGTGGAGACGGTATTCTATACGTACGCACGCGGGGTGATTTAATTTTCTGTAGGATTGAAAGAAGGTGAAATAGGGTTGTTTAATATTTATAATAACATATCAGTATATAATTAATACTTATGTTATTAATTTAAAATGAAACAACTAAAGAAGAGGAAGTATAATAATAATGAAACTTGAAAGAGTCTGTAGAAGAGATTACCTCTTCCTCGACGCACCTCCTTTAAACTTCATCTTAGGGCACTAGAGTTAGTATTTTGAGAATACTAGAACCTCTATGATATATATAGAGAGGTTTAGAAGAGTAATTTTTAGAGTTTGGGCAAGCTTCAAGGCTCAAAATGTTGTGAAGAGAAGAGGGAAAGGGTTCCCTTTTTATATGGGAGGAGAGAGGCACCTTTGGAAAAACTTAAAATATTATTTTATAATAAAGTCATATTCGGTTTATAATAGCTCCAAATTGATTTATTTCAAAGCTAAAGTGGGGATGGGTCACAATACTCTCAACTAATAGGTTTTAGACAAGTTTAAGTTACTATTTTAACTTTATCATTTATATTTAACTTTAAGTTAAATAATTTATCTTTTACCGTGTCTTCTTATTTTCTTACACTATATGGTTAATAAACTTACTATAACAAGCAAAAAGAACCCAAAGTGGTTTATTATTAATATATATAACCTTATCTAATTCATTTATCTGAACCTTATATTTTTATGAAAATAATAACAATTAATAATATAATATTTGTTTTAAAAACTATTTTATGTCAATTTTGACACTATTTGGTAATTGATTTTTGTGAAAATCATAACAACATGATTAGTTCGAAAAATTTATTTTAATCAATACTAACATGTCATATTAACCTATAAAATTAGTGTAATTCATAAAAAGTCTCAAATTACATTTATTTGGGTATTTATAACATCAATTATGTCAATATTTCATTAATAAGATAATTACTGCATCATCATTGTGTCATAATATATTAAATTATTTAATGTCTAAAATTTATAAATAAAATACCATTATGTAGGAAATCATTTTATATTTCTAATGAATATTTATAGTATAATTTATCTTATGTATAACCTTATATTAAAAATGTTTTAGTTATTAAGCATTGATTATAACTATTTTAACTCTTCTTTAAATAAAATAATGATAAGTGTCCTAATCTAATCCCAGTGGACCTAAAGAGTAATATTTTATTCCTAAGTTTTTTTGGTAGAATTAAACTTATCTAATAAAATTAGGACATGTGTTAGGGTAATAATAATATCATTTTTACCCTTAATTACCCTATTTACTTTTAACCGTGGTAAATAAAAGTAAAAAGTTACTATTCAAAAAAAAAATAATTTTTATCTTATTGAACCACATTTTACTCCTTGATATTAAATGTGTCTCTCAGATTTTTGAAATTCCACTCACAGATGCAGTAAAATTAAGTTTAATGTGAATTTTTAAATTCTCCTAGGAGGTGGGTAAAGATGGTGAAAAGTTCAATAAAGTTTTTATATATCTAAAATTATAAAATGACTCAAATGAATTAAATTGAACTTATATAGGTATTATGTATAAATTTTTACCTAAAATAAATTTAAATAAAATAAATAATTATTTAAATAAAAAGTTGGTTTTTAAATAGTAACCCGGTGTTTTCACTATTCATCAAAAAATGAATGTTTTCAGAAAAATACCAAAAATTCACCCTAGGATAATTTTGATATTCTGAATCCAAAAATGTAGTCCATTTTGAAAGAAAAAATTTATAAAATTTCAAAAATTGGGTATTACTATTCATAACGGCTAGTTCATAATAATATTATAATAATATCTCGTTTAGTGAAACTCGGTATTGCGTACTACACATGCTATCGAGGAAGGTCTTGATTACGTGTATTACAAGCCAAGTCAGAGCTACATGTAGTGAAATATCTGTTTGGTGTTGCGTATAACATAATCAAAACTTATTTCATTTATACATTAAACAAAATCTATACTTAATGTTGCGTAGAATAATTTCAACAAAACGAACATGAAATTGTGTGTAATACAAGCCAATAATAGTGTTGTGTATACTACAAGCTAATATGGTGTTGTGTATAGTACAAGCTTATCTTGGTGTAGTGTATAATAGAAGACATCAAAGAAATTAAAAAAATATATCTCATAAAATCTCGGGGTGTTACATTAAGACTATGGATAGTATCGGGGATGTGTGGTTTTCTCTGGTAATGATAGGGTAGTATGTGATGGTACACATGGTACCCGTCGAGTTGTTAAATTAGATATTGAGTTATTTATGTTCAGTGGTACTCGTGCAAGTCCTATATTATCTTTAGAGTACTGTGACATGGGTGTTAGCAAAAAAACTTGTCCCAATGCACAAGATGACATTATAAGAGGATTAGATGTTTGACATGCTGGTTAGTCATCTTGTATTTTTTGCCTAATTCTATGGAATATATGGACATATCTATAATGGAGTTTCAAATATATGTCTAATCATTACCCTAGTTTATAATTCATTTCATCAGATTGTTTCCTTCCCACTTTGGAATAATTCTTCCTAATGGTAGGTTGGTCACCTCTAGGACCCGCAGTCAGTGGTCAGTAGACTATGTTCTATGGGATGGGGTCCCTTCCTCTATGAATAAAACATTAAGGAAACTCTTATATTAGAGAGCGAAGTGTCATAAATTCCCCAGTGTGTCCTCTTAGTAGAGGGAGAAACACTATAGAAAGACCATTGGAAATGGTTAGTCATGCTTAAAATTCCATGTGGCTAGTAATCAAATGTTTTAAGTCAGTAATTGAAAGAGAGAATAGAAATGATATATTTCCTATACATTAAAACATTAAATAAACTATTTGTAGGAAATGGGATATGATGGTCATTTTTGAGTGGACATGGGAGTCCTTTAGTGGTGAAGGTATCATGGTCAGATTGTTGAGGTATCGGTAGGTGAAGCCATGCTTTCACTAAAAGAAGTCCCCCTATAAAAATTAGACTGTTCTCCTTTAATGAAGTTGGTAGGGTCGGTTTGAAGCCATACTGAGTAATTCTCCCTCTTTATAGTGGGAGTGTCTCATGTATGTTTTCGAAGCCATTCAAATCCACTTAGTTCACTCTTGGCTAAATGATTATCATGTCCCATATCTTGACATTATCTTGGTACACTAAGAGGGAATTGGTTGTATGCCTTGGTTAATTTTAAAAGACATTTTTCATGACAAGTGGTCTTTATAAAAGTGTTCCCTAGAAGCATGGTTGTCTGTAGTAGCATTGTTTAATGAAGTGACACATGGGATGCCAATTAGTAATGCCATGGAAAGACTCATGGGCACCAGCTATTTCCCTTTGACCTGATCACAATGAAGATTCCCACTATTGGCTCAGTCTGTATTCTTGGTATGTGGAGGTTCTTCTTTGAACCAACGTCTCTCTTTTAATATCCATTTATGGATTTCCCTAGATAAGCTACTTGGGATCCTTTTGATGATTCTGAGGTTACCCCTAACCATTTTTAGGCTCAGATGAGATGTTTAAAATTGTAGTGATATGAGTGTGTTGGACAGGTAATTCACCCATGTGTGTGCTAGGGCACGAAAGCTTAATGTGGATGTTTTTATTATGGACTTCAACAAAATCCAGTTACATGCTTCGGTGATAATTCTCAAAGAAATATTGAGGTGATATGTCAAAGAGGCACCCAGTTCAGTTTGGATATGCCTCGGTCATGTAAGCCGAGTGATTTGAGAGTAGTCAACCAAAGATGATTAGTCCGGTTATCCCACTTTCTTATCTTATACATTTGGTCAGGAACTTCCTAATGGAATGTTGCCAGGTGAGTCAAGTTTAGTGAGTATCAGATGAGAACTTTTATAAATTACTCTATCAACCAAGACTCTATGAATTATTTATATTTGACCAATCATTTATGTTGTGAATCATTCAATGAGCATCATCAGAGTGGTAAGGGAATTCCAAAATTGATAGTTCAATCGGGGGAATACTAGGGCTCTGTTTTGGCCATACAAATGATAAAACCCTATAGTGAAGGAGATTATTATGTTATCATGTCTTGAGTTTGATTGGATCTGAAAGGCACCATAATGGTGTTACATTTTGATAAAACAAGTGTTAGATTGAACTTCTATGGCATATGGGTTGTATGTGAAGGAGTCGCTAGGAGGTGCATTGAGCATTTGACAATGCAACATGGATACTTGAGGAAAACCTCATGTGACTAGAATGTTAAGTGATGTTCTCATGATTTCTATAAGTCTTCTTGAGGAAGATAACTTTTTTGGTGGTATGATTCTAGTGTCCCATGATTTTGGACTAGATGAAAATCTATGTGAACATGAATTTTGTCATTTGGTGGATGGTCCATTTTGTAATCCATGCTTCATAATGAAATTTTGAGTGTTGGAACAATTCAATGTGTTTTTGGTAGACATGGTATTATTATCATGGGGCCCCACATGTGCTTCATTCATCTTCAAGAGCACAATTCCCTAAAGTCTCTTGTTTGGGATAGACTAGTGCTACCCAGTAGTGAAAACCTTGTAACTTCTCGATGTGAGGAGAAGTGATCCACATGATCTTTGCATGGTTTCTAAAATTATGCACCCAACCAAAATGATTAGTTACATTTGGGAAGTATGTGTACATTGTTCACCTCATTGTTGGTTCATGGTTGGACAAATTTTATGGGAGAACCATTTAAAGTGTGGTTCTTGAGAAGTTGGAGGCGCATGATTGGAACATAGTATGTCCACCAATGCAACCAAACCATGAAACCCAAATTTTAATTGTGAGTTATATATTTTACCCTTAGTGATCTTAAAAACTATTCCATATGCTTTCTTCCTTCTATTCCATTAGGCGTTTCATCCTCTTTCTTCTCATGTTGCTTCTCCTACAGCAAACGTAGGCATGGAAGGATCCCCTCCACCAACTTTCTTAATTGAGCATAGTTATCCCCTATAGATTACTCACAGTATTATTTATGTTTCTCTTTATTATATTTTAGTTTACCACTATCTTGAGGAAATTATCATTCCATGATCTATGTTACCCCATTTTCTAGGGGTTTTTCAATTTCATTGATTTATCAAAAACTAACCTGAATCAAATCTCTATATTGGAGGTATGAGTCTTCCAGGGTATAAGGTAGGTGTTCTATATCTTTTCCTAAATAGTATTGTCTTATATATGGTATGTCATTGTGTGCATGCCCTATTCTTATGTAGAATCCTCTATTTTTTCATATAATTTAAATTTATTGTGTTTCCATGTCTGACACGACCCTATCAAATAAAAAATCATCATTTTGGGTGATATCCTTGAATTTATCCATTCTAAGGGGTGTATCTCCACCATCAAGTCCTAGTTCCATTGATCCATTTTTGTTTAAAATGCTTGAGAGAATGTTTCACCCTCAATAAATTCCATACATTGATGAATTGAATTGATATGGATTTTTGATCATGAGTAGTCCCATAATGATTATATCCATGCTTCATGCCATTATAGATATCCATAAATTAGACGAATATGTTTAAATTAGTTTAACCAAAGTAATAAAACTCCTTATCCTTTTTTTTCTATAATGTAAGAATTTTTTTAATGCAGATGATTTATGCATCATTCCTTATAATGAAGTTTAATTTTTTAAAGTAATTAAAATTAATTTTTTGATATTAATGTCATATTTTCTATTTGGACCCCTCTGTTGAGGTGTGCTATTATCAAATTAAAAATTTCACATCCATGTTATGCATTTCATTGAATTTTATCATGAGTGTTTTACCATATACAACTTAATTAATTATTTGAGATGTGGTGTGACATTCTCGAGAACACAAAATTTATTATTCAATAAAATTATTATATGTGTGAATATACCCTTATAGGGATCATTGTTTGTTTTAAAAAATACTCATGGAAATGGATTTTGTGTTTTTCAATTTAATTAAATAAATTAATTATGAAATTTTTGAGTGACCCAAGGATTTCCTTTCAAGGAATGGAAATGATAGGCTAATCATGCTTGTGACTGGTTTCAATAATGGGTTGTGTGTATTTTATGGGTGACATAGGTATGAGATGATGGGATCACTGTGTGTTCCCCTTACCTCCTTATGAGTGAAATCAGTTCCCTAGGGGAGGCACCTTGGAATGACTCATTGGAGAGATGATTATACCAGCAGACGAGTGAGTCTTGGTACCCTACATAAGATACCGAGTACATGATCCACAATCATTGTGTTAAATTAGGCTAGAAGTGATACTTTCATAAACATTCCTAAATATCATTATATGGTATATGGTGGTAGTGAGTGTTATGGAACTCTTGATGAAACACATGGGTTCCGGATTATGCTTCTATTCGAACTGGCCTAGAATGAAACTTATATAATCTTTGTAGTTATTTCTATTGAAAATGATAATGTTGCATAATTATGATCCATGTTACATGACTTCCAAGGTGAATCATATTTTTGGGGGCGATCCATCTTACTTTACCATTTATTGGATCTTCTTTTTCAAATTCCCATTATCTCACTTGTACATGTTTCCATTGGTTCAAACATTTTCGGCTGCGGCCAAAGCAGGTATGGTTAGCCATGTTCCCTTGTGGATACTGAGCCCAAATTAGTTATTTATATATTATATATTTCTTCTTTACTATGAAATACATGAAAAATGATTTTTTTATATTGAAAAATTGACTTATACTTAAAACATCGTTGGTGGTGGCCCACAGTTCATGGTGCCATTACACTGGTGTATCCAAATAGACATCATTGGTTACTAGTTTAGAACGCTTAGCTTATTTCTTATGATTTAATTCTTGTTCCCAAGTGTTAGGGGAACATGATCGATCTAATAATCAAGATGCACGTAGTGCCTGTATTTTTTGGATTTTATTCCTTTATTTCATTTTGTCACTTTATTTCTTCTTCTATTACCTGTAACACAATTTGGAAATGAATTTATTGTTATATCTTAGGGTTGACCACATTATTCAATCATTATATTTATCTTCCTCTACTTGTCATTTATTTTAATGCTTCTGCTATTACCTATTTATTTACACCTGATTATATTATTGTTATACTATGATCATGAGAGTATACTATCCTCACTGTACCACCATTAGACCCTCGCTGCTAGTCGAAAACCTCTAGCTTATGGAAAGGCATGCTTAAAAAATTGTGCTGATAAGGACAACTATTAGTTTGATAGCCATTCAAGTTCGGATGCTATAGATTTCATGTTTCTTATCTAGAGGATGTTTCATGATGGCTTCGACATACCTTTTCACATTGTTTCTGTGGTGGATTTTTCCTAAATAGATTTCAGGGGTTTGTTAAGAGTGGTTGAAACCTAGTTTCCAAAGGATTCAGTAAGTGGTTATGATGTTATTAATGGGGGTTTGGAACACCCATAGAAAATACAAGAATGAGTTTTTAGTGATTACTTGAATGAGTAATCTTTATGAATGAGGTCGGTGGTCCCAAACCATTAACACTGTGGTTTATGAATTTTTATTATATGAACGTGATGGGGGAGGGTCTATCCACAATTTTCAATCAACCACATTTAATTAATAATTAATTATATAATTAAAATGATATTGATCATAGTCTTAGGGGTATATAATGGGAGGATTGGATGAGTTTTCCTCCCTCATAAAAATAGTGTTTTGGGTGAGTATATTTAACTAGGAATTTGTTTGGTACCGAGATGTCCCTTTTTCCAACACTAATGTGTTATGCTACTGAGGATTGATCTTTGTGGACAATGAGACAATAATATAATAACCATGGTGATTTCAGTAACTATACCCACTAACGAACATTTGTTAAACTTAGATATGGGAATGAGATAACAAGACCCTTGTGGTGTATACATGGTAGATAAAACATATGTGAATTTTAATGTAAAAAATGATCGATAGACACCTTGGAGTGTTTATGAGATTAGGTTATAATTATTGTTAGTTTCACCATAGATCCTAAATTCATTTTTTTAATCTGATGATGTTATGTTGAATTTGACATGAGATATGGCAAGTGTTATCTACCAACTACTGATATGTGTTATGATTGGTTTCCTACAGTAATATTGGATTTCCTGGGGACCTATCAGTTTCCTATCAGCATGTTGGTTCAATATTGGTGTATTATTTTTCAAAGGGAATATCTATTTCCTATTGTTGTGTTGGTATCCTAAGAACTTTTTGGACTCCTCCAGGGGTATTAATTTCTTACAGACATGTTCGTTTCATATGAGAATCTTGGTTACCTATGTGCATATTTATTTTCATTTAGCATGGATTGGATTTCCATGAATGAGATTCTAGGAATCCTGGATAGGGGATATATGCCACCCATTTTTTCTACTTCGATGGTTTGAGATTACAAGGACATGATACTTGGATTCTATTGGTTATCCAGTTTGGAATGTCTTTAATACACTAATTAGATTTATCTCATATGTTATCCCAGTTATAATTTATTGGGAACATTCCATTGATTTGGATCTCATTTTTCAGGGGTTGGGAAGTATTAGAAACACTCAATAGATTCAGAACAATGGTTTTTGAGTTGTAAGGACTTGGATATACTCCTTTGATATTTCACTTTGATTTAGATTCTGAGGACACTCTTAAAATTTAGATGTGGTATGCTACAACTTTAAGGTTTGTTATTAGTTGGAATGGTTGTACGACATTATCAGACGCACCCCAGCACAAGTTGAAGTTAGTATGGTAGATAACAGGTGGCACATTAGAACTAGATGATAGATGATTGTTGGTTATTATTTTTTTACAATTTTTTATTTATTCATATGATCATGTCACAGAAACATAAACTAAATTTTCTGGATTTATATAATATTTCATTGGTGGGGTCATACAAATTTTAAGACACACCCCTCTCAGGCATTCGTTGGACTTAGGTTCTCAAGAAGCCCTCACATGGTCATAGGTATAGCTAGGACAAAATAAAATGAATAATTATCAAACTAGATTAGATTATTTGGTTTCCAGATATAGGTGAGTTATGGCTTAGTTATTTAGTAGTTCATTGAGTAATTTAATTATATATTTTATATGTGATTGTCCTACTAGAGGATTAGTAATTATATGATGGCAGGACCATGAGTCTGTATACTACATTCCATTTTATTATTGATTGTCTGCATTTATTACATATGTGTACTCTATTTTATTATTAATGATAAGTATTTTTTAGTTTTTTATTAATCAATTTTATATTAGGGTTTAGTCACCTCATTTTCACACCCTGGACCCCAGTTACTAATTATAATCCTATAGAAAATAAGGTTGCATGCATTATGTTATGTCAAAACATCATCTGGTTACTTTTCAAAAAGATTTGGTTAAAGGAAATAATATATTAAAAAATAATAGAGTATTTATTATACATATTTAATATTGAAACCCCATGATATTAATCATCTAACTCATGATTTTTATTTTTTATGAATTATATTTCATAAAATATATGGATATATTTTCTTAAGGAGAGATTTATGATATATTTATAGGCTATAAGAGTTTGAAATATACATTTACTCAAAAGGGATTAGTTTTGTGGTAATAGAGATGGTTGGAACTACCTATGGATTGTGGTTGTTCTATACATTATTATTTATGGAGAGAAAACAAGTCAATAGATTCATTTAATATAAAATTCCATTGTTTTGTATCTATGATGAGGGTAGGGAATAATCCAATTCTCAATGATTCTGTAATGATGGACTTGGGAATTGTAATAGAAGGATAAAACTCATTCTAATTTTATGTATATACCTGTAACGTCCCGACCCGGATTACCATTCAACTTGGTAGCTGGACCGGTCATCACATGGCCTCAAGCGCATCTCCCCAAACGCCAGAGGCTACTGACAAGCAACGAGGGCGTAGGTGAGTCTGTGGGGAGACTATGCCCACATTACCAAAGCATCACAGCGGAATTACAAACATACAATAGCGAAAGAATGTAACCAATAGACAACACATAGACATCAGAAATAGATAACAATAGAAGGATCCGATATATATATGATGGTGCTAGTCAATACAATGGTATAAGTACACAAAATACCAATAAGAAACCAAAATGTATCCCCATCCGCATCGTAAGCCTCAGCTTGGTCCCGTGCACTCCTACTCCGAGCAGCAAGTCAAGTACCTATACTAGGGCCTTTCCCCTTATCCATACCTGAAATCATATAATCTTCTTTGGTCCAAAAACATGCCCCAAATAGGGTGTGAGACAAAATCCCAGTAGGCAACCACCAATGATCTGTGCTAATATGCCAGAAAATATATAAATAGGAAGTGTAATATGGAAAGTAGTAAATAAGAAAACTAGAAAGAGTGGTCCAAGCTTGTGCTCTGGCTTGGCGTCGCTTCAAGTATCCATTCCATTCATTAACCACCTCATTCAAGTGTTCAAAACAATCCTTGAACTCATTCCTGGAATACTCAAATCGGAAACCAGGAATCGTTCAGGGAGAAAAATCCACCAACACCCTACAAGCCCGTTCCAGCAAACCTCTAAGACCCCAGCATCGCTCTACACGCCCGTTCCGGTGAACCTCCTAGGTACCCAGCCTCACTCTAGGTGCGGTATAGTTATTTGTCTAAGCCCGTCCCTGAGATCCTATAAATAAGATACGGGTATCTCCCATGACATATCATGCCCTGTTGAGTCCGTCCATGGCATCTCACGTGGGATCCATGACTCACTTGGCATCTTAGTAACTTGTCCCGTATGAGTCAGTCCATGGCAACTCACATTGGTTCCTTGGTTCACCCATGACTTGGTTTCACATTTAAAGAAATTCAAGGAATATAACTCACGTGAGCTAGTAATTAAAGAATTAACATACAAAGGTCAAGGGGAAAAACTCCATCCCATACTCGAAACTGATTCAATTACAATTTCATCTTATTGCAATTCCATTCATATTCAATTTTCATTTTTTTAATAACCCAAAGGGAAGGAAAATAATCCAGGGTCAAAACCCCTAAAATAGTCATTCAAGGCAACTCACCCAAGGGGTGGTTCTTGTCCTAGGTTTACATCCTAACTTAGGCACACACCATCCTATTCAAATTACCTACAACACACTAGGTAACAATAGGGTTAAATTCCAGGTTCAAGAGACACCCCAAAAGTGGGCACGCGGCACTCTGGGATATATAAAAAACTTGTCAATCAGAGAAAATCATGAGACCACCTACCTTAGGCTCGTACTAGATATATCGTCTAGTATCATGCTCTGATTCGTCCTGATTTGGGATAAATCTGAAGAAAAGACGAAGAATGAGAAATTAGGGCATAAGAGCCTTAATCAAATCTGTGTTTTCCATAACCAGAAGAAAGGAGAAGGATTAGAAATGAATTGAGGACTCACCATTGCGGATCCAACGAGACGAACGATGGTTAAAACATATATCAGATGAAGGAGAAGGCTCAAATTCTCCCAAAACCTCTTGAGAGATACTCCCCCTGCTATGCGGTTTGAAGAAAGGGGTTAGGTATAGGTTTTTATAAAAATTTATTCAATTTAATTAAAAATTAATTAAATTTTCAAAACACAGCAGGTCGCATGGTTTACCCACACGACCTGGAAAACTGTGCGGAGATCGTGCAGACCTTACTTGAAGTTAAGTGGCAACTGCACGACCATCCCGCACAGTTTCCTCAAACCGTGAATAGGCCATTCTCCAGCCTCTGCCAAGCCTTCACCAAGGTGCACGGTTTACCCAGGCTATGCATAGGCCATGTAAAAAACGTGTGTTAGGACATTTCCAGCATAAAACTTGGTTTCAGGCTTCAAACAAGCCCCAGACACCTCTACAACTCCCTCAGTGAAGTTAGGCATCCACATAAGGTCTTAATAGAATAGTTAACCCGAAATAAAAAGGATCAGTACCTCGTACCAAAACCTGGCTTCTTACAATCTTCCTCCCTTATAGAAATTAATCCCTGAATTTGTCACCGAAGAGTGGTCAAGATTCATCTGCGAACAGCTCTAGCCACATGGCACGTACATCGACCTCCCGCTCCCAAGACTCATCCTATAAACAGCCGTGCTGCCATAACACTTGTACTAGAGGAAATAACTAGCCTCAGAGAACCTTCGTGCTCCTATCAGCGATACGAATTGGATTCTCCTCAAAGGATTCATCTACCTGAAGCTCGACCTCCTCAGGCTGGAAGGTATGAGACGGGTCTGAATAGTATTGCCATAACTGAGAAAAATGGAACACGTCATGGATGGATCGGTACCTCTGAGGTAACTGCAACCAATAGGATACTGGCCCAACCCTCTCTAGAATCTCAAATGGTCCAACATATCTCGATGATAGCTTACCCTATCTCCTGATCCGCCTGTGTCCGAGCCTCGGTGAAACACGCAAGAAAGCCTGATCCCTGACCTCAAACTCTAGGGGTCTTCTGCAGGGATCAACATATGACTTCTAACGAGACTGTGCGGTAGCCATCCGCTTCTGTATCAACTGGACCTACTCATAAGTCTCATGAACAAGACGCGGTCCCAGTAAAGCTGCCTCACCCACCTCTAACCAGCACAGGGGTGATCGGCATGGCGTACCATATAAAGCCTCGTACGTTTCCATCTGTATAGTTTCCTGATAACTATTGTTATAGGAAAACTCAACTAGGGGAATATGCCTCTCCATTGAGCCCCCAAAATCCAGGACGCATGCTTGCAACATGTCCTCAAGTACTTGTATCGTACGCTCTGACTGGACATTAGTCTGAGGGTGGTATGTTGTGCTCAGAAGCACCTGTGTACCCAGTACCCTTTGGAAACTCAGCCAGAAGCGTGACGTAAAATGAGCATCCCTGTCTGAAAAAATGGTTCGCGGGACCCCATGGAGTCATACTATTTCCCGTATATACAATCTTCCCAGCTCATCCATGCTAAAGGTCTCCTTGATCCGAAAGAAATGTGAAACCTTCGTGAGCCTATCAACCACAACCCACACAACATCGTTCCCTCGAGGTGACCTCAGCAAACCAGTCACAAAGTCCATCAGAACATCATCCAATTTCCACTCCGAGATAGGTAACTGCTGTAACTTCCCAGCTGGCCGCTGATGTTCTGCCCTCACCTGCTGGTAGGTGGAACATCTCATGATTAAACTAGCCACTTCCCTCTTTATACCTGACCACCAGTACTATTGGCGCAAGTCACGATACATCTTAGTGACTCCGGGATGAACTGCCCAAAGAGAAGCATGAAACTCCCACATTAACACCTCTCTAATATCCACTTGAACCTATACTCATCAATGGATATGAAGAACTTCATCCTCACCTATCTTCCAACTAGGAGGAGGGTCCTCACCTGACACACCTTCCCATAAAACTAGGCCTTCCGAATTGGGTAGCTGTCTCATCTATACCCTGTCCAAGAGGGTAGAAGTCACAGCTAAGGATAACAGAAAAGACTTCCCTTGGTTATTATGCACATCAAGATGCATCTCAGAGAACAAGGAAATAAGCTTCCATTCGTTTCTATCCTTTTTCACTGCTTGTATTTGAGTCCTTCTTCTCAATGCATTAGCCACAACATTGCCCTTACCAGTCGTATAAGCTAGCTCGAAATCAAAGGATTGCAGGTACTCCACCCACCGTCGCTGCATAAGATTCAGATCACGCTGAGTAAAGATATATTTGAGGCTCTTATGGTCTGTGTACACCACAAAATGCTCTCCTAATAAATAGTGTCTCCAACAGCCCATCACATGTACAACTGCAGCTAGCTCAAGATCGTGCGTCGGATAATTACTCTCGTGTGGCATCAGCTGCCGAGATCCATATGCCATGACTCTATCTCCCTTCATCATCACATCACCCAGCCCAATACATGATGCGTCATAATAGATCGTGTAACTCTTGCCTTGTTCTAGAAGTATCAGAATTTGTGATGGTGTCAACCTTCCTTTTAGCTCCTGAAAGGCTGCTTCACAAGCATCGTTCCATACAAATTTCACGCCCTTCGTATTTAGGCCTATCAAAGGCACTGCTAAGCATGAGAAATCTTATATCAAATGATTGTAATAACCAAAAATCTCCAAGAAACTCCGTATGTCAAAGACATTCTTGGGATGTTCCCAAGAAACCACAGCTCTAACCTTCTTTTGGGTATACTGACACTCCGGTCATAGAACGACAGCTCTAACCACAACTCTAACTTTCTTTGGCCCATGAAATGAATTGGATCCATCCAAAAGTGGCACTTAGTAAGCTTTGCATATAGCTGATTCTCTCTTGGTGTATTCAGGATGATCTCAAGATGGTTGGCATGGTTGTTTCGATTTCGAGAATACACCAAAATATCATCCACAAAAACCACGAATAATGAGTCCACGTAAGGATGGAACACATGATTCACCAAAGCCATAAAAACTGCTGGTGCATTCGTGAGACCGAACGGCATAACCAGATACTTATACAAACCATACCTGCTACAAAAAGCTGTACGAGGTATGTCTGTAGGTCGAACATGCACCTGATGATACCCTGACATCAAATCAATCTTCAAGAATACCCTAGATCCTTGAAGTTGATCAAACAGGTTATCTATCCACAGAAAGGGATATCAGTTTTTAACCGTCAGTTGTTTCATCTTCCAATAGTCCACACATATCCTAAGAGTCTCGTCTGCCTTTTTTGAAAAAAGGACCAGTGAACCCTATAGAGAAGTACTGGGTTGAATAAAACCCTTTGCCTCCAAATCTTCGAGCTAGTTCTTGAGATCTTGCAACTCTGTCGTAGCCATCCTATAAAGAGGGATGGACACTGGTGTAGCTCCTGGCACTTGCTCGATGGAGAACTCCACCTCTCCCTCAAGAGGTAAACCTGAAAAGTCGTTAGGGAAAACATCCCTGAAGCGCTCAACCCCTGGAGGAAGGTCCATATGACTCACTACCTGATAATCCAGAAAAAAACTAGCAATCTGGGCTGTCATCCCATCCAGCCCATGAGGTTCTGGTCCAGATCCGCTTGCCTAGAGATCCTACTCACCCTTAAGAGTATACACTACACCCTCGGGTGCTGTGAAAATCACCCTTCAGCGGTAACAATCAACGTAGGATTAGTAAGCTACTAGCCAGTCCATATCAAGAATGACATCAAAACCTATCATTTCGAGGACATAAAGATCCCAAAAGAAGTGACACTCTCCAACCTCAATGGGGCACCCTCTACACTTATGTACAACCTCTTCCATAACTCCTAGTAGTGTGTCTAGCGTCAAGACGCTATCAGAAGACAACACAACTAGCCCAAGGCTTTTCACTATAGGCTCAGATATAAAATAGTGTGATGCACCTGTATCAAAGAGGGTAGATGAAATAACAGATTCTACTAAGATCGTACCTCTCACCATAGACAGTCCTTCTCCCTAATCCTCGGAAGTAGGCTGTACTGCATACATCTGGCCTGAACCATGGCCCTGTGATACAACCTTACTACCCAGAACTAGCCCACTTTGACATCTCGGTGTACCCTATGCCTGGTTACCTATGCCATGACCACTACCTTGGCCTGATCAGCCAGTCGCACCCCAACTCTCTATCTGATGAGAAGCTTCCGACCCTGCTCCTGCATATGGAGTCGGTGCAGACCCAATATCGCTGGCTTCTGGTGTAAACATTCTCCAAAAATTTTGAAGATGACCCATCTTGCCACATGATCGGCACTCGACTGGGTACCTCGGACACTGCGGCTTCATGTGTCCCAGCCCACCGTAGTGGTAGCATCTCAGGTTGCTAACTGAAGATAGGTTCTGACTACTAGAATCACCGTGTGGAAGCTCCAGATGATGCTTCCTAATAACAGTCACTGCAGTACCTGATATCGGTGTCGAACCGCTCTGGATCGCACCTCCAGCCTCTCTTAGGTTACGTTCGGTGATGAGGGACTGATTAACAATTCTAGAAACGGTAGTCAACCGGAAGATATTTACCTGAGATCAGATGTCATACCTTAGACCATCCTCAAAACTCCAGGCCCTCGACAGATCATCGCCCATCAGGATAGGTGCTAAGCACTGAAGCTCAGTAAAATGGGCCGAGTATTCCATCACTGATAACGCGCCCTGTTCCAGATGCAAGAACTCTTGGGCTCGATCGGCCCTCAATGTCTCAGGATAAAAGAAATCATAGAAGTCCATATGAAACTCTATCCAAGCCATCTCCAGATGATGATCTGACTAAGTGATTGTGTCCCACAACCTCTTGGAGGAATCACGCAGGATGTATGTAGCGATCTTGACCATCCTCTCCAAAGGCATCTCCAAATGCTCAAAGATAGCTTGTATCACCTCTAACCAGGACTCTGAAGACTGTGGTCCGCCATACCCTAAAAACATAGGTGGATGAAGCTGCTGAAACTCACGCATCAACTCTACTATAGTCGGGGAAGGTCGCGGCGCTCCCTGAATAGTCTGCATAAAACGCAACAAGCTCTCATAAAACTGTGCCTCAGCACCTGTGTCCGGCATAACTGCTGGTGCTGCAGCTGGCACAACTAGTGTTTCCTCTAGAATCCCGTGTCCTACCATCTCCGGAACATGGTCGTCACCACTCTACTAACGTATGACTAGAGGTCTCAGTGGTGGAATGACTCTGCAATTCCAAATACAAGCCTCAGTTCAAGATTTTTAACAAGATTCAAAACTCACAACACAAGAACTAGGACAGGACAGGTCAAGACCTTCCTAAAAGCCACGTCAACCCACAACCTACTTCTAAATCCACAACTGTATAAAGAATAGTCACCGAACCACTAGAGTCACTACCTCTTTCCCACTTAGAAGCTGGGTCTAGGTCAGGCTCTATTTTCAACATTCATTCATTTAACATACTTTTGTTCAAAAGCTGTGACCAAAGGTCTACCATGTTCCGATCCCTGAGGGCCCATAACACCTCATGAATCAAAATTTGATGCCCATATAACTATGTAACTCAATTTAATTTAGCATTTACATCCCATTGGTGCGTCACTTCCCAATCCATAAAGGCCCATAGTCCTTATGAATAGAAAGATGATGTCACCCTTCATTCATTGCACTCAATCTAACACCACAGTAGGCACAACTAACAATCAACTATCTGAACAACATGAAATATCCATCACAACACCTATCACAACAACATGAAATATCTAATTCATCTTAGATAGCATGGAATAATTCTTGACATTTGATTTCTGAAAAGGTTACTATATGATGCATGAAATGGAAACCCCTCATCTCATCGGGTTGTAACGAAATAGAACCCATACTAATATCAATGGTAACAGAAAAAACCATGTGTGTCACCCAACGGTGAAATAAGAATAACTATAATAATCAAAACCAGAAACACAATTCCATACAAGGAAAGTTAGCTTTTACCTATACCCGGGTTTGCAACTCCCGGGCACGGTTTATTACCAAAGCCCCTTTCCTTCCTACTCCTATATATAGTCACCAAATAGTAAGTCAAATCAGAAAAGGAAAACCATTTGATACCATTTTGTAATGTCCCGATCCGACTTAACATTCAACCCGATAGCCGGGCCGATCGTCACATGGCCTCAATCGCATCTCCCCAAACGCTAGAGGTTGCGGACTAGCAGTAAGGGCCTAGGTGAGTTTGTGGGGAGACTATGCCCCCATTACCAAAGCATCACAGCGGAATTACAAACATACAATAGCGGAAGAAGGTAACCAATAGACAACTCATAGATAACAGAAATAGATAACTATAGAAGGATCCGATATATATATGATGGTGCAGGTCAATACAAAGGTACAAGTACACAAAATACCAAGAAGAAACAAAAACATATCCCCAGTCGCATCGCAAACCTCAGCTTGGTCCCATGTGCTCCTAATCTAAGCAGCAAGTGAAGTACTTTTACCAGGGCCTTTCCCCTTATCCACACCTGAAATCATATAATCTGCTTGGGTCCAAAAAACATGACCCAAACAGGGTTTGAGACAAAATCCCAGTAAGAAACCACCAAAGATTCGTGCTAATCTGTCAGTGAATATATAAACAGGGAGTGTAATATGGAAAGTAGTAAATAAAGAAACTAGCAAGACCGACCCAAGCTTGTGCTTTGGATTGGCGTCACTTCAAGTATCTATTCCATTCATTAACGACCTCATTCAAGTGTTCAAACCATTCCTTGAACTCATTCATGGAATACTCAAATCAGAAACCAAGCATCGTTCAGGGAGAAAAATCCACCAATACCCTACAAGACAATTCAAGCTAACCTCTAGGACCCCGACATCACTCTACAAGCCCGTTCCAGTGAACCTCATAGGTACCCAACCTCGCTCTAGGTGCGGTATAGTCCGTCGTCTAAGCCCGTCCCTGAGATCCTATAAATAAGATTCGGGTATCTCCCATAACATATTATGCCCTGTTGAGTCTGTCCATGGCATCTCACGTGGGATCCATGACTCACTCGGCATCTCAGTAACAAGTCTCGTATGAGTCCATCCATGGCAACTCACATTGGTTCCATGGTTCACCCAGGACTTGGTTTTACATTTAAAGCAGTTCAAAGCATTTAACTCACGTAGTCTAGTAATTCAAGAATTAACATACAAGGGTCAAGGGGCAAAACTCCATCCCATATGTCACACCCTGACCACAGATGTCATTATTTTACTTCTTTCTGGGTCCTGATTTAAAATTTTCAAGGTTTAGTTGTGTTGGCGGTTTAGCATCAGTGCGCGGCTACCGCATCGTTAGCGGTGATCGTGCGTTTGGCCCGACGTTTTAAATATTAAACTTTTATGCAGATATATTATTATTATTACTTTTTAAATTGTTGATGTTATTTTTGTTTATTGTATATATGTCTACATACATGTATATATATATCCATATATATATATATGTATATATGTATGTGCGTATATATATGTATATATATATATATGTTTATATGCGTTTATATAGAAGCGTACATGTTTATATGTATATATATATATATGTTTGTATATGTTTAAATATACGTATATATGTCTATACATATATGCATGTTTACACGCGCCCACATTTATTTTCAAGTGGTTTTAATATTTTAAATTTTTGATTAAAAATAATTATTATTATAAATTTTCTAATTATTACTATTATTATTATTATTTTTATGAAGTTTTATTCCAATGATGTTTTATTTTTATTTGACTATTTATTTAATTATTTTATTGTTGTTATTGTTATTATTATTATTATTATTACTCTAATAATTATTATTATTTTATTATTATGATTATTATTATTGTTTATGTGTATATATATATAGTTTTTTAAACCCTAACCCTAATCTCACCCCCCTCCCGTAGCCGCCTCACCCCTCTCCCCCCTCTCTCTCTCTCCCCTATTTTTCTTCTCCCCTCCTGGTTCGGCCGGCCGCACCCCCCTCTCCCGATGTTCGGCGCTCCTCCACCGGCGCCCAACGCCCCTCCCGATCCGGTGCTCCTCCGCCCATGCGGCCTCCGGCGTCCGCAACCGCAACCTCGTCCCGGCCCCGGCTCCACCTTGCGCACCCGCTGTCGTGCCGGCTCCCTGTCCGGCTTCCCGGCGTCCCGGCTCCCCCGCGCAGCCCGCACCCCGTTGCCGACGCCCCGCCCTCTCGCCGTCCAACTCCCCTCCCCTTTGCTGGACCCGACCTCCCTCCATCGCCGCACCCTCCATCTCCATCCCGGCCCTCCGGCGCTTCGCCCCGCTCACCCCGCCCTTCGGCGCTCCGCCCCGCTCATCCTGGCCCTGCGGCGCTCCGCCCCGCTCACCCCGCCCTCCGGCGCTCCGCCCCACTCCCCACCTCCATCCGGCGACCCTCCCCTGCACGTGAC
This sequence comes from Viscum album, assembly GCA_963277665.1. Taxonomy (NCBI): domain Eukaryota; kingdom Viridiplantae; phylum Streptophyta; class Magnoliopsida; order Santalales; family Viscaceae; genus Viscum; species Viscum album. The sequence goes on from OY728135.1 coordinate 111,780,041, forward strand.
CCCCTGTCCGGCTTGCCGCTCCCGTGCCGGCTCACTGTCCCGCACCCGACCCCCCTTCGCCTCGTCGCACCACGCCCGCTCCGGCCAGCCCCTTCCGGCTAGCCGCCCTCGGCCACGCCGCACCCAACCTACCCTGCTCGGCCGCACCATCGCTTTCCCCGTCCGCTCCTTCTCTGTGAGTTTTTATTTTCTTGTGTTAATCTTATTTGCGTTTTATTTTTATAATGTTTTAATATTATTATCATGTTAATAATATTATTATTGTTATATTATTATTATGATATTGTTATTATATTATTGTTATTATTATTATTATTATGTTAATATTATTATATTATTATTATTATATTACTATTGTTACTATTATTATTAAATTATTATATTATTATTATTATTATTATTATTATTTTGTTATTATTATTATTATTATTACTATTATTAATATTGTTATTATTTTCATTATTAATCTTGTTATTATTAGTATTATTATTATTTATCACTATTATTATTATTATTATTATTATTATAATTATAATTATTACTATTATTATCATTATTATTACTCTGGCTTTCACCTTTTCTTTGTTAGGGGTTTTTCATCAACTTAAATTTGTTTTTGATAGGTTTAGGATTTTTTTGGACCCGCGCAGGGCGTTTCCGAGAGAGCGCCATCGTTGCGCCTTGTTTCCGAGGTTCCGCCGTCTTCGCGCCTTGGTTCCAAGGTCGTTTTACCATCGCGCTTTGATCTTGAGGTAGGTCTCCCTTTGCACTCGCCTTTAAATTAAGAATTTATTTATTCCTTGTATTTTTATTGAATTTCAGTAAATTTAAAAGTAATATTTAGTAGTTTTTATAGTGTGGTGATTTGCTGATAATGCAAGCTATTTAATTCTAGCGTTTCATTGAATGTGTTTTCTTGGTTTCAATTATGGGCTTCCATGGTAATATTGCTAAATGGTTCTTTATGAAATGTGAAATTGTGTTTTGAAATGTTTTTGATGTGTATAAATTAGTAGGTGTATTGTTTAGGGAAAATGATGTTTTTCTTAGAACCTTGATTAGAGGGAATGTCGTATGACCTTTAAAATTGTTTTTGGAAACTTTATGTGTGGTTCTTGGTTGTTGAAAAATGTTTCCTTTTGACACGTGATTAAAGGTTTGGATTTCATTTGAGAAATAGTATTCCTTAAAAAGGTGATTAAAGGCCCGTTTGGCTCTTGATAAAAGTGGGGTGTGTTTTGATAGTGGAAAATAATTCTACTTGTGAAACCAATGTGTTCCAGGTTTAATACGCTGATTTGGGGTTTCTTAAATAAAGTTCTAAGTGTGTTTCTGGTTTTCAATAAAATGGCGTGTGTCATATCTCTTTAAAAATGCTTTAGTATTAAATGGTCAAAATGTAAGTGATATGACGGCCCTGTTGGAACTTTATTAAATGTGAAGTGATTATACATATATATATATATACGTACTTGTGAGGGCATCTCTACAGGGGGACTTCCCTTCGAGGGTTGTCGTGTAGTGATGTCCGTGTAAGGGGTTGGCAAGTGCGGTGAGATGAGTCACGCGTGCGAGGGTCTCCCACTTACACAGTGTTACAAAACCACCATGGGTTCCTGGGCTTCTTGTAGATTATCGAGTGATAGTTGCTTGCTAACCCTGATTAGACGGGTTAGTACCCCCTGGAGTTTTGGACAGGCCAGGAGGGATGTGCCACTGGTTGGCTATTAGGGCGGCCAGTTGGTTATTGACTATGGAGTACCACGCCGACAGGTAGTCTGAACCCGAGTACGTCCATGGGTTTTCTAAGGATGTTTAGGATCGCCCATGGTTTTTGATGATAACTTCTGGTTTATTTTTACTTGCACCTGGTTTTCCTTGCTTGTTTACCTTTACTTTCACTTATTTTTCCTGCTTGTTTACTTTCAGTCATCCTTCACAGCCTGTACTATTAGACTTTGGGAAAATGGTTTTCAAATGAAAATGCTTTATTCTCTTTGGGTAAGATTTGAAAATGTAACACCTTGCTCTTTAGAATGAATTTAAAACTGATGAAAGAGAACTAACTTTCAAAAAAGAATAAGGGAAATGTCTCGTGTTTGATTTTCAAGTAAAGCATTATGAAAGCATATTTTTATACATTATAGTTCAAATCTGGATTATATAGATTCTTTATTTACTGGCAGTGCATTGGGATTTGTTGTGGGGCTCACCTACTGAGTACTTTTGTGCTCACGCCTATCTTTTACCTTTTCAGTTGCAGGTTCCTTGTGTTCAGGTTTTCCTGGCTTGAGTCGCTCAGTGAGGGAGCGACGTTGGTTGTAGTTGGGTGGTGACCCACGAGGTCACGTGGAGGTATGTCGCGGTGTAGGTTTGTTTAGGTCTTTAGTGTTTGTCTGTTTGTTTAGTTTATATTCGATCTTTTGATCCTATTTCTAGTTTGAGCTGAAATCGTTCCCAACGATTGAAATTTTAATGCTCGGCACTTGTTGCCATCCCGGGGGGATCGGGAATGCCCCTCGGGACTTGTCGCGGACTGGCTTGGGTGACCGGTTCAGGGTCGACCCGGGCTGGTTCGTGACAAAATGGTATCAGAGGGGGTTCTTGTTATTTTGGGTTGTCCGGTAGAAGGAGATTAGGACTGTCAGAACTCGAGGGGTAGGTGCGGGAAGAGAGTCGCGAACTCTTGCTCGCACTGATCCTCGAGTTACCAGGTGTAGTTCGGGAATTATGTCTTTGTCTTTATCTGGTTTGTTTTGGATCGAGGGATGACAACGGAGACAAGCCGATGTTATATCTTGATTTCACATGGAGTAGTGACCCATGTGGAGTCCGGGTACACGGTTCTGATTGATCCTAGTGGTCGACGCAAACTTGGGACATGGCCCACTACCATGTCGCCAGGTTAGGCATGACTACCCGTCCCTCTCTCCGGTGTTTGATGCAATTTGAGTGTTGTTTTCGTTCTGTTTGGTGTAAGTGCGTCGTTGGAAATGAAAATGGGTTTTTGAAAATGGGACAAATTTCTTTTAAATGACTTTTAATGTATGAAATGGGTTTAAAAAAAAAACTGGAAGCTTTTGATTTGGAAATCTGTTGTTTTCTTGAAATTGGTTATGAATGATTTGGGGTGAAACCTCAGGTCCTCTTTATGAACGTTTTCACATGTGTGAGAATGCATGGAAAAAAATGCGTGTTGGTGCAAGTATTATTGGACAGTGGATGAAGACATGTGCAACGGTTCATGAGATTACCTGGGTGTGTATTTGAAATTAATGGCTTGACCTTGTTTTCTAAATTGGTTTTAAAGAAGAAACAGTTTTGGAATGTTTTTGGTTTGAAAGTGGATTGGTTTTGGAAAGTAGTCTTGAAAGAGGGTGGTTTTAAAGTCTAAAATAAAAAGGGGATTTTAAAAAGGAGATTTTAATTTGGGTTGTGTTTGTGTTTGTTTGGTCTTGTGCTGACTGTTTTGATGAAGGCGCTTTTATTGAGGTTGCTTCAGGTTGATATTGATTTTGGCTTTGTGTTTTATATGTCGCTCAGGAATGCTGCCCAGAAAGGTCTCTAAGGATTCTGATAGCTCATGCCCAGTTTTTGGTCCTCCTCAGACTTTGCCTATTATCCATGGTGATCAGAGTCCGTTAGAGGAAGTGAAATGGCTTGAGGAAGTGGAGCATGTATTTAGAATGTTGGGAACTCCCGATAATGTTAAGGTTCGTGCAATTATGAAGTTGTTCGAGGGTCTAGCTCTGGACCAGTGGAAGATTGTTACCCCATCATCAACTCAAGTTGAAATGACGTGGGATGTCTTTAGAATCGTTTTCATCCAATGGTTTGTACCTGAGGAAGTGAAGTTGGAGAAAAAGAGAGATCTTGTGCATATTCAACAAGGCCAACGGACGGTGAAGGCATATGTTGACCATTTCAAAGAACTGATTCCTTTTTCTCCAGAGGTAGCGTCGCATGAGCTCATGAAGGTCCCTCTTTTCACCGGGGGTCTTTGTCCAAAGATCAAGGAGCGTGTCCTCCCTTCTAAAGACCTTTGTTTTGAGAAGTTGGTGGAGAAAGCCTTCTTGGATGAGTTGGATTCCGGTGTGCGGGTGGTTAATACTTCAGCATCCCCTATTGTTCGTAAGGGTTCCCCCTCTGGTGAGGAAAAGGCTCCAGAGATACCTGTTCCTAAAGAGTTATCCCCTTTGGTCCCAGCTTCCAGTTCATCAGATCGTTCGATGGTATGCTATTAGTGTGGTTGTTTCGGGCATTTAAAGCCGTCTTGTCGCAACCCTCCGAAGATGTGTCATCGATGCGGTTGTCTGGGTCATCTGGAGAAGTTTTGCAGGAAGCGTCGCTTGAAGAGGACGCTGTGATTGGAAAATGTCAGTACATGACTGTGAGGCAGAAGATGCTTCAGCCATCAGAGCCCAAGCCTCAGGTCTCAGGGTGAAGCTCGCGCACAGTCAGGAGTTCCCAGGGTTGTGAAGCCTTGGTCCTGGTTCTATTTTCTGTATTGATGGTGGAACAATTAAAAACCTTTTCATACTTGTTTTCCTGCTATTAAAGTTTCAATAGCGTTGTAAATGCGTTGTTTTTCAATAAAGTGACGATGGACTTGTTCTATGATAATCTAAGCGGACTTGTCGTGTGAATGTAATATTCTAAATCGTGTGTCCTTCTTAAAAGTGTGTTTGACCCTCGTGTGGGTTGACCTCATTTTAGTTATGTTGTAGATGTGGTTATGTTTTGTGGACTTCGATGGATCATGTCTCCAATTTGATGTTGGTTAAATGTTTTTCTATGGGTTCTCCCTGGTGTTGAAGTTGTTGACTCTAGTCGAGGGATAAATGTTTCGACGGAGGTGTAAATCTGATCGTGTTATAGGAGTCGGTTTGGATCGGTTATGAGTTCCCGCCATGGACCCGCCTCCATGTAGTAATATGTTTTGGGTGTTAAATTTTTGAACTAGTTGAGTTCTTGTGGTGGGGAGAACCCCTTTGTGTTCTCCCCTCAACCTCGGACTTAAGTTTTATATTGAATCGGTCGGGTGTGACCTGTGTGGAGTAAGGTCATCCTGAGATTCTCAGTTCTCATCGGTTATTTTAGTTCCATTTGGGGATAGACCTGAATCTTGATCGACTTTTGGCTTGGTGACTTTCTGGGGGCAGAAAGTGTCTGTGGTGGGGAGAATTGTCACACCCCGACCGCATATGTCATTATTTTACTTCTTTCTGGGTCCCGATTTAAAATTTTCAAGGTTTAGTTGTGTTGGAGGTTTAGCATCAGTGCGCGGTTACCGCATCGTTAGCGGTGACCGTGCGTTCGGCCCGGAGTTTTAAATATTAAACTTTTATGCAGATATATTATTATTATTACTTTTTAAATTGTTGTTGTTATTTTTGATGTTATTTTTGTTTATTGTATATATGTCTACATACATGTATATATATATCAATATATATATATATATGTGTATATATGTATGTGCGTATATATATGTATATATATATATATATGTTTATATGCATTTATATATAAGCGTACATGTTTATATGTGTATATATATATATATGTTTGTATATGTTTAAATATACGTATATATGTCTATACATATATGCGTGTGTACGCGCGCACACATTTATTTTCAAGTGGTTTTAATATTTTAAAATTTTTATTAAAAATAATTAATATTATAAATTTTCTAATTATTATTATTATTATTATTATTTTTATGAAGTTTTATTCCAATGATGTTTTATTTTTATTTGACTATTTATTTAATTATTTTATTGTTGTTATTGTTATTATTATTATTATTATTACTCTAATTATTATTATTATTTTATTATTATTATTATTATTATTATTATTATTGTTTATGTGTATATATATATAGTTTTTTTAAACCCTAACCCTAATCTCAACCCCCTCCCGTAGCCGCCTCACCCCTCCCCCCCCTCTCTCTCTCCCCCGTTTTTTTCTCCCATCCTGGTTCGGCCGGCCACGCCCCCCTCTCCCGACGTTCGGCGCTCCTCCACCGGCGCCCGACTCCCCTCCCGCTCCGGTGCTCCTCCGCCCGTGCGGCCTCCGACGTCTGCAACCGCAACCCCGTCCCAGCCTCGGCTCCCCCTTGCGCACCCGCCGTCGTGCCAGCTCCCTGTCCGGCTTCCTGGCGTCCCGGCTCCCCCGCGCAGCCCTCGCCCCGTTGCCGACGCCCCACCCTCTCACCGTCTCGCTCTCGTCCCCTTTGCCGGACCCGACCTCCCTCCATCGCCGCACCCTCCATCTCCATCCCGGCCCTCCGGCGCTCCGCCCCGCTCACCCCGCCCTCCGGCGCTCCGCCCCGCTCCCCACCTCCATCCGGAGACACCTCCCCTGCGCGCGACCCCCTGTCCGGCTCGCCGCTCCCGCACCGGCTCCCTGCCCCGCACCCGACCCCCCTTCACCTTGTCGCACCACGCCCGCTCCGGCCAGCCCCTTCCGGCCAACTTCCCTCGGCCGCGCTGCACCCGACCTACCCTACTCGGCCGCACCCTCGCTTTTCCCCTCCACTCCGTCTCTGTGAGTTTTTATTTTCTTGTGTTAATCTTATTTGCATTTTATTTTTATAACGTTTTAATATTATTATCATGTTAATAATATTATTATTGTTATATTATTATTATGCTATTGTTATTATATTATTATTATTATTATTATTATTATTATTATGTTAATATTATTATATTATTATTATTATATTACTATTGTTACTATTATTATTAAATTATTATTATATTATTATTATTATTATATTATTATTATTATTATTATTATTATTATTTTGTTTTTTTATTATTATTATTACTATTATTAATATTGTTATTATTGTCATTATTAATCTTGTTATTATTAGAATTATTATTATTTTATCACTATTGTTATTATTATTATTATTATAATTATAATTATTACTATTATTATCATTATTATTACTCTGGCTTTCACCTTTGCTTTGTTAGGGGTTTTTCATCAACTTATATTTGTTTTTGATAGGTTTAGGATTTTTTTTGGACCCGCGCAGGGCGTTTCCGAGAGAGCGCCATCGCTGCGCCTTGTTTTTGAGGTTCCGCCGTCTTTGTGCCTTGGTTCTAAGGTCGTTTTACCGTCGCGCTTTGATCTTGAGGTAGGTATCCCTTTGCACTCGCCTTTAAATTAAGAATTTATTTATTCCTTGTCTTTTTATTGAATTTCAGTAAATTTAAAAGTAATATTAAGTAGTTTTTATAGTGTGGTGATTTGCTGATAATGCAAGCTGTTTAATTCTAGCATTTAATTGAAAGTGTTTTCTTGGTTTCAATTTTGGGCTTCCATGGTAATATTTCTAAATGGTTCTTTATGAAATGTGAAACTGTGTTTTGAAATGTTTTTGATGTGTATAAATTAGTAGGTGTATTGTTTAGGGAAAATGGTGTTTTTCTTAGAACCTTGATTAGAGGGAATGTCGTATGACCTTTAAACTTGTTTTTGGAAACTTTATGTGTGGTTCTTGGTTGTTGAAAAATGTTTCCTTTTGACGCATGATTAAAGGTTTAGATTTCATTTGAGAAATAGTATTCCTTAAAAAGGTGATTAAAGGCCCGTCTGGCTCTTGATAAAAGTGGGGTGTGTTTTGATATTGGAAAATAATTCTACTTGTGAAACCAATGTGTTCCAGGTTTAATATGCTGATTTGGGGTTTCTAAAATAAAGTTCTAAGTGTGTTTCTGGTTTTCAATAAAATGGCATGTGTCATATCTCTTTAAAAATGCTTTAGTATTAAATGGTAAAAATGTAAGTGATATGACGGCCCGGTTGACACTTTATTAAATGTGAAGTGATTATATATATATATATATATAAGTACTTGTGAGAGCATCTCTACAGGGGGACTTCCCTTCGAGGGTTGTCGTGTACCAATGTCCGTGTAAGGGGTTGGCAAGTGCGGTGAGATGAGTCATGCATGCGAGGGTCTCCCACTTACACAGTGTTACAAAAACCACCATGGGTTCCTGGGCGTCTTGTAGATTATCGAGTGACGGTTGCTTGCTAACCCTGATTAGAAGGGTTAGTACACCCTGGAGTTGTGGACAGGCCAGGAGGGATGTGCCACTGGTTGGCTATTAGGGCGGCCAGTTGGTTATTGACTATGGAGTACCACGCCAACAGGTAGTCTGAACCTGAGTACGTCCCGGGGTTTTCTAAGGATGTTTAGGATCACCCATGGTTTTTGCTGATAACTTATGGTTTATTTTTACTTGCACCTGGTTTTCCTTGCTTGTTTACCTTTACTTTCACTTGTTTTCCCTGCTTGTTTACTTTCAGTCATCCTTCACAGCTTGTACTATTAGACTTTGGGAAAATGGTTTTCAAATGAAAATGCTTTATTCTCTTTGGGTAAGATTTGAAAATGTAACACCTTGCTCTTTAGAATGAGTTTAAAACTGATGAAAGGGAACTAACTTTCAAAAAAGAATAAGGGAAATGTCTCATGTTTGATTTTAATGTAAAGCATTATGAAAGCATACTTTTATACATTATAGTTCAAACCTGGATTACGTAGATTCTTTATTTACTGGCAGTGCATTGGGATTTGTTGTGGGGCTCACCTACTGAGTACTTTTGTGCTTACGCCTATCTTTTACCTTTTCAGTTGCAGGTTCCTTGTGTTCAGGTTTTCCTGGCTTGAGTCGCTCAGTGAGGGAGCGACGTTGGTTGTAGTTGGGTGGTGACTCGCGAGGTCATGTGGAGGTATGTCGCGGTGTAGGTTTGTTTATGTCTTTAGTGTTTGTCTGTTTGTTTAGTTTATATTCGATCTTTTGATCCTGTTTCTAGTTTGGGCTAAAATCATTCCCAACGATTGAAATTTTAATGCCCGGCACTTGTTGCCATCCCGGGGGGATCGGGAACGCCCCTCGGGACTTGCCGCGGACCGGCTCGGGTGATCGGTTCAGGGTCGGCCCGGGCTGGTTCGTGACACCATACCCGAAACCGATTCAATTACAATTTCATCATATTGAAATTCTATTCATATTCAATTTCCATTTTTTAACAACCCCAAGGGAAGGAAATGAATCCAGGGTCAAAATCCCTAAAATAGTCATTCAAGGCAATAAACCCTAGGGGTGGTTCCTGTCCACAGTGTACAACCTAACTCAGGCACACACCATTATATTCAAATTACCTACAACACGCTGGGTAACAATAGGGTTAAATTCCAGGTTCATGCAACACCCCAAAAGTGGGCACGCGGCACTCCAGTATATATAAAAAACTTGAAAATTAGAGAAAAGCATGAGACCAGCTACCTTAGGTTCGTACTAGATAGCTCGTCCAGTATCAGGCTCTGATTCACCCTGATTTGGGAGAAATCTGAAGAACAGACGAAGAACGAGAAATTAGGGCATAAGAGCCATAATCAAATCTGTGTTTTCCATAACCAGAAGAAAGGATAAGGATTATAAAGGAATTGAGGACTCATCGTTGCGGATCCAACGAGGCAAACAACAGTTGAACGGAGATCAGACAAAGGAGAAGGCTCAAATTCTCCCAAAGCCTCTTGAGAGCTCCTCCACCTGCTGTGCGGTTTGAAGAAAGGGGTTAGGTTTAGGTTTTTATAAAAATTTAATCAATTTAATTAAAAATTAATTAAATTTTAAAAACACAGAAGGTTGTACAGTTTATCCGCACAGCCTGGAAAACCATGCGGAGACTGTGCATACCTTATTGGAAGGCAAGGGCCAACTGCATGACCCCCCGCACGGTTTCCTCAAACTGTGCACAGGCCATGCTCCAGCCTCTGTCAAGCCTGCACCTAGGTGCACAGTTCACCCGGGCCATGTGCAGGCCGTGCCAAAACTGTGTTCTAGGACATTTCTAGCCTAAAACTTGGTTCCGGGCTCTGAACAAGCCCCAGACACCTTCGCAACTCCCTCGGTCAAGTTAGGCATCCACATAAGGCCTCAATAGAATAGTTAAACTGAAAGAAAAATGATCCGTACCTCTTACGAAAACTTGGGTTCTTACAATACCTATCTTTATTTTTAATAGTGAATCACAAAAGATAAATATAATGATAAGTCATATAAAAGATCATTGAAAATGTTAGGAATGGGAAACAACTTATGATTAACATTGGTGATAATGGAATTTTATGGTTGGAAATGGGTTTTATATTCCATTAAAAATTGGGGTGCAGATTTATCTTTTTAATGAGTATCATTGGTTAAAATTCAATATATATCTATAAAGTACAATGATATATTAAAATATATGGGATCATATTTGGTGGAAAAATATGAAGCGGGAGATTATATATTACACTATAAGAATTTTTGTATGATAATAAGTGACGAAAGAAAGAAAATTTCCTAAAATATTTATGAAACCTTTAATTATACCACACTAGATGTGGGTTAATATTACAATGGATTATATCATAAGAATACATAATAGATCTAGGGTGATGATGAAATATTGGACATTTTAGATCATCTTACAAATTTATCCCATTTCCATGTTATTGGGGTGGAGGCTCCTCTATATAATCATACTATGTTATATATAACCATCATTTTGGGAATCCATGGAACACCATTATCAATCATATATGATCATAACCAATGGTTCATAATAAACTTTTAGAAGTGTTTTTAGAAGGATTTAAATATAGTTACAAATATCTTAATTGAATTTCACCCTCAAATGGATAGATACTATGAAAAGAATATTTATACATTATAGGACTTGATATGTTCATTTTCCCATAACATCTAAGGAATATGGGATAAATAATTTCTACTTGGAGAGGTTATAAAAATTAATTATTTCCACTCCGGTTGTAATAACCCAAGATTTCACTATATATGCATCATAAATAAACAACATGTTTGTTATCCTTCTTCACATTCAACAAAAAATTAAAATAAAACTCATGATACATTTATATAAAATTTTAAATAGTAAATATAACCCTTAAATACAACCTATTTATTTGGAGTGAATAAATATGAGAAACCATATTATGTAATGTGTTTATATTTAATGAAAATTCTACTTTAGATATTAATAATTCTAAATTGGTTAACTAAAACAATTATTAAAAAACATTTATGTTAAAATAATATTTTTTTATAAAATTAACATTTACTACAAGAAAATAAGTATATTAGGAGTAAATAATATTAAAATATATATGGATAATATGAATAATAGATTACCAAAATCATTATTAGTAATTGATAAGAAATAAAATTAATTATAGTTAAATATTTTAGAAAAAATCCAATTTGAGATTTCCACTACATTTTTTCATTTTATATATATATTTATCTCCTATATTTTAGAAGTATAAATTTAATGAATTAAATATTTTTTGAATTTATCATAATTTTTTTTTCATTGTATGAATTTTTATGATTTTTTGGAAAATGTTAATTTTATAGTAAATAATGGAAAATCATTTTTGAAAAACACAATGCATTTCAAAATATTGTTAGATTATAATTATTAACTAGGAAATTTGGAAACCACTTATTTTACTATGCATATGAGTTTTAAGTAACATTTTATTTTTTTATAATATTCTATTTGCGTTTCAAACATAAAATGTATATTTTAGAAATAATACTAAATTTTATATAGAATTTTTTTAATGACATATACAATTAGATTTCTGAAATTAATTTGTATCACCTATAGAAATTGAATAAATTAAAAATACTTTTCAATTTGGAATTTTTATTCATAAATCATGTAAAAGGTAACATTTTATTTTCAGTAATAAATGCTACATTTCCATAGGTAAAAAAATATTTTATGTAGTTAATGTTCATGTGGTGAAAGTGAATAATCTAATTGTAAAGAGTAGAAATAATTATATAAAAAAATTTAAAAATTTTATATTGAGGTCTATATCGAGGTTATCCTCTAACATCACCATTGGTTTTAAATTTTTTATCCAGATTACTTAATTATGACATACCATTATAAAATTTTCCTGGGAATTTACATTCATTTCATCAAAATTTAATTATAAAAGGTTCTATCCTACCATAACTTTCAATAACACTATAACCACATTAGTTCATCTAATAATATACCCAGATCTATCCTCTGAATTCCTAACCACCATAAATAGTTTTATGTCATCTCAAAATAACATTCCGTTATGGTATTAACCCCCATTGAAAATGAGATAGTCCTTGAATTGAGGTATAAATTTATAACCACTACTTTATCATATCTATTGTGTTAAGTACCTTTATTATTCCTCAAATTACATTAGCGTCATAAAATGACAACATATGTATCATTATTATACTATTATGATATAATAATAATTTTATAAGAATTATCCACCCTTAACTATTCTATTATGAATAATGAAAATTTATATCGTACAATATCCACAAACTAATGCATTAATTTTCATTCACCGACCAGATTGAGTGGTTATAAAAACAAATTTTATATATAATTATTATATCCATAAATTATTTAATATTCTAATGTGATTAACTATATTTCACTTATCTCTAATTCTAAGGAAAATGAAAACATCATGAATATGTATGTGTAGACTACTCCCTTTATGAAATAGTTCATTTTTTCTTTTCATTACATTCATTAATGAGTGGTTATATGAATAGTTTTAAAGTATATATATAGTTTTTAAGAAAATATAATGTTTTTGTGTCGAAAATTATAGAACCTATTAATTATAAGATTAATAAATGATCCTTAAAAAACTAACTATCTTTAATTAGAATACTATAATGAAGACGAACTATTTGATCTATGTAATTGTAGTAGTTGAATTATATTTATATTAAATTATGTTAAAATTTTAATATATCACACTATAGAACACTAAATACTTTTTTATTGTTAAGGATCAATTATAATAAAACTAAACCACCCTAGAATCATCAATTAGTCATAGTGTGCACCTATTTAGTCTTGTTTGACCACATACTTGAACAATGATATGAAATTATATCCTAGATGGATATGAGAACCTAAAATACGATATAATATGACATAATTATCTAAATAATTATTTTTTTGGAATGGTGTCAAACATGTTAAAATCTGTAATTAAGGAACCAATTTTTTTTGATAAAAATCACCAAAAGTTTCTCTTCACCAATTTCAACCTCTAGGATCATATATAAAACTCTCATGGAATGAAATTATAACATTATAAAATATGATGTTAAATTATTTAATTTACATTAAATTATCTATGAATAGTTAACTATATATTATGCATGAATAACAAGAATACTATTATGAAACAAGTTCAAAATAATCCAGACTACTCACACTTGATGTTGAAAATAGGTGAATACAAACCAACATATTTATAAAAAAAATTTAAGAATGACTGTAATTAAATATTGTAAATGGTTATTATTATGAATTCTTTTATAGGGTATGAATTTAATAAAAAAATTAATTATTAATGATGTTTGGTGTAGGTGTCGAATGAATCAGAACCAAAGTAGGGGTTTTCATCTCTAATTCCTCTCTTTGAAACATGTTAGGAAAAATGAAAATAATTCAATTTATGTGGTGTATATACTACCAATTTAGAATATTATATAATTATTTAAATTTTATTCATTGAAATTTTAGTTAAATTTAATGCTCCCTCTTTAGAGAGGATTAGATTTAAATGGTCCCAAGGTTGTATTGGGTTTTTAACTCAATTAACATCAATTGAGTTAGGATTGTTCATATTAAATTATTTCACATAAGATAGGAAAATTATAACCTATTAATGAATTATTTTTAATTTTCTCTTGAATTCTATAGAATTATATTTTTTCCTAATCAACCCCTCTTCAAATGTTTTTACTTTATGAAATATGTTTTCTATAAGGGATTATTAGTAACTCAAACATCATCCATTGAGTTGTATGGTTTCATCTTGACCTCATTTTTTCTACATTCCCTATATTCGTCCACATAAAAATTCATTTGATATTCTTTATTATAACTAACTAATTAAAAATATTTTTTATTAAAATATCATTCCATGAAATATTTATACTTTTAAAAAAATTATAATATGTTTTTTATTATTCCCATCCTTCTTATTTAGTGAATTATCTTCAAATTCCATCATTGAAATTTTTGATAATGTTTTATTATCATATTTTCAAACTGTATTATATATTAACATATGTGACAAATATATTTCCCATTAAATTGTTTTATAATAATGTGTGATTCCACTTTTTATGATATGGGTTCTCAAAAATGATACATTCATAATACAAAAAGGATATTATATTACATGATAAATTTATTTTCTTCTAAATCATATTACCTTTGGATACCTTTATATCTTGAATAAGGATACATTATTATAGAATATTTTATAGAGTAATATTTTTAAAAAAAATTCTCTTCGCACATTTGAAAATGTTTTCTAAAAATGACAAGAATCTTCATCACTTCATGATAAAGTTAAGAAATTATATAAAATGAATCAATTTTATATATTTCATCCATCTCACATATAGAATAAAAATATATTTCTCTAGTGGGGTTTATTTAGATAATTTTACCCCTAAAAGAATTTATGATATACCTCACTTTAGTTGAATGAATTTTTAGTATCAACTAAACTAATTCTAAATGTAATATTATTGATACCATCTATGAAAATTTATGAAACCCATTTTCATATATTCATTCATTTAAAAAATGAATGATTTATATTTTTTATCACACATATATAAATTTAATGATTAGTGGGGCCTTATATCTCCCTCCAATTTATTGGTTAAATTTTTATATCTCATAAAATAACGAAGCAAGGACATGCCTAGATTTTTTTCAAACATATTTCCTGAACATGATTAGATTTATTCATACCTTATATCATTGACATGCTTGATTTTTTTAAAACATATATTTTTGTCATTAATGATATTGTTAAAAAATTATACAATATAAATCCTTATATATTTTTAAGAACTTACATCATGGATAGCTAGTTCATAACTTAGAGTGTGGACATAGTTTGATGTGTTCACATTGTAGAGCTTAGAAATACATGGGTTTTTCATATATTATAGAATGGATATAATTGTATTTAAAAAAAATTAAAATAGGTATGTGCATTTATTTATTCATAATATATCGCTTCTTTATGATTATGATTTCACTATATTTGAATGATGTTACGAAATCTTATCATATACTCTCATGATTTAGGATTTATGATATTATTCTTCTATATAAACCTTTTTTTGGTTTTATATTTCATTAATATTTTCTTTTATATTCACTTATATCTTATTATTACTCTCATGATCTTATTCTCTTCTTGGTTAGAGGATTCTCCTTTTCCATGTTGTCTCAAATCATTATGATTTAACCCTTATGATTCATTGATATGTTTCCATATTTCAGTGTTTGATCTCACCCAATTATTATTTTTACATTCCATTGTATATGAGTTTGTTGATATTTGAGGATAAATATAGAAAAAGGACTAGTATAGTATGATTATTGAGAAATGAGTTCATGTATTGTTGACTAAGATGGTTATGTAGAATAATTTCAATGTCAGTAAACCTAATAGTACAGAGGAGTTATGTGACTTTTTTGAGATGTAATATTTAATATTTTGTGTTATATATCATTTTATATTGGGTTATCTATATTAGTATCAAAATTAGTATGAAAAGAATGTGTTTTTATCCATGGATCCTCGAGTTATTGTTTGGGGTGTGACAGCTGTAATCAAATAAATGTTTATGATATCTTTGGAGAGATTAGTTTTGTTTTTTATATTAGGGTTAGAGTCTACTAAAAAAACCCATAAAGATGAGAGATAGTACAGGTTAACATCCTGAAATTTTTGTCCAGTCTAATGTATGTTGTTTTTAAATGAAATAAATTCATGTTTAGATACTATATAGTGGATTAAGTATTGTCCTAGATGATTGAAGGGAAAATCACCTAAAAGGATATGGTTGAGCATTGACACAACCATTACACTAGTGCATAGTTAATGGATATCAAACTGTACACATGGCTAGAGACTCTAGGTGGTATATGATCTAATTGATCATATGAAAAATCTAAACCACTATTGAAGAAATGCTTTAGTAATATATTGGGATATTTGGTTAATAGGTATGAGAAAATACAACATAATTTTAAACAGGCTAAATTAATTGTTATACAGAATAAGTTAATGGAATTATAGAAAACCAAGATTATATCAAAAACTAGTATATTTCAATGTTAAATTACATTCATTATAATTCGGTTATAATATTAATGGTTATTACTTATTTTAACACATTTCACATTATTTATGACTAGAACTAGAAGAAGTAGGGATAACAACGACTAAGAAGGGCAATGATATAATTTCCATAATAATCAATTATATGGGATGTGATCTATAGTAAAAATCCATTTTTAATGCAGAGGAAACTTCCAAAAGATATGGATAATAATTTGAATCCTATTGAGCTTCTAAATGATCAATGGAAATAGAGGTTTTATATTGAGCATTTCGTACCACAATTTCGATCTTCCCTTAGTAACTCTTCTAACCCATTTATTATTGAACAATAAATCAATATGATGGAATTGATATTTTCCATTATCTAGGGCTCAAAGCATGAAATTTTTTTCCATGTTTTTTATCATTTCGAGGATGGGGTTACGCAATGGAAGACACTAATTATGAATGAACATGGAATATTACATATAGAATCTATAGAATTAAAATAGTTCATGAATGTGTTATTCACTATGTATATTCATTTAACCCATCAAACTATAAAGTTTATTGAATTTATGAACTAAATTAATATGGTGAGAAATATATTGTTACATATGAGTGTATCATCACATGACACACATGGTACACCTCATGTTCTATCAGAATCCTTGAGAAATTCATTTCAGGATTCATTGGTATCCTAAATACATGTCTTGAAAAATAATTAGATATAATATAAAATATATGTAATTAAGAATTTTTTTGATCGAATCTTATGATGGAGAAAGAAACATGGGATAGTAATTCATTTAAAAAAACTAAAAAGGTGTGTAGAGTATCATGAGGTCTCTAATAATAAGTCACATTTGGGATAGAGAGTCCAAATACATGTATGCTAAAAATATGTGAATAATTACTCAAGTAATTTTCATTAATGAAATATGAGAATATTGTAACCATGGAAAACATTTCCACTGATGTCATGACTAATGAGGTGGGATATAGAAGATGATCAATGTATTGGAGGAGAAGAATTCTGTAATTAATGCACCACCTATGTTGTGATTCTTCAAATTCAAGGAGTTTGAATATTTTGAAAATTAATTCATTGACCAAGATCAAATTATGTGAATAGGAACTAGGGACCACCTAATAAAATGTAATAAACTTATTATGAACCTCCTAGATTAATAAAGAATCATTGAGACTGATTTGAATCAATTATTTGATTCCATTTTAAATTCCATTGGTGGAACAACCCTTATCATCGAATAACATGAACATTGATCATTATATAACAAACACAAACAATGGTAAAAGATTATTTTCATGGCTCAACTCTCAAAATTTAATGGCTAGTCATTATAATTATCTAGATTTCATCATGATCATATGAACCGCTAGTTTCAATATGTTGGTTCAATGTGCATGGTGTATCTGTGTAGTTATATTATAACAAGTCTAAAAAATATTATTGTATATCATGCACTATTATAATTAGAAATAAATTGAATTAATAAAAATAAATCATTCAAAATATTGATTTTTTTGATGTTATGTTTCTCTTACTGTTCTTCTTTAACTGGTATAAACATAAGTAAAATCCCTTCACTCTATGAAAATTTTGACAACCACACTTCTTATTACTTTAGCCTTCTTCTTTTTCTCTACAGAATATTTTATTATCAACAATAGAAACAAGTCAAATATTCATGGAAAAATATAATTCAAATACATCATATTTTAATTTTTATTTCAAATGAAAATCCCCTTCTTAAATCACATTCCTTGGATCATCTCCCATCGTAATCATGAAAACTAAATATGAATTTTTAGTTTAAATAGCTTAGAATTACCAGCCAAATTTAAATTTGAATTCAAGTCAATACACCAACTTAAATTACCAGATTATCCCAATAAAACAAATTATATTCCATGGTTAATGAAATTCAAAATTTTCCATTTTGTTTTAGGGTTTTCATAAATTTTCCACACAAGGATAAATTGTGGGAAATGATCTAATTCTTGGAGGTCATGAAATTTACATTGACACACAAAACTATTATAATAATCTATATAGTATTGTCGGTCAACTATGGAATAGTTTGGAAAATAATCTCTTGCAAAAATTTATTAAAATAACTATGGATTAGAGGTTAAAAAAATATATAAACACTAAAATTTAACCCATCCTACTATGGGGTATGGTTCTTTACTACAGTGTGGCCAGCTTAGTTAGAGCCTCCACTATGTAATGGATACCTATTCTATGGTGTATCCTAACTTGATGTCAATATGGTGCAACATGGAAATCAGTTTCATCATAGCCCTCCTTCTCCAATAAATATCTATGGTAGAAAACCATTCTTTGTGTTGTAGATCCCCTTCTTATACTATTTCTATTCTTCATTATCATAAACTCTTATAGTGGCATATAAACACTTCTAAACTAGTTTATGAATCATCTGAATTTTATTTCTATATGATTTATTTGATTAAAAAAAATCAAACAAAAATAATCATATCATAGTCACTAATTATTCCACCTCACATAACATGACAACTATCTTGGAACATCTGGGGATAAAAAATATCATAGTTTGGATTTTTTTTTCAACCAAGTAATAATAATCAATGTGACTATATAAAAAAATATAAATGTATCACAATTCAATAGGTCTAATCCTATTAGAAAAAACTCAGTGTAGGAAACATGGACATTGAATAAATAACAACATGTTTTCAATAACATATTTTTTTTATAAACAAGATCATTAATAATTTAAAATGAAAAAGAAAATATTTAACCATATATAGTAAATGATTTAAAATGTTTTGATATATTAAAATCATAACTTCCTCATTTTAAGAAAAACACTCAATAATAAAAAATAGTGATAGCTCATATCAAAAGATTCTCTCACAATAAATATTCTCCCAATTTGAAAAATAAGAGGAATAAAATAATAAAGCAAATAGTAATATTGAAAATTTCTCAACCCCTTAGAAAACAATATCCAAAGAAAGAACAAAAAGGGGACAAAAACACCATATGTTAATCCAATAATGATTGAGGTGAAATAACTAACTTCACCTATAGATTATGAAATTATCCTTTTATAAATTTCATGGTGACATCATCTGTAATATACTCATTTTGGGAACACATTTGAATTTTAACCCATTCTTCTCCAAATCATCTTTTATGAATTGATATTTTTTTCAATGTTCTTTGAGATTGAATACTAAAATAGTTTCATTAAATTATTTGTAGCACTTTTATTATAACAACACAAATACAATTGAAGGTTCAAAAAAACTTTTAATTTTTATAATTTTGTCATCATCTATATAATTTTTTTGAGTCATAGAAGGTTGCCTCATAGTTAGCATTGGTAGCGATAAAGGTAACTAAATTTCCCACACAAAATGAAAAAAACAAACCTTTCTCTATGATATAAATATCAAATATATATATATATATATATATACCTGCTATAATTGACACATCCTACCCAATCTATATCTGAGTAACCAAATACATCATGATTTCCATTTTTTTATTTAAAACCAAAATCTATTTTTATTTTGACATATTTGACAATAAAATTTCCAAAACTGAAATGAGCCTCGTTTGGTTCACTTTTATATAAATAAAATAGTTAAACAATATACACAATATATAGTATAAATGTTTTTAAATATAGTTTATTTCCTATTATCTTCAAAAATTCCATCAGGTCAACATCCTTGCCTTGTTTATCTTTGTAAAAATTAGTTCCTAAAAATACTATTATATAAAATTGAGTAAAGTCCTTCATAAAAAAACTCTTCAACATTCTATTATAATAGTTCTCCTATGATAGGGAAATATAATCTTTTACTGGAGTGATTTGGAAGCAAATTATGTCTCTCATCTCACTGAATTTAAACTTTTCAAAAATCTTCCTCATTTATTAAGGAAACTATTAAAAAATTTCCTTGGATGATATTTTTTCATCAAATTTTTTCTTGTTTGAGTTTTATTTCAAGGGTTTTTAGTTATTTTTTAGACCAAAACATTCCTTTTCAAACTTGAATGATGTGAAGAATATTGTTCTTCATCACATGAATATAAAAAATAAATTTCTTCAAGTTGAACTACTTAATATTTTTTTACCATTTTCTAAATCTTCCCCTTGTTCTTTCATGAAAATAGATTCATCATAATAACTTTTTTATATTTCTTTATCATATGAGTTAAATTTAGTTTTATATTCCTTAAGATAAAAAAACTCAAATCAATAATATTTCATATCTATTTTTTGTAATAATGATATCCTCTCCCATGTAGTGGATAAATGAGGAAAATATGAACAACATCACCTCTTTTAAATTTTTCCATAATGTTCACATTCAGCCATGGTAATGCTTGAGTATTGAAACACTATTAGATGATACGATCATAGAGATTTCTTATTATACATCACATATGATTGAAAACCAAAATTACTCTTATAGTGATAATGATTTCAAATACAAACTACAGTTCCAAAATCTTCTATCTAAAATAATTATATATATTATACTCTAACAATATAGTTTGAGACATCTGTATAAGGATTATGTAATTTAATTCTTCCAAAAAAATTAGTTGTGGTGCGCATGGTGCACTAAATTAATGAAAGATTCCATGTCTATCAAGATTGGATTAAAATATTACACTTGTATTCTCATCACCATTATGTCATCATAAATTCATCAAAGTATATCCACACTTATTCTCAAAACGTTTCCTAAAGACCTTAAACCTTTTCAGCTCCTCTGATTTATTATTCATAAACATTTTACATGAAATGAGAATAAATTCATAAATAAAAGAAATAAAATTATTATCCTCATTTATTGATTTCTTCATCATATTCCTATAATTGTTAGAATTAATTAACTATAATGTATGGTTAGATTGTATTTCAACTTACTTGTGTAAACTATTGATAATCATTACCTTTTTAAAATTGGATCACATGAAATTAATTTATCATTTCAACTTAGGACCATCACGAACATTGTCTTCATAAATAGGCTTACACATATTATTTTGTTCATAATGAAACAATCTATAATGAGACAATTTATTTTCCTATTTCATTTTCAAATAATAATAATTTCCAAAATGAAAAATATGATTCAAATTTCCCCTTGATTTCTATCATCATGTCAAGATACGTGCACTCATCTAGATATTCACATCAAAACCATGTTTTTGAAAGATTAATTTGTTTATTTTTTAACATAAAATAGACCCAATAAGAAGATTTTGTATCAGTAATTCAAAATATATTGTTCTCTTAGACATCAATTGATCATTAAAAATAAATATTTACCCAATAGATATTATTTTGAGTGACACATTATTTCCAGAGGTCATATATCCTTCGTTTCCTTTCTCAATATCCTTAATAAGATGTTAATCTCTGATCATATGTGAGGAAAAACAATTGTAAAAAACGAATAAGCATTATTTTTTTGATTATTTGTAGGTACATTCCCTAATTGGATATTTCTCCTCACATTTATCATTTCCATTATAAGACAAATCAGTACTAAAATTTGATCACATTTGGGATGGTGGCATAACCAAGTTCCCATTTTTAAGATGACCTAGTTACTTACATCATTTACAAACCTATTCGAATGGATGAAATATATTTTCAATTTTCAATCCATATTTCTAGGGATTCATTGAATTTATTTTCATTGATGGAAGTGAATCCCCCAAAACATATACCTTAAAAATCACATAAAGTCATTATTTTTTTTAATTTAAGCCAACACATACTTTACATGTTCCTGAAACCTCAATAGTTCCTATAATAACCACAAATATCATATATTATTTTTAGTAGTCCATGATATCCTTAATTGTAAACTGGTATTATTTCATCTTTTATTCAATTAATATGGACACAATTATTATAACAAAAATCTCGTTGAACTATTGACTCTTTCATCTTTACATAAAAATTCATTTAATCCTTTTTTAATTGACCATTTGTATCGGTCAATCCAATAAAGTAGATGCAACTATAATTTATTTAATTTCAAAAAAAATCAAATGATTTTTATATAAACATGGGTTTCTTGATTTTTTTCTGCTTTTTGAAATAGATATTTTTTATAACTGTTTTAATATTAATTTGTGACGAGTCATTGTTGATATCAATGAGCCTTATCATGATATTTCACCAATGTCGTGAATATATATATACATAAATTAATCTTAAATTCATCAATTTCCATTTCTATAATCAATTATTTTTATTATAAAATAATGAACTCCATATATTTTTCTTTCACTCGAGCCATATTGATTCTTAAATTATAATATTGAACAACATGTTAATTTGATTAATAAAATTATTTTTCATCTTTAATTTAATTTTAATATTCATAGATTCATTTCTCCTAGATAATTTATTTTCCATTTTGAGACTTTTCTTCTTCTATTATCACTTAGAGATCATTGAGACACACTCCATGTGTTCATATTTCAGAAATAATCCCATCTCAATTTCATCATGTCCTCAACATCACTATAATATTAAATAGTGAATTATTCACCATTCACATTAGTAATGGGATGTTCTTCATCAATATCTCTTGTAATCTCTATTTTCTCTTCTATATCAATACAATCAATACATTAACAAATATAAATAAAAATTTCCTTCATATATTTTGTTGAAATATTTAAATTAACTTTAAAATAAATCCATTATTTTTAAAACATTAATGACCCCTTATTAAAGAATCTCATTGGTACTTCATCTTCTTCATCACTAACTCCATATTCCTTTGACATAAGATTATTTACCAAAAATATTCAAATAAAACAAAAAATTGAATCATTTAAGAAAAATAATACCTTAAAAACATTCCTTTTATATTCTAAAATTTATAGAGATTAGATAAATAATACAATAATACTTTTTATCTTAATAAGAATAGGAATCATAACACCATGATTCTTATTCAACACAAACCTTCATCATCAATATTTCCTACTTTGTGGATATAAAAGAATTTTCTTTTTTTCCTTCACATTCCTCTTTATAGAACTATGTTTCCTTATTTCAAAATAAATTATATAACTTTGAAAATTATCTAGTAAGACATGAAAAATATTTTCAACAGTATTAACATCATCCAATTTATCACTATATCCTTTGATAATGCTCACCAAATCATTAATCCTTTATAAGACTCTATCAATAGTATTATTATCCTGTATTCAATGATCATAAAAATTAATTCTCCTAAAGTGATATTTATCACACTTCACTTTGGTCATTACTTTATATATATTATGATGTTTTTCCAAGATGTCTTTGGCGGTCTTGAGTCCTATGAATTTCAGAAAAAAAGAACATTATAAGAGGGATGATAGAGTAACATTCTTCCATTACCGTTATTCTCTAAATTCCTTTTATATACTATTTACATAATAAGACCATCAACTCGGGGAATAAAACCATCAGTTGTTATTCTAAGCTCAAAATAATTAATTATTAATTAGTATGGAATTATCCTATTATTCTACATGTGATATAGTTTCCCATAAAATGTAGAAGCACACTTTATATTCAATGAATTATGATTTTTAATGAAACTCAATAAAAATTCAGTGATAAAAACATCATAGAGAGGGGAACACAATATTAAAAATAAAATATAAAACTAATAATGAGGTGAACCCCTATTTGACACCACATGAAATAGAAACACCTGGATCCATGAAGAATCACTAAGAAGGGTGATTTATTGTGTTAATTACACTTTTTATATTTCTTGTAGGAAGAATATCATAATAAGGTAATGTTATCCTTCATTAGTATAAAACATATACAAATGAAGGTAAAATAAATATAAATGGTTTACCTCTCAAAATGAGTAGTAAAGTCTATTGAATTATCTATTTATCCCTATGAATATACAAGTTGCTAATTTAAACTAGTTGGTACAATGATTAGGGGTTTTCTTAATACTCACATCATAATAATTTACTATAATGTGGCATAACATACCAATCTATTATAAAAATATATTAATTGATATAAAAAAATAAATCATTATAAACATAGACATCATTACATGATGTTAGGTTTCTCTACCTTTTCTTCTTCTATCTGTAGAAACTCGTGTATTATCTCTTTATATGTCACAATTTTCACAGCCAAAATTATTGTTCCTCTTTCCTTCTTCTTTTTATTATATTGACACTATTTTAATCATAAAATACAACAAAATTCAAATCTACAAAGTAATTACTACATAAAATACAATATATTTCAATTTGAATTTCATATTCAAATAACCATCTTGAATCAGAATCCATAGATAATCTCTCTTCTTAATCTCAACTATTAAACTTAAATTAATAGGTAAAATATGTTAGAATTAAGAAAAAATTCAAATATGAATCTACATTAGCATTACCTCTTCACCTTCCATGTTGTCACGGTATAATAGATTTTTTTGTATTGGTCAAGTAGATTACCATATGGACTATTGTATTTCAATGTTTCAAGAAAACCTTAAGTCATGGTTGTAGTGTGGACAAAGAGATAAGGAATTAAGGTCATGAAATTTATACTAACACCCTAAACTAGCTTAATTTTCTTTATGACATTGCATATCCACTATTTTATAGTCTCTTAAATATTATCTTGACTATGATGTGGTTAATGAAAAATATTGTGGAGTTCCAAAAATCTCTAGAACAACTAAAAATTGACCCAACCTCCTCTAGGGTGTTCCATTACTGTGGCTTGGATAACTCAGTTTGGGACTCATTTATAGCACGACTATAAAAAATTCACCCAGACCTCATATGGACCATTTTCTATCATAATTTTAATTCCTTTATCTCCATTGGATGGATAACTTTTCTATGATAAATCCTAACAAAATTTCAGAGGCACACAATATGGACATTAGTTGCTGAGTAAGAAACCTTGTACAATAAACAAATATGGTGAAAAACTATGGTTATCTAGATGAAACCAGTTCTTAATCTCTTTTAATTCAACTAGAACCATTAACACCTCCCATCATACATATACACTTAGAAACTATCTTATGCATCATCTGAATTTTTTTCAATAAAAATTTTCTATTGAAAAAAATTACCAACACCCTCAATGAATCATCTTCACAAATTCTTCTACCTCACCTATCATAAAACCCATATTAATAAACCTTGGGATCAAAATAAGGGAATTATAATGTAATTACTACTACTAAAATAGGTCTTAAAAATGAATTTGAGCAAGGTACACTAAATATAAACTCAAGATTAGTGAGTGATTTATTTGTGTATCATTATACCCACTTCTTTTTACATAGGATGTTTTCTAAGAACACTAAATAATCACATAAATGATTTCATTATTTAGGTAATGTTCAGGTATTATGATTATTGTATTCCTTATTGATATTAGTAAGAAATTCACTTCATAAAAATCATATTATGATTTTAAATTGATCGATTAGATATCTTTCTATAGAGACCAAATTGATCAAATATCAGTCAAATATATGATCACCAATAACTACGAGAGTGACTATGAAATCTATAAAATATTTTCAAATATTAAAACATGATATATATTTGTATTATGCTTATTATAAGTTAAAATTTGTGTTTCATAGTCATATGCATGCGAGTAAAAATGATAACTCATTTTGAAAATAAATCAGGAGTCATGCCTATCTTATAGTTATCATTAGATAACCTCATTAGTAATGAATGACTAATATTTTAAGGATACAATATATTTATGTGTGGAATGTGATAATAATTTATTTCACTATATATATTCCTTAATTAAATATTTTTTTAATATCCTTCTTAACACGATGCAACAAAATTTAATGAAAACCAAAATACATTTATATAAAGCTATAAGTCTTAAATATGATCCCTGAAACACTTGAATTTAATTATTGGTTTTTAATAAGTGTAACCACATTATGAAATATTCATATATTCAAAATTAATTCTATTATTAATAATAATGAAATTAAATTGGGACAACTAAAATAACTAAGAAAACGATTTTATGCAAAAACTATATATCTTTGTAAAATTGGATTTATATTTCATAAAACTAATTTTATTATGATTAAATACTAATAAATATAATATTGATAATATTAGTAATAAATTTCCAAAAAATTAATTACCAATAGATAATTAATAATTATAAATTACAGTGAATATTTTCTTAAAAACTATTTTCTTATATGAAAAATTTTCCACTATATTTTTCAATTTAATTTAAATAATGAATTTTAGAATTTTTGAAGTATAATTTGATTAAATAAAATTACTTTTTGTAATCATCATAAAAATATATTCTTATGATTACTTTTTTTATTTTTATAATAAAATTGACTTTCATGTGAATTGTGAACAATACCCTTTTTTACAGATACCACAAATTTTTTGACATTTTTAGTATATAAATTAAATATAGAATTGTTTTGTTATCTTTTTAAAAAAATTTATTTTCATATATATAACTTGATATGTGTAAAAATATTATTTTTAAATAAGAAAATATTATTTTATATTTTAAAACATAGGTTAATTTTTCTAAAAAATGTCTATTAATGAATAATACTATATCTATTTTAAAATAATATTTTATAAAATATATAATCTGAATAAAATAAAACATATTTAAAAATTATAATTAATAAATATAAATTACATAATAGTTATAATTTTATTTTTAGCAATTAAGGATATGTTACCTTTGGTAAAAACATGTTATTGCGGTGAAAGTTAAAATGGTAAAAGGGAAAAATATAATGGTGAAGACTTGAATAAATGTCTAATACATTTTTACAAGTATTTGGTATAGGAATTTACCCACATTATCCTTTCCCCTCTTTATTATTTATAAATTTTGTATCTCCTTTAATTAATATTGACTTTTCATTATTGAAAATCAATTTGAATTTTCTAAAATGTTATCCCTTTCACTGGTAAAAGGTGGTCTCATCCCCTCACTTACCCTCACCAAAAAATGATTTTGTTTGGCCTAAAATCTAAAACAATATTCTCCAAGTTCCTAGAGAAATTTAAGAGGTTCGGGTATTCAAAAAATATTACTCCCTCATGGGATGAACCATTATTTCCATATAGATAATCCATGATGTGATGAATAAATTTATAACCACACTTTTCCGATTTAAGTTATTTTATGGGAATTTATTCTTCAAAATCTCCATTAAAGTATCAAAAAATTATAAAATAATTATTATTACATTAATTTTATGTAATAAAAATGATGCTATAATTATTATCCAACTTTTAGTTTTACATTAATAAAAAAATAAAACAGGTATTGTGTGTACATTCAGACTATCACCTCTAAAAGGTAATTTGTTTATTTTACTTTAACAAAAAGAATAGATGGAAAAAGAGGAATTTAGTTTATAATTCGATAATTTAAAACTTATTTAATATTCTTAAATGATAAACCATTTGAATCATCCTTATCATTCTAAGGAAAATGTATACATCTTCAATACGTATGCGCACACCATTGCATCCATGGTAGAGTGAATTTTTTTCATTTCATTCTTGCATTCTATAGCCAGTTAATTGATTTTTTAAAGGGTAAATTTGGTTTATCAAAAAATTATTATTTTTATTTTATGGATATTTTCATAAATTTTTCATGTTCTGCGAAATAAATGATCATTATAAAATTTACCGTCTAAAACTACCATACTTAGAGAAAAACAATCTCTTTGTTTTATTTAATAGCTTTGTATGAATAATATTCATCTTATATTTCTTTTAAATTGTTATAAAAAATAATATATAACACTAAATAATATCATTAATATTTTGATATTATTACATTACAACTAAACCACCTCATAATGATTCATTAATCATAGTGTGTTCATGTTTGGGTTAGTTTAACAACCAACTTTAAAAATGGTAAAACATCACATGAAAAAGGGATATAAAAATATAACTACTAGTATAATGAGATTTAAATATTTTTAATTAATATTTTTTTTATAATGGTATCATTAATATTAAATACATTACTAATGGAACCACCGTTTTTTTGGTAAAAATCACTAAAACTATCTCATCATGGATTTTATCTTCAAGGATCATAACTAAAAATAAAAAAGAATGAATATTTAACATTATAAACTAGAAATGAAGATAAATTAATGTTCATTGAATTATATTATAATGGTTAAATTTTATATAAGAATGAATATTGGAAATTTTATTATGAAACTAGTCTCAAAACAAGCATGATTACTCACACATGATACTGAAAAGAGGTTAATACTGACTAATATATATATATATATATATATATATATATATATATCCATATATGGATGCGTGTCTATAGAATTATTATTTTGATTATAAATGATTATATTTATCATCAGGGGTCTTTAGTATATATTTTGTAAATTTAATTTAATTATTCAAGATGTTTGGGGAAAGTGTATAACGAATTAGGACCAATGTAAATAGTTTCATCTCAAATTCCTCACTTTGAGGCATGTTTTTTATTATGTACATAATTATATTTCTGTTGTGTATTTACTACATATTGATGTATTGTATCATGTAATATCCCTTTTCTAAGAGACATTTCATTAAAAACTCTTATAGTTGGAATAGTTAATTAAATCAATTTTCATTTATTGAGTTAAGATAGGTCTTATTAAAAAAATTTTATGCATCATTATTATTTTATTATAGACTAAAGATTTATGTTTTATATGATCTTGACCTTCAACGAATTATATTTTTAATAAATCAAAATATCTTCAAAAGTGTCTTACTTCATGAACTATGTTGCTCATATGGGTTTTTTAGTAACCAAAACATTTTTTCTTAGGTAAAAATGTTTCTTCATGAACATAGTTAATCTAAATTATATATGATATTCTATTTTCAAATTCATATGTTATTATCTCTAATTTATCACTAGGTATAATTATTTTATTTAAAAATACCATTCCATGAATGAATTCCTTTTTTCATAAAATGATAATATATTTTGAATTATTTTCAACCTCCATAAGGTTTTATTTCTTTAACATATAAATATTTAAAAAAACGACATTGTTATCTTATCACTGTTTGAAACCCTATTATGTATTGACTTATGTGACAACTATATTTTTCATTGAAAATTTTCAAAAGAAATATATATTACTATTTTTACAATGTTTGTTTTCAACCGAGGTACTTTCAAAATATCAAATGGGGTTTGACTTGCAATTTGAAGTGTTTTATCATTCAAATCATCATTTCATTATATACAATTTTTAGATTTTCAACCCTCTATTGTTGGATAATCCTTTAATGATTAAATGTTTTTAATTTATTTCACTTCACACTTTTTAAAATGTAGATGAAAATGAAACACATCATCACTAATTTATTCGTAGGCTTATAAATATTTTATATAATCTCAATTTTTATACCATTTTCATCAATAAAATATAATGATATTTATTTAATATGTTTGAGTTTGATGATGAAAAATGTAAAGTAAATTATTTGATACTTCCTTTGAGATGATTGATTTTTTATTTTCATCTAAAGTAATTCAATAAGTCATGTTTTATATATCCTTTGGGATGAGTGAAAAACCAACTTTATTTCATGGGATCTTATAATATGATAAATTATTTATATCATTTGGAGTAAATATGTAAATATAGTGATTTTTTGGGTCTTATATATCATTATAATGTATTATAAATGGATTTATATCACATGATATAATGAATCATTGACATTCTTGGATTTGATAAAAACATATAGCATAAAAATTATTAGATTTGGTCAAAAATTATAGGGTGTTCATATTAGTATTTATCAACAAACTACAGTGTTGACATGATTGGATTTTCTCAAAAAAATATAGCATAAACATTCTTGTATTTATTAAAATCATATATCATTGACATGATAGAATTTGTATAAAACTATTAAAATGGACATACATGAACTTATTCACATTTTAGATCATGGTCATGCAAACATTTGTTCACAAATAATAGTGAATATATACATGGAATTTTTCACTACATATTTCATGTATAAAATACCTAAAAATTGTGTTTAAAGAACTATAAAAATATGGATTTGGAGGAAAAAATAACATGAATATACTTTCATTTTTCATAATATAATTTTATTATCTGATTATACTTGTTCCATATTTAAAAAATGTTATGAATTCTTAAATTATACCCTCATAATTCAGGATTGATTGTGTTATTTTCCATGTTTTACCATTTTTTTATGTTTTTAGTTCTTGTTCTTTGGTATTCACTAATATCTTGTGATTATAATTCTGGATCTTATGACCATTTTGATCAGGGAATTATTGTTATCCACGTTGTCTCAAATACATGATATATAACACTTATTTACAATTTATATGATTCCCTTGCGGAATAAAAGAGGTCAATAATTTATTATGTTTACATTAAATATGTTATGAGGATGATCTTAGCTTATGAATCACATAGAAGAAGGGATATTATTGATATATTATATAGAAATACTTTCAAGTCTTATAGACTAAGATATTTATACCTATGATCTCCAAAGACAATAAACTTATTGGTTATTTTGAGTTGTGTAACTATTGAGAGATATAATGTTTATATGTTTTATTATTTATTAATTAATCTTTGATCATATCACTTGGTATCCATGTAGGTATGAAAATAATGTGTTTTTAGCACTAGTTCTGGGAGTATGGGTATGGGTTTCCAGTGTAGAAATAAGTTGGAACCATATAAGGCCATGTGTGTAAATAGACATCAAACATCAACATGTTGGGATAAATTGGAGAAATGAATTTATCAGGATCTAAATTTTTTTGAGAGACTTTAGAGAATGTTTTACACATCTAGAAACAAATCAATGAAAAAAAAATTATATATAAATGGTTTGTCGATAATGGAAGGGAGGATCTTAAATTATTAATTGGGGACCATGACTCCCAGATGATATATCGACATAATGAGGTTTTGAGAATTAAGATAAAGGGAAGATAATTCAAACGTACATTGGTATAATTCATATATTAAAGTGGATAGAAGAAGTGTAATATCCATTATCCATGACCCAAAAAAGAAACCATGTTCATGATTTTTTTAATATTCTATTTTGAAATAATTAGATTCCAGACCCTTCCCATGATCCAAATATTAATCAAGTTTAGTTAGAGTCTAAATTATTATATAATGAAAAAATAACTCAGATCATTATTATAATAATGAATGTTAAATAAAAACATGTAACTAAACTACTGAAGGTTATTTGGAGGAATCTCCAGCTAAGGGAGACAACATGTGAACACGAGTCTATAAAGAAAATGTTTTGTCTATAATTTGCATATATTGATTTACAATTCCAAGTTTGATATTATTATAAGTGGAATAATTTAAAACATGCAAAATATTAGTCACAAATAAGAATATTATTATAAAAATGACATACTTGAAATCATAGATAAGAATTTATTATTTTCCAATAAAACTAATATTGTATAATATAAAATAAATAAATAATGATTTTATAATATAGAAATATTTTAGATCATATTCTTTAGTAAAAATAAAGGCTATGAAAATAATTATTTAAAATAATAATAATGAATATTGTGGAATCGACATAGGAAAAGAACTAAAAAATTGATTCCTTATTTATGGGTTTGTTTTGAATGAATTTATAAGATGTAAGAGTAAATATGGTCATTACTCGATAGATGGGAATTATGTCCTTTGTACATTATGGAATTTGGTGATATAGTAGTTATAATGTAATTATAATAATTATTTTATACTATTGGTAATGATGAGATTTAATTATCATATAAGAGAGAAATCATATTCCTAGACAATAAGACAAACAATATAGAATTTCATTTTTCAAATCATATGAATGTGGTAACATCACATGGATTCTCTGTACACCATAAATAAATATGACTTCAATAATTTTGGTTCAAAGGGAATCATCTATAAGAGAAGTTAGTGTTAGTGTAAATCACTATTAGATTGATTTTGGATGGTAACCCTATTAATGTACCTCTATTTCACATGTGACACATAGGGATTATATATGCTTGAAATGGGCTTATGTGTCTTGGTGTTAATTATTATTGAATTTTTAATTCTTTTTGAAATTAAATGGCATATACTCTGAGAACACATTTATTTAAAATGTATAATATTTATATAAATTTTTAATGTACATAATTAGAGGATAAATTTTATAATTTATATTCATATTTTGAGTACTGATATAAAAAAATGATAAGGTGTGAAATTTTGTAATATTTGGAAAAATGGTAATATAAGTAAAAAAATCATGAATTATAGTAAATATGACATCATATATATGTATTTATCACTATACTAAACCAAGGAATTGATTATTTAATAATTATGGCACTAACCATTGCAATAGAGCTTAAATAAGATAATGGTTAACTACGATTTCTAGGTGAGTACATAAAATAATTGAAATATAAAATATTCAATACATTATTCCACGAAATACCACTCATCTCACTTATAAACATCAAACTCCTAATCTAAATCCCACAAAAAAATCAATGTTCTATGAAAATATTTTAATGACCCAAACTGTTGTAAATAAAATTTCCCTTGTGATTTAATTAAATTTCTTAGTTTGTAATATGGTTATAGAATACACATGAACTTCTTGGGTTTTATTATATTCTATTAAAATTAAGAGAATATTTATAATCATTACTGTAGATATTAGAGTTGTTGAATTGTGATCACCAGATTAGATTATATATAGGGTTTTAACAAATCCAATTGACACAAAAAGTGGAAGTGATGAACTCAACCAGTGGGATCTCATCCAATAAATCCCATTAATCAGAGCTTCTAAGGGAGATAGAATAACTGGGATTTTCCCTTGACTAACATCAAGCTGTTATCCAATAACGTATGCATGAGAAAAACCTTTTATCGGAGAAGTTCTTGCTCATTGAGATCACAACCCACACTATGTACACCGAACCACCCCATAAAAGTCTCACCACTGCAAAACTTACTCTAAGGGTGTTTGTGGGAGTATAAAAGGGATATTTATCAAGAACATATTAAAATGATTATGTACATTATTTTTTATACAATAATGAAAATATTTTCATCCAATTATTGTTAATTTATAAATGATTTTATTTTGATACAATAAAACACAAATTATATATTCTCTTAATATTAAAATTCAATTAACAAACATATTTTTATGAATTAATGTTTTTTGAATTAAATAATTTTTTTATGATTTTTTAAGAATTTTTTTATTATATATAAATTATAATGTAATTTTTATTATGTTAAATGTAATTTTTATTAGGGTTCAAATAGTTTTATTATCAAAATACACAATATTTCTTAATAAATTTCAAATTTTCATAAAAATAAAAATTCACATATTTATATAATTATTTAGATAAAACTAATATTATTTTTGGAATTAGATCATTGAAATTATCCAATGGTGAATTTTTAATTATTTCCAGAGATAGTTAAATTTTTGGGTAAAAAATTAATTACCGAACAAATATACTCTGTGTATTATAACATTATAATGACTCAACAGTGATGTATTAAATTCTATAAAATGTATCCATGACTAAATATATGTTTTCTCTTTAGTATAAGGTTATTTTTATATTATTTTATTAATTTTATAAATCTAATATGAATCTTGAAAACCCATTAATATATTTGAAGGTTTTAATGTGATTTCTTTAAGAGAATGACAAAACTACACATTAAAAAGGGCATTAACAAATTAATTTAGTTTTTTTTGCATTATAAAATAAGTAAATCCACACCCATTTTTCAGAAACCATAGGAAATAATCATGGTATAGTCTATGGTTTTAGTTATTTTATTTATAGAGTCCAAAATTAATTTTGAAAAATAATAAAGAAATATCGACTCATTTCCCATATAAACCCACCAAATATCCCATGTATACTCCCTAAAAATCTATGTGTAACATCCTTAATCTAACCTCCCCCTCTATAGTCCTCCTATGTTTTCCCCAAGATCTCTTGAATATCCTCCCAAGAATTTTGTGACACACACTACAGTAAGGGACCCTCACATTCTTTCCATTATTTATGTTTATTATCATAAGTTTTATTTTTTTAATTAATAATGTTTGGATATGAATTTCGATGTCTCTATTAATTCCAATTTGATATCCAAATGATGATATACCCCAATCTATATCATCAATCCATTTTTTTGAAATTTTATGTTATGGCGTAATGCTTCCAAAATTCCACTATGATTTTCCATTCCAAAAACATTGTTAGTGAATACATTTCCCATTTCCTATCAAGGGTGTTCACCATTACACACTTATAAATTTTTTTATTGGCACTTACATGTATATATTCCATACTCCTTCACTGTGGAATAAAATATGATGATGAATGAATCCATGTTGTATGATATATGTGGCATACATAAGCATGAGAATGAAATGAAAGTGATGAGTGTGCCTGAAATTATATAACACTCCAATGAATTTGGTAATGTTTTTTCTCATGATAATATATATTGGGACATGGAGTGAAACTAATTAATTTATGGGTATTTATCTATCATGATGTCTTGGTAGTTAGCCTTGACCTATATTTAGGTTGTTGTGTTTTAAGTTATTACCTTATTTCTCATGTTCTGATTACCATTCTATATCATTTATCATTGTTCATGATTATGATTCAAACTTCTTTAATGCCCCATTAATATTCCTATTTTCTAGCATGTGTTATTCTCTTCATGTTATCCAATGATATTTCCCTTTCTAGGCTTTATAGGTCACTAATTTCTTATGTATGTCCCCATGTCATCCCATGTAGTTTTAAGTATGAGCGTGTTAGGGTTTTCTTTTACTAAATATGATGTTTTTTGTTATTTTATTTTGTTATGAAATATACAGAATTCCCAAAGACACTAGACATATCAATATTTTAGGTTGTGATAAGTGTAATATTATATATAAAATCATTAACTAATGTGTAATTATGAGTTAGGTTTTAATAGTTGGCATCAAAGGAAAATATTTGTTATTTTAGGGATTTGGATTAGAAAACTCTCGTGAAGTCCTTAGAGATAGGACTAAGAATATAAAAAAACTAAAATATTTATAAATATAGATTAAGAGGTTTATCAATAAAATACATCCTTTTCTAGATAATACAATTGGATGTGGTTCTGGAATAAACATATATAAGATCAAAAACATTGATAAGGTCTGTCAGGCCTGACATAGCATAACCTGGTACACAACAACGATCCTTACTATTTACCTGATTTGACACTCCTAGGGGATATTCTTTTCTATATTGATAATCTCATTAAGAAAAATTATTAAGGGAACAAAAAATACCCATAAGAGTATTTTTAGGAATTAGTTCATTGATATCATAGATTAAAGCCTTGAAATTCTTAAGATAAGGAAATACATGAAATATATAAGTTATCTCTTTAATATCATTGGATTCCCCTTTATGTTTTTAATATTTTAAAAATACCAAACCCTAATTTTTCTTTATTCTAGCAAATGGACAGAAATGGGATGAATCTTGTAAAAAATCAATTTGAATGGCAATGTGATGACTGCCCCAATGAGATACCAACTGGAAAATATATTTTTTATCTCTTGAATACAAATTGATGGTTCTCTATTGCATTGGAAAGTTTATATAATAGAAATTTTTAAATAAATAATTTTTGTATTCTTGAATTTTTTTAAAACAATCCATAAAAAACCTTAACTTCCACCCCATATTATGTATTAAAAATATCCAATGTTTTTATGAAATAATAATTTCACATATTTCCTCTGGATAAAAATGTAAATTCAAATCTATATCTCATATTTTTTTTATTATTAATGTAATTAATAATTCTCTAGGTTTTTTATATTCATAAAAAATCTATTTCTCTTTTTTGGGTATAGAAATTCTGAAAAAACAATAAAAATTAATTATTTAAATTATTGAAGAAACATACAATGGAATATTAAATAATAATATTACATTATTTTTATCCTCAATGATACTCTTATGTTTAGATTTGAAATTTCATTAATTATCACTATCATTAAGTAAAATTATATGAGTGACTAACATGATACAAAAAATACTAAATTTTTTATGTCAGGTTTGCCTCACTAATTCCATCCAATCTAGAATTATACCCAAATTTCTCTTATTTTAATAAAATTTTATAAAAATTTCATATGATAAATCCCTTGATTCTCATTGATAATTTCAATTTTCTATGTAATTTTCCTTTAAGGTCATTTTTATAGTGTTATCAATGATGGGATACACCACTATGTTGAGAATTTAATATTTTACACATTATAACCACGCAAAACTCTTCCTATGATGGTCTTAAATCCTATATTACAGGTCCCAATCCTAGATAAAATAGGATAGTTGTGTTAGTTAGTCTACAACCTATATAATACTTCATCAAATATTTTCATAACAACTATAAAATGTATCAATTTAAAAATACTAGTTCATTTATAACAATAAAAATACTTCATTGATATATTATGTATTCAAATAATCTAGAGTTTCAATATCAATGAATGTGTGTAGTCTTAAATGGGAAAGTATCTTCACAACTATTATTAATGATAAATGGGTCAGGGATAATACTCTTTAACAATAATATTAGGACATGTAGTTTGAATATTTGTACATTAATTGTTAAATATGTGTAATTTTTATATACATTTAATAAATGATGTATTTGTTTCATGAGTTTACAAGATACTAAATTGGTTAGAAAATGGTTAAAAAATTATATAAATAAAGTTTAGAAATATTATAATCAGTTATATATAGGACTAAAAATTATACCATTATTATTATGAATAAGAATTTAAGAGATAAGGTGGTTGATGATTTGAGATTAGGGGATACAAAAAATCATATAAGATAGTTTTAGGAAATCAGAGTTTAAATTAATTTAGGATTTCAAAACCTCAAGTATATCTGTATGTAAAATAGAAGTCTACATTTTTAGGATAATTTAGAATCATTAATTTAGAGTTTTCCATAAAATATGAATATTTTTATAGGTTTTAACCTCAATGGGCATGCAGAAAATTGATCCAAGACATCACATAGATTGATATGGAGGGGTCGGTTGAGCTATGAGAAATGATTAAGGGAACATTTATTATAGAATTTCCATTTTGTTTTCAGATTATAGTAGAGAATTTTATATTTAGGAAATGGTTATAAAATATTAATACTTATAAAATAAAATTAATGAAATCTAAAATTTCTAATTTCATATTCAAAAGGTCTAATAGATGATTTATTAAATGTAGTTGGTTTAATCCTAATGAATTTATAATTGCATAAAATAATTAATTAGTTTTTAAAAAATATATTATGAATTAAATGATAAATATGATATAATTAAGGAATCATAGAAATAGATATTTCTTCCAAAAGGAATGAATTATAAAATAATTTATGATTACTTATATAAAGAATGTGGATTTAAAGGTTCATGGACACCACGTGTGGGGTGAGTAATCTAATAGTGATAAAAATATTGATACTTCTATTTTAAAAGTATTATGTTTTTCTCAAATGGAAAATAATCAGTGTGGTGGAATGACAATTTCTAAAAATATATTATTTTGAACCTAGAGTTTAATAAATAGTTAAATCTCTATATTAATGAAAATTATTCTGCTTGATATCATTTTTAACATATAGAGGATCGTAATGAAGTAAATGAGAATAACTATAATGATTTTGAGGATGTCTTCCAATCATTACATAGTACGGATTATGATATAAAGATCTAAAACAAATTTAGGGGTATAAGGAGAAAATCTAGAGATTTATATCAAGTTCAATTCATTATATATTAAGAATGAAGCACCATTTATAATGAAGAAGTAATTTAAAAAATTTGGGTGTGCTATGTAAATAATAACCTTAATAAACAAAGGGAATCTTGATTATCCAAAGACATTATATTGATTATGTGTGAGGAATTAAATTTCAACTATTATTCAAAGTTCATTCGCCTGAGGTTAAAAATATATTAATAGTGATGGAAAACGATAATGTTGTCTTTCTAGATAACATAAAAATTAATGTAGAAAAATATTAATCAGAGTTTGGAATTAACAATCTCTCTTCGATACATGTTAATTAAATTAATGTAAAAATTTTATGATGAAGTAGTCATAGAGTAATTATTTTTACGATTTATAACAAAAAACATTGTGAATGATTGAACAAAATGACTAATGGGAAAAATGTTTCAGATAATCAAATTGGAAATATTCCAAGATATTCAACCATAGAAACAATTTTTTTGATTATATTTATAATGGAGTATATTATCCTAACATCCCAAGATGATCATATCATTTTAATTTATTATAAAAAAATTATAATGTTCCAATAAGGGTTTTATAGATAACTCTTCAATGAGAAAGGGTGATTGTAGTGTATATTAAACTCGTCCAATACATGTATGAAGGTTGTTTGACTGGATTTACAACTCTAGGGGGTGAACCTATAGACATACTTGTCTTTAGAAGATTGCATCAAGGTTTAGGTTTAATCCCAAAACTTTTTCTTGTTGGATTTATATTTTATTATAAATCGTATTCCAGATAAGATATATCCTTTCATTATTTTTGAAAATAATATATTTTTTATTGAAAACCCCATTTTAAGGATAAGTATTTGGAGAGAGTCTTTAGAATAAAAACGATTACTTATTAGTTAGAATAAGATAAAATTTACTAGTTTTCTATTTAGTAATGGAATGCCATGTAATATTATGGATATGAGAATGAGAGTCCATGTTATTTCAAAAGTCGGTGATGTTCAATATTTATGACCATTTTTAAAACATGATAGAGATAATAATACAATTTTTTATCATATTATTCAATCTATATTGATAAAATAGTGAAATTAATTTTTGGGTATTTTTATCATACAATACCTCTGAAATTGAAGGATATATTTTTACGTTTTTTAATTGACAAGATTTTATTTATAGTAGTGAGTGTTGTCCTTTGATGATGAATAATGAAAAAAATGATAATTGTAGTTTTACATGAAATGTCATGATAAATATTATAACATGATAATATGGATAAAAAAAGAAATGACAGTATTTTAGAGAAAATTATAGTGTCAATGAATAATGAGTAGTTGTCTGGGACTAGATCAAGATGGTTTAGAAATTCAGGAATAAAAATTATATAAGAACCTTTTAATATGGTAATTGTAATGAAAAACTCATTATTTAACATAATTATAGGTAGAACGAAAAGGAATATTTATCAAATCACTCTGGAAGATCTATTTCTACATCATTTCAATGAAGATATGGTCTTCAACAGATCTAATTATTAATGTTTTATCCAATGAGCTAACCCCATTTGATTGGGTTTAACGTTTTTAAATTGCTATTTTTGTTTTTACATGAAATAGAATCTAATTCTATAACATCATATTATGACTAATTAAAAACATAATATGATTAAAAGACTAGTAAAATCTATTCAAACATATCTTATCTGGTATTTATGTATTATTTAATAAATGAAAACATTTTTATCCCAATTTTCTTTTATGAATACCTTATTTAATAATTCATCTTAGATATAAGTTTAAATTGGTAAATGAAATTATCTACAATATCATATATATATATATATATATTTAAGTAACATTAAATTCTTATTAATGAGTAAAATTAAATTAATGAAACATATATAATAAATTTTATATTTTTTTCTTTCAATTCTATTTCTAATTGTTGAAGAGGAATTTTTTAAAATTAATTTATGATTTTGAAAATTTATCTATAGTTACCTATCACATACAAAATCACTAGATAATATTCAATATATTAAAATTAAATTTTCATTAGTAAAATAATAATATAATAAAAAGATATAAATAAACATACATTAAAAAATGTGGATATTTTTTCAAGAATATTTTTTAAATATTTTTATTATATTTAATATATGAAGAGAACAACACATTTTATAATTATAAAATATCATCTCTATAGCCCACTATTATGTATAAGTTATTATTTCAATTTAATAAATAATAAAATGAATGTGTTTCCCCCAAAAACAAATCATCTCTAGGATCATTATTACTCATTATTCAAGTGTTTTAGCTTTCAAAAATACTGATGATCAACCATTACAAGGTTCTATTACAAAATATATTTTATACATGCATATTTAATCATTTTACAGTATTTCCTTATTCAATTATTTTATTCTTTAAAATACATTTTTTCTATTTTCTCTTTTTTTTATTTTTTTATAATAGACTATAAGTTATAAAATTTATTTAATTTTTCATGTTATAAATGTTACGACACATGTATAGTGTCCTTTGTTTTAAATTTTCGTCTAAAAAAACTTGTGTCTTATTTTTATATCTTCTATTATTACATTTAACCACACATGTATCATAAATTTTCGTTAGTATTTATATTTTTTTTTAAAAAATTTATTATTTGAGCATTTTTTAATTTATAGTGGAATAAAATTTTGTTTTATTGTATATATACGAAGTCACACGCTTTAATAATCTGTTTAAATTTTTTACTACTTAACTAAAAAAATTTATTTTCACTTAAATTTGTAAATTTAATTAAAATTTAATATTATTTTATTTTTAAAAGGAATTATAATTACTTTTCAATCACTACAATATCATTTTCTCTAATTGGTACTTTTTGTGTAATATTCATTTAAAAAAAATAAAAAAAATCTATAAAGACATGGGAGAGGCCCTAATATTTTTAATTTGTCCATGTGTTTAAAAAATTAAATTGTAAATTTAATAATATGTCTAAATGTTTTGTCTATAATTTTAAAATATTACAATATTTTTACTAAATATAAATTAGTTTATAATCTAATGATCACCCACACCATATATTTTAATTACATTATTAAATATAATCAATTTATTCATATATGATGTGAATTTTTATCAAAAAAATATTATATACCTCATAATTCTAATTATATTTTATCATGTTGGATTTAAACTATGATAAGATGTTCCTAATAAAAATTTCACCCTCTAAATGTTGACCATGAATAGATTATCTAGAAGCTAAATAGATTAGGTATAGCTAGAAGATAACATACCATTAAAGAAATTTCTTCAAACAAAATTCTAAATTTTTTAAAAAATATAAATGTCATAATATTCAATAAGGATAATGTTTTCATGAAAAAAATCATTTAATAAAAAATAATTTGAACCTAAAATATTATGTAATTATTTAAATATTTTCTATTATAATCACAAGATAGAAAATAAATCAATTTCTTCAAAACTATTTGAAATATTTATTGAATAAAAATACAATATTTATTGAAATACATAAAGATGATTAAACTAGTATTAAGTATTAATAAATTAATTAGAAATCATAAAAAAATATTAATGAAAATGATATTAGTTTTTTTAGTGGTTCATCTCTAAATTTGTTTTCAATGACTAGAGAAGATTTGGTTTTATTATTTATAAAAATTGTAATTATAAATGAAAAAATATATATTTTTAATCTTTTTAAATGTTAACCTTTATTTATTCAAATCTACAACTAGGTAATTAATATTTTGATATAAATAGATAAAAATAGAGATTGTGGTTAATTTGGAATAACGAATTATAGTTATTATGGGGGGTTTAGTTGGTGATGGGGGTGATAATAAAAATGTGGATTACGTTAATTATATTAATAAAAGATATAATCGGGGTTAGAGAAAAATGGATTGATAGGTTTTTTAGAATTAGACCAAAACACAGAAACTGAAATGAATGATTACTCATTACTGGTTTGGTAAAAAATTGAAAGCCATTTAAAGGATTTTAATAATTAAAAAATTTAATGAAATTATAAAGTAATGTTTTTCTCAAAGATAGTAAACTCACATGAACAAAATCATAATTCTCATAGGATATGTTTGGTTCAATAGAAAAAATAACTTGGATATAGATATGTAAACTTAACACCCATTTTTTCTATCTAGTATATAAGAACCAAGTTTTCACAAAACCAATAAGTATATCATATTATGAAAGTGGGATTCCATTATAATTTTTTTGAAATTCTTATCTTTTGATGGATGTGAAAATTATAGAAAAATATATCCCCACATTATCTATAATCCCCAACCATGATTTATAAATTATGACTCATGATTATCCATTTCTTCATTACTAGAAACACCATCCAATTATATGATAGATGGTGGAAAATTTGAAAATAATCTACCCATAACCACCTACTCTACTCTATGGCTAGATAACCTTGCTTATTCTCTAGTTTATGATAATGGATTTGAAAATAGTGACTCAAAAACCACATCCTTATTACCTACAATCCCAAACCAGGCCATACCTCAGTTCATCACTATAAAAATAATGTTCTAACAACCTTAAATTTAATATAACACAACATATAAAGAACTATTATGGAGTTATAATTATGGGGATCTTTGAAAGTTGGGGTGTTATGATAAAGATGCCTTGAGATGATGGGGAAGCTGCTATGTAGCCTAGGATGATGACATTGTGATAACATGTTCTATTACAATGGGGTTTTCTATGGAGTGATATGGTGAGTTTCATTAGAGAAGTGGTATATTATCATAATGGAATGGGTATTCATGGAAAATGATTTATTTTTTTATTTTATTTTACAAAATTATCTTTTAACCTTATCCCTATAATTTTTATGGAACAAAAAAGATGATTTTAATCACCATCCTAGTTAAATTCACTCTTATATATATATTTATGTTTCCATTTCTATTTCCACAAAAAACACTTCATTTTTAGTAAGCATACCCTTAGTGTTAGTTTTGACAACATATATAATACATAACATTGTTAATACTAGAAAAATTAAAACTAATATAACCAACACTCATTAGCTGAAAAAAATTCATTGAGACAGAGTAATTACATATTGAAAAATGGAAAATTTTATATTGAGCCTAAAAATTAGATTTTTTTATTGTGAGGATGGGGTTCAGAAGGGAAGATAATGTTTTGAGAATTATTTTGTAATATTTATGATATCATTCATAAGATTACACATATAATTTTAACAATAATAAATTAGTATGTTATTG
Source organism: Viscum album (assembly GCA_963277665.1). Lineage (NCBI taxonomy): Eukaryota > Viridiplantae > Streptophyta > Magnoliopsida > Santalales > Viscaceae > Viscum > Viscum album. The sequence continues at coordinate 111,823,621 of OY728135.1, forward strand.
GAAAATTCTATTAGAGAAATATTAATATTTTACATTAGTTTTATAATTATTTTAAAATAAAAAAAAATAATTTGAATATTTTTTTAATTAATAAGTGAAATAATAGATAATAAATGTTGTAATGAAGATAAATTTCAATAGATTATACTAAGAAGGGAATTTAGTTAACTATTATGATATTTTATTCTCTGTAAATTAATATAATCATGCATTAAAAATTACTAATTTCAAAACACATTGCTTCAAATTTAAAAAGATTATATTTCAAGTAAAATCACAACATCTAATAAATTAACTTCCGAATATATGTATTAAGTCTTAAATTAATTTCATAATCGTTTTTTAACACTGATTACTCTAGAACCATCATCATTCAATTATTCATATTCACTTTAATGAGAATGTATCATGATTATGACATCCATATTTAAATAAATATCAACAAATATAATTCTTTAATGGTCATTAAAATCATTTAAATAAATAAAAATAAAATAAATTAAATAGAAATATGAAAAATACATTATGTAATCTAAATATGAACCATGAGTAATTTATAACTTCATAATCATTTTCAAAAGACATTTGAACAATCAAAATATATTCCTCTATAAATTAATTAAATTAAAGTAAAAATTTTAGAAAATCTAATGGTTAATCAATTTAAACTACTATTATTATTATAAATCAATGATATTAAATATTTTTATTAGTTCTTGTAGCTAAATATATGAATAAAAATTTCGAATCATCGTTTTTATTGGGAGTGACTCAGATAAATATTCTAATTAAGGCTCTTATATATCTATTTGTCTAAATCAAAAACAATTTTTTTATTCTCTCTTCATTATAAAATAAATTAGAACATATTTTAACCTTATTACCAATATATTTTTAAATAAATATATTCATATACTTTTTTCTTAATTCAAATTGATAGAACATTTTATTTAATATTATTTTTGTTTAGAGTTTAAGTAATTGTTTATTTTATTTTGGTAATAATGATGGGATACTACTTAGCCAAATGATTATATATCAACACCTTATAACCTTTTTTTAAAATCATATTAAATTCCCTTACCTCATTTATATTTTACAATTTTTTCACTTCTGATGTTATAGGTCTGTTTTTACAAGAAAATTGTTTTTCTGGATGGAGTAATATTTCATATCAAATGAAATTATTTTCTAAAATTGTATAAATATGTTTTGATATATTGGATATAAAATTTATTATTTTATGATATAATGATTTAAAAAAGTACAAATGTTAAAGAATAATTAATTCTATCAGATGAAGTTATATTAAAACCATCAAATAAACATCATTTATAGGAGGTAGTGATTATTTCTAAACAAACATTTGTTGAATACATTGGATGATGAAATTTATTAACTGTAAATTTATAAATCGGATAGAGTGTTTATTTTATGAGATTTATTTTGGTGATAATTAAATTGTACGTTTTTTCATAAAATATAATTCTACCCACTTCTAGATAATTACATTAACTTTCGATGCTACATTTTTTATTAGAGAAAGTTTCAGTGGATTTGTATAGTTTATATTTGTTATAAACTGATACATTTTATACCATTAGTTCTATTTGTTGTAATCATTTTACAATAATTTGTTAGTATAAAAGAGTATTTCTTTTTTATAAATATGGTATGATTAAAAATTTGTAATATATAAATCCTTAATCCAATGAGACCACTAATAATTTATTATGCTGATTATGAGTATTAGAGAGAAAATATTAAAACTTCTTTTATCAGTACATGAGTTATAAATTTATTTATGTTAATTGGTAAATATAAAATTTTGGACAATGTGGTATCAATCATTATAATTATAGAAAATCTATAATATCAAATTAATTATCATGTTAGAAATAATTTTTTATGCCCTATAAAAAAGAATATATAGCCAAATTTCTTCTTCTGAAGATTCAAACAGAATTTGTAAAATGTTATAAGTTACATACCCTAGGGAAAATAATTTCATTTAACTACAATATATATTCTCAATGATTTTTATCATGTTTTTTTATTTTCCACCTGGAGAACCTGTCTTGTAGATGCAATAGTGATTTATGAAAATTTTAAATAGCATAAAATCAATTTGATAGAATGATATGATAGAAGAAAATTTTTTTGCATGTTTTTTTGAAATTATTCATGGTGAATGGGGATCCAATAGGATAGCTCTTGACGATACTATGCACTTTATAAATCATAATTTTCTGAACTAATTGGAACACTTATGCAATGTAAAGGATGATTGAAATGATATGATGAGATGGAGAAAAAGAAAAACTGTGTAGCCACTTTTTCTAACTCAAATGCTTCTAACAAAAATAGATCATTTGATAATGTTTCTATATATTCTACAAAGAATAGATTTATGGGAGAGGTAGAAATATGTTCATCATAATATAGTGAAAATAAACCCTCAAATCATTCAAATATAATGAATAAAATATATCTAAATATTTATTTTAATTATAGGTACAATAAAACTCATATAAAAAGTATTCATATGAAACATTATTTTGAAATGGTCAGTTATGAGTGATTAATGTATGGTAAAATGAAACTAGGTTTTCTAAGACATAAGATAAATGAAAAGAAATAGAGAAGTTATTAAAATATCTATAACTATAAATGAATGAAAAATATGAATGCTACTAACACATAGAGTACTATTTTTTGAGATAGTTCCTTAGAGAATTCTTCTAATTAAAATTCTAATAACAAAAAATATTTGGGATTTTATATTGGAATTCTAAAGGCAAATGAATAATTCATGGAATTTTTTTTGGTGAATTCCTTAAATTGTTTTCTTTAAATAAAAATTATATTGACCATGATAATGAAATTTATACTTGATATGATTAAAGAAATTTTACATCATCTGCTGATATGGATATTTTAAAAAGATTTAATGAAGTATCTCATTTTTTTACTTCATTTGAAAATAAAAATTGTAATATTTCAAAAAAAAATGATTATTCTAGAGAACATATTTTTAAATAAAATTCCATAATTTATATACACTACAAAAATTTACAATATCAAAAAAGACTTAAAAATTAAAATTCAAAAACAATAATGATGAAAATGATCTAGATGAAAAACTAAATTTTGAAATATTGAAATTGAAAACATTTCTATCAAAAATTAAATCTAGGATGGATAATTTTGATAAAATTTAAAGAAAAATTAGACCTCAAAATATTATATTTGGGGTTAGGTTTACTCAAACATAGTCACATTTTGAAAAATATTTTTCCCTAAAAGTATCCCCCTTTTTTTCAAAATGTCAATGTCATGGAAACGTGAAGATCAAATTTTACTAAAATAGAATTACATCTCTTGGATTTTAGAGATGATTTACTTATATAGAACTAGTAGTAGTTTAATAAAAAATAATTAGGCAAATGTATATTCCAAAACCTCTATTTTTATTAAATTTTAGATCTAAGAATTTTTGTACCAAAAATATAACTATTTATTTTTTAGAAAATAAAAAGATTATGAATAAAAAATACATTTGTTACATGGATAGAGATTTTTTCCCATTAAACATCAGGAAACAAGAAATTTTTCTAGATAATTATAAAGGTGAAAAGTTTCATTGTCACTTTTGGTGATAATTTTTAAATATGAATCTAATGAATATGTGACCTTTTTCTTCATAAAAAAAATCTAAATTCAAAAAAGTTATTTATTATATTGTTTAATAACATCATCATTGGAATATTTCAATTATGTGATTCATGATACCTTTTTATCTTTATAAATAATAAAATTAATGTTAAAAATTCTCAACATAAAATTATTCATACTGTTGATTTCTATGAGAAGGATCACATACTTATCAAAGAAGTCATTAGAAGCCAAGATATAACATGTATTAGTGCAATGAAAGATCAATCCTGGACATAGAATAAAATGTTAGGACACTGTATTTTTAGATAATTATCTTAACATTATAATGATCTACTTGTTAGAGATCTATCATAGTTTTGGTTTAATTTTTGAAATTTTTTTTATCTTGAACAAATTGGAAAGAAAAATGAGTAATGTTTCATTTCAATTAGTTAATTTTCCACTTCAAATTCATTACTGTTAGTGAACATGGATATATTTGGACCTACAATAAATGGATGTGTTAGTGGAAAATAAAAAATATATATATTTTAGTTTATAACTACACTCAGTAAACAAAACTGTATTTTCAAGAGAAGTTAAAATACTTCTTCTATATTAAAAAATATCTTTCATGTGTTTAAAAATATTTAAATATACCTTTATTAACTATTCATAGATTCCATGGTGAATATTTTTTGCATTCTGTATTTGAATCTATATTTAGTTAAAAAGGTATAATGTATAAATTTTAAACTCATAGAACACTTAAAAAATGGTGTAGTAGAATGAAAAAATAGTGTTCTTCAATAGACAACTGAAACTATGTTTAATGAGTACTAAATTGCTAAAATTTCTTCGGTTGATAATGTTACTATTGCCTGCTATAGTATAAATATTATTTTATTTAAACCTTTTATTAATAAAATATTTTGATTTTTGGATTTGATTAAATCCAAAACATTATTACTTCATAGATTTTAGATTCATGTTATTCATCCTGAATAAAAAAAATTAATTTTTAAAACTTTGTTCCAAAATATGGTGAAAGAATATCTATATTCTATTCTATAACTTGTAAGGTTATTGTACTTTCAATAAGTATATAATTAATATTGAGGAAATAATACATGTCAAATTTGATGAAATCTACCTTTTTGTTTTCAGACAATCTCAAACCACATATTTAAATTTTATTTTTAAAACAATTTTTCAAACAATGTTGGAAAATTATTCTTACGAGAAAACAACCAAATAAATAATTTTTTACATTTTACCTAAAGAAGAGAATCAACCTATTGTTTAGGAATATAATTTTTTTAACCCAGTGAACTAGAATATCTTAAAAAATCATTATAGTGATAATATCATTTCTGAAGTAGTATAATATATTAAATCTAGAAGATACATAAAAGGAAAATTTGAACATTGTTCATTTTTTTCACATTCCAAAATAAAGGGTCATGTGGAGGATTTAGGAGACGATGTTTGGAGAAAATAAATTAAGGATAAACTAAATTGTATTAAAAGGAATAATGTTTACACATTTATTGAACATCCGATATATTTTTCGATAAAGTGTGTTAAATGGTTTTTCCTAAATAATAGTGAGGAAAATAGAGCTATAGATGGAAGTGATGTATGAATTATTGAAAAGGCTTATAATAAAAATGAATTATTATAATATGAAGAAACATATTCACCCATAAATAGTGTTTAAGGTATTCATATAGTTATAAAATATACAAAAAATCTAAAATTCAACCTATATCAAATATATATGAATTGTTCATACCATAATGGATATGTACAATATGAATTTTACGTAAAAAAATAATCTACTTTTGAGAAAAAGATACCTATAAATAAATATTTTATACTAAGGGTCTTTATGGACATAAATATGAACCTAAACAATGGTATAGTGGACAAAAAATATTTTTGTTAAAAAGAAAATTTGTTAATGGTGATTCAGATCAAACAAGTTTCATTAGGGAAGTTTTTTTAGGATACCATACTTGTTTAAATTTGTGTCAATTTCATTATATTTATATCAACTTTAAAATCTTTTAATGATTCATTCTGATTTTTAAATTTTCATAATGGGTGAATAAAACTTTTTCCTTCTATTTAAAATTTCTCAAAAACCAAAAGGATCTTTTTTATCCCATCATAATAATATAAATTGATTTTTTAATTGAATTGATACAACAGTAATTGAATTATTAGTACTCATATCAAAACATAAAGATCCATTGATGTTGATGGATCTAGAAAATGAGTTAATTAAAAACAATTATAGGAATAATTAGTAGTTTACTATATGTTATGGCTAGCCAACCATCTATCCATCTTTGAATTTTTTATTTCATAGAGGCCAGAGATGAGGGAATAACAATGTTAAGGTGGTATAAAATTGATATGACGGAGTTTATCCACATTATCAAGACTACCATATACATGTGGAAGAGATATCAAGATGTAAAATAATAAACAATGATCTTCATTACCCATAGAATAGGAAAGGAAATCCAAAAACATACTTCTCTCATGAAAAGTATATGGTGATCCTTTACCACATAGGTAAGCCCACAACTTCCATATGGCAACATGTGAATAAAGAAGAATGTTTAATTTGATAATGAGGTATGTGATGAACCAAATAATATAAATATTATCCTACAGTGATCCGTGGATAGTATTAAATACCATTTACACTGACTCCAGCATGATGTTGGGTGAACAACACAACTTAATACCCTTAACCTTTGCACATGCATCTAAATAAGGGATTCATCATGACTATAGACATCACTAAAAGAAATAATCACTGATATTCGATAGCCATGACCCACCTTCTACATGACACAAGCAATATAAATTTTATCCACATTGATTTTATATTCATTGGTCGAGGGTCTCCACCACACCCATCCCATGTGACTACTAAAATTATGAGAATGATACTTTATGAAATTTTTACCAATGATCATTCTGAATGTGGATGAACATTCCCATCCTATAAAATAAGAGACATGGTCTTCTAGTAGGCTTATTGATTTAACCACCATTTCCAGCTATTAACTAAGAATGTTGTCATGGAACATTAATTTTTCACACTAAAGATGCTCCAATAGCCCTCCCCCATGAGTAACACTCTCACATTACATTCATGATTAATATAATTTGACTTGATAAAACATGATTGAAGAAAACTATCTTGATTGATTCCTCCATATCCCTATCTAATAAACTCTCCCAGGCTATTCTAGACAAGTTCAAAAAAAGATCACATCATCACTATGGTATGGATGGATATTTCTATTGATAATTTTTTATCCATATGTCTATTAATTTTCATAAACAAGGATGATGAGACTGATACATATGGGATCTCCCATCCTTAGTCCATGATTCGATTTAATGATCCCATACTTTATCCCCATGGAGTAATCATCCAGCCATATTGAGATAAATTATCTAAATAAGAGACAAACTACCCCTATGGGAAAGTTGATTCTATTCAACACATTGTTGAAGAAAATAAACTCTATTTTATCATTGTATATGTGAAAATAAACCCTATCCACCTTTTCGGACCATGTGACTTTTTTATATCCCTAACCATTTCATGAACCATGGTTATGGTGATCAGTGTTGATCTTCTCTTGATAAATCCTTGTTAATTCTCTATGACTAATTGAGGTAGATGTAATGTGAGTCTTATGTTGATGATGATTTCAAGATACTTGTATGTAATGTTACACATGTTTTTTGGACTATAATAATTATGTGAGGAATGATCCTTTACCTTTAGAATGAGGACCAAGGAAGACGCACCTGCAGCTCGAGGAAAGATCCCACCACTAAGGAAGTCCTTAATGGACATAATCATCTACCATTTCACAATCTTCCAGAGATTCATGGAAAAATTACCCAATAATCCATCATGTCTAGAATAAATCCCTTAATTAAGAGACCAATATACCTCTGATTTCTTGTGTTCCATTGGCATGTTTTCAGAAATATTTTTAATATCATTAGAAATAGTGCATAGATTATCGTCGAATGAGTTGGTTTTCTCATTGGGGAATCCTTTCTATATGTGGGGATTCAGGTCGGCTAGAAACATTTTAAAATATTAATTATCCATACCTCCTATGAACACTACATGCTTAGTCAAATACACATATTCTTGTTAAAAATTAGGGAAAATTGATTACTTTCTTTCATTGATACACTCTCAAATGAAGGTTGTATTATTATCTCCCTTCCTAATCAAATTCACTCTGAACGACTCTTAGGTGATTATTTTGTATTCCAGAATCAACTTAGCTAATTGATTTTTCTTATATACATGTTAAAAAACGTCCACTTCATCATTGTTAGATCCCAAATACCCATAAATTCATTTTATGTTTTCATTAATTTCATTCAGGGTGATAAAATGGTTAGGCGTGTTAATATACAATATATGTATATCACCTTTGAGTATAAATAGCCTCTTTTACAGACCCATCGATCTTCTTATAGTCCTAGTAATCTTCCAGGATACCAAAATTGTGATAAAAAAACTATAATCTGATATCTTGTGATTAGAAAAGAAAAAATAGTTATTCTCCATCGATCAATTATTTAGATTCATTATATAGGGGCCTTACCTAAAAGAGATCACATGAGATGCTCAACCCTTGTGTTTTAAAAGGATAAAATTTACTGAATATTAGTGAAACATAGGTATAATATACACTTTGTGCAATTACTACCCTTTTTGTAGTTAAACCAAGTAAATGTTTACCGAAAAACACAAGTCTAGGAAACCATTTCAAAATGTTATAGATGAAAAATTCTACTAATACATTATGGGGTACACCCCACCACTCTTATTCTATGATAGATCGATGATGAAAATAAAGTATCCCACAACAATCTATGCTAAATTTCTCATCACAAAGCTATCCAAGCCATGCCAAAAATCTTCCCTTTCCCAATACTTAAATTATTAATATAAAAAAAATAAGGAAATATTTATATTTACTTATCAGATATTCTAATATAAATGTTTATTAGATGTACAAAATAATGATACAAAAATATATCTTCTCAAAAATACCCATTTGTAATGGTTGACCGGTTTATCATGAAAAACACCATGGAGTCCAAGTCTCAATGGGAAATTACTAATCATATAAATATGTTGTTTAGGTTCAAGAATGACCACCATAGAGTATTTAGAACAACAGATTTCACATAAGAGTGTTTATGTCTTCACCCGCACACTCAGGGAACATGTATTCCAAATGACAAGTAATATCTTGGAAGAAAGAGTGCTTGGTTTTGGACTCAATCATTGATAAGCATACAATTTAAATTGAAAAGGATCTCTAGATACTTTTATCATGGGACCTGGTATAAACACCACTGAATGGGGGGAGATGACAAATGCCTCAAATGATAAGTCATATGAAGCATGCCGTAATGAACTAAAGTAGTTAGATATAACTATTGAAAAATAGTAAGTAAGATATGGATATTTCCAATGGAATAATATGGTGGCCATCTAACTGAGAAAATTCATAATGGTCCCTCATGAAAAACCATTAGAAAATAATTATAGCTTGAACCATCCCCACATGTGATAATTCATTATTACAAGTTGTAGCATGAAGAGGATCAGGATCTGGCTCTTGATGGAGGAGGAAACCAAAAAAATGTGTGTTCAATCTATATGGTATCAAATCCATGCAAAACTTTCTACCATCACAAGGTTATAAAGTAACCATGCTAGTCGAGTCAGTCACTTTGTAAATGTTTGAAGAAGACCCTGCTAATCTTTGTGAACAATCTCCCTCATATGATCTGATCAGAGCTGAAATTCTAGGATTAAACAATCTCATATCTCAATCGTGAAACAAGATCTCTATCTGATAGGATTATGGATTTCATATGATTCTTACTACACATATACAAGGAATTCACTTAGAGTTGACTTACTAAATAGAACTTTGGTAATGAGGGATAAATCAAAGATTGGGTCCATTATTCTATTTCCTCCACTTAGAGAAGTATCATCCATAATAGTAGATTTATAAGGTATAGGTAGATATAGATTCGTGCCACCACTACTTTTTCTAATGAGAGTAATTATTCACGAGTGAAGAGGATTGTTCTTAAAGAGTTACAAATCCCACACAAGAAGGAAACATTCGAAAGAAGGAGGGGTAATCCTAGTAGTGAGATCCAAACCGCCACTCTTGAGGTATCTTGTCTAAAATGGGTATCTGATGACCAATAAACCAGATGAAATCCCCAAATCATGACAGATCTATAGAATGAACACCATGACATGAAGAAATCTTCATTAGTATCCAAGGAAATGAAGAAGTCCTTTCAATTCAATGATGACCACTTGGACTGGTAAAGAATATCCAAATGATGTAAAATGATTCTAAATAGGTTAATCAATGATTTTTACACACCATACCTTGTGACCAGCTTCCACTTGAGGTGATCTAATGCTTCCATAAAAATCCACCATTACAGAGAGCACTGGGGGACACCTTTTGAATAGGAAACTACCACCATGGGATCCTCTAGAATAGAAACTCGATCAGATGATAGGGAACATCAAAGATGATGAAGAAAATCTTTGAAAGATGATACATGGAATAGAATATGGGGCTATAATGGAGTGTTTCCCATCCATCTATAACAAGTCATGAATTTACAAAGACATAGAAGCATTGGACCCCTAAAAAGATTTCATAAAGTATTCTCATTTTAATTATTTTTTTCATCTATTTATCCCGATTATGGTCTCTTTCTTTATAGTCATATTAGAGGAAGATTAAATTTCTATCTCATGATGCCAAAATATTGGATCAATGGGCTATCTCATTTTCACTAGTTTTTCATGTAGAAAGTCATATCAAACCTTTATTTATTCTCCATCTGAACTCTTTTTCTCATCTTATCCTTCATTTATATGAATCAAGATTAATGTATTCCACCAATTATATATCAAGATGAATTTTAATAATTGAAATAATGATATAAAAATCCTTGTTTGAAAATCATGACTCTTGGGTTCAAAACGTGATAGAAATTCATGGATGGGAAACCTTCTATGTAAAAATAGAAGAATTTTATTTATTATATCTTGAGATAGTAAGATATTTATACACCTATGAAGAATTTATTATAGGATATGGTACCTTTTCTATCGTTTGGTAATTCATTCATTGAAAATATCATGATATTTTTTGATTCAAATAAATTTTCACTAAAAGGAGAAGATAACATAGTAACTTATTATCCACCTAAATGGATTTGTAATTCTGAAAAATCAAAAGATGAAACATCTCTTTTATGATCCTATGAAAAATTATGAAATTATTTTCTTCTTACTCTAGAACCTTGAAATGCTACAATTTGGGTTAATAATTTTATAATTCATATAAAATGATATAGGTAAACCATTAATTTTACATCCTAGTTAATAACACTCTCATTTAATTGTTTTTACCTCTTATCATTCCAAAAAAATAAAGGTTTGATCAAGGATATAATGTATTTATCAGTGGAAATGATCTATTATTTGGGGATGTATGGTTGTCTTCATTAGTTGAGTTTAGGTATAAGTGTGTAAATGGTATTAGATTGTCTTATCTAGGACTAGGTTGAGTTGGAAACTTTTTGTGTGGATCTATAGGGGGATACTTTTTTGGATAGATTACATAAGGAATTTAAAGCACAAATCATTATTTTATGACATTAAATATTTATTGGCCCAAGGCCATAGATTTTTTGTGGTGTAAAATGGTTTACATCATACAGAGTGAGATTAACCCATAAATTCATAATTCATGATTTTTATCATGAGGCAAAACCTTTTTCATAGTATGTATAGGGTGGGATGTTTTACATTATAAAATAGTTTTTTATGTCATAGATCCATTTTTTAATATAAAAATCCCCCATGCTCTACAGTTTTAAGTTTGTTTCCTACTTGATTCCTTTTGAAATTATTCCAAAAATTCCAGAGAACCCTACAAATCCTTTAAAGTGTAGTGATCAACTTCAATTATTTAAGATGTCTAATTTTGGTGTTTGGTCTCTGGTAAGTTTCCACACTTTGGTTTTCTCTTTCCTCCCAATATCTTTCATTTAAAATGGTATGAACTCTTGATTTACAATATAATAAGTGTTTGTTGTTGATGTTTTGTAACCTAGATACTATTTATTGATCGTCTACAACTTCATTCTTCATTGGTTGATCCCATTTAAGGTGTTGTATAGATTTGATCACTAATTAATGGTAGGTGGTTTTATATGATATTGACCAATAATTGAAAACATAATTTTATTGATTGTTTTAAGATTTTTTTAATTAATTTTATACTATATATTTGAGAAAAATTATGTTTAATTTTCATTATGTCATGAAAATTATGACATACCCCTAATATAAATGTAATTGAAATTTTTGGGTCGATTTGATAATTCTTTTGTCTTTATGTAGAAATTTATTTAATGATATTATTTGATTATTAACCTTAATGAAAATTGCATAAATTGAAAGATAAATTCAAAAGTCATAAATTGATGAGAAGCTAGGTTTTGGTTTTGAAATTAGAAAGGCATGTTGAAAACTAAAATTCGAAAATTATATTTTGAATTTATTATAAATGATTTATATTACCATGATTGATTGATTTATTGATTGATGAACATTTGAACCTAGATATTTAGTTAAAAACTAGAAAAATAATTCAAGGATATTACACCATATATTGTATTGATGATGAAAACACTCATATAAACATGTTGTGGAATTAATTCCCCAATTAGGTGTTGTGTCCTGGGACCCTAAGCCAATTGGAAGGTGGACACATTGAGTAGAGATCACTTATTGAGTAGCTTGTGTATCCTATTTCTAGAAACTAATGTACCATATATCATAGCATATGAATATTTAATGTATTTTTATTTTATGATTACACGCCATTGATTATTGAAATATTTTAATCAGGAAAAATACATTACAAAATTGTTTTATATAATTTTCACTTTTGATATTATTCTATTATTTCTTTCATTCATAATTGTTATCAAAGATTTTTTTTTGAAAATATGTAAATCCATTTCCATCTATTGTTTTATTTAAATTGAATCTATATAATTTTTATTTATGTGTAAGTGATTATGAAACACTTTGTGATACACTACATGGATGTTATCTCACACACTACCTTCCCTTTTAGGAATATATATATGATCTTATGAAATATACAAGAAAATGGAATGTTACACTTATGGGGGTGGTTGTTCTTAATCCTCATGACCCATAGTGATGAAGGTGGATAGTTGATATGTTATCCACATTTAATATGTTTTTGTTTTGTGTTTTTAATGTTTAGAAGTCATGTACCTTGATGATGGACAATTTCAGTTCAATTTTACCTGTTTGATTCTAGTAAATTATCTTATTAGATTTTTAACCATACAAACTTGAACATTTTAACATCTTTTTTACAATGGAAAAATTGTTCCCACTTGATATTTATATTATTTCATGTGTTATTCACTAACCCTTGTCTATAATGAACACCATTAATGTTATGTCAGAGAAAGTTAGGGTAATACTGTACCGATGTATACAGTCTGTATCATGAAAAAAATCATGGAAGAGTTGAATGTTTTTCACCATTCCATGATTAAATCATGCATTATATGATGTCTTGGTATATAAGAGTTAGTACTGAAGGGAATTAAGAGGTATTTATGAATGAGTGTCTTGCTAGATCTCATCGTAACAAGCCTTAAGTTAACATGATTGTTGGGGAAAATTTTCTTTTGGGATTTATTTGATCTGATTTATAGTATTTTCTCTTCTTTTGTTCTCAATATATAGAGTTTCCAATCATTAATCCACTTAATAGAATAAATATTTAAGTATTCATTGTTTGAGTTGATGATATGATTATCGTTATTGACGTTCCAGTGTTTTCTATTGATGTTTTTTAGAATCATTTCATTTTGAATTCATTTGAATAGGCTCTAGGAGGATGATTTTGGTGAATCATATTCAGGGTATCCTCTAACATATCAGAATCATATTGTGATAATGATGTATGCCTTCCATGCTCTCAGATAGGTATTCACACCCTTTCCCATTAAATATTCGGTAGTAGAATATAAAAAAGAATAATTTAAAGATCATAATCAAGAGTTTCTTTTTTAGAAACCACTATATTTCCAATGTTAAAATAATAATCAATTTACTGAGGATTTGTTGAAAAATATTCATATTCTTTTTTAGTTCTAAGAAATGTGAGATTCTATAATGGTGAAATGTGATACCTTATATCTTGATGGGCCAAGCAGGTTATGGTGGGATTCGATGGTGATGGTGAAGAATCAAGAGCATTTAGTGTGTAAATACATTATTGGTATTATTATAAATTAGTTCAATCGGGAATTTTTTTTATATTGAAATCAATTTAGTTTCTCAACCTCTAGCAGGGTGACAAAACTATAACTAAGTGTACAAACTACATTACAATGTTTGTTATTTTTTCTATTTAAGTAATTACTAATGAGAATATAAAGGCTTTAAGATTTGAGATGGGTATTTGAACTCATAAATTATCATAGGATTTTTAAATTAATCTCAAATCATATGATTATATTCTTGATAGGTCATTGATGGGTGTTCTTGACTTTAATGGAATGTCATCATTGATGGGAGTTTTTTTCCTCTAAATAGAGGTTATCTTGGTCCCTTTAAAGGAAATGGGAAGCATGATGAGTCATGTGGTAGTCATAAATAGTAGGTGTCACCCAACCTACATGAATGTATTAGAATAGGTCCTATATATAGCACCCCATGATTTACAAGCATATATGTAACATCTTTTTAGATGAATACTCAATACATTGTACAAACACATGCTTTAAGAACATAAAGTTATATTGAATTTGGAAACATGTAAACATAAAGAACTTGTTAATCATAGAACTATGTATACTCCCAATATGTCCTTCATTTCTCTCACACCTGACAGTCATAACATATATATTACATTTTTCCATACCATGGGAAAAAGTAACATAAAAAAGGGTGAGTGGGGAATAATAATAGTGGAAAACAAGGGAAACATGTAATCATAATGTGAGAATGAGGGGATGCGACTGTGAGAATAACATATAAAAACAACTCCTAACTTATCAAAGATCATGATCCTAAGAGGGGACATAAATAATGAAATATAATAGGGCATAAATCATAGGGAACTCAAAGAACATGATTCATGAGAGCATAACATTGGAATAAGAACTAGAATTATTTCATACACCTAAACATATAAAATAATTTCCTTAGTAATAAAGAATTATTTCCAAAACTTATTAGATCACTCCATGGGAAGCTATAGCTACTGGGAAGGAAACACCTCTATCCCTAGTGTATACCCATTCCTCATTGTGTAATGGGTTCACTCCCAAAACCATAATTTTGGTTAATATTTACTCCCATGTCAATCATAATGGAAAAATCCCCTTACCGAATCTAGTTCACTTCCCATTCAATTACATTCTATCTTATGAGATATAAATCATTAACAAATGCATTAGAGGGATATATATGTCCCAGTAGTCATTGATAATAACATAACAACCGTCTTTGGTTAAAATATAACCACCATCATAGAATTAATATCAATCATATTTGTGTGACAAGATCATTAGTTATTCACCATATTAGATCACAGGAAATGAAATGGGTTTTATAAACACTTCACCCTAACATAACCCATGTAAATTAAATAGGTTTTTTAATCAGTTCATCATTTCATCAAATCAATGATTTTGAAAAAAATATACAGGTTTCATAAGTAATTGATCATCATATATACCATGGAAGAGAAATAGGTTTCATAAACATATTATCATCATAAACACAAATCGTTGTTAGAAATAATAATAATGGTATCCTTGGATCATATCCTAAATAAATATTAAGTAACATCAAAGGATTTGATCATATATTGAATATGATTTTGAAAGATCATGTGGACCATTTCTTGAAGAAAATTAAATTTATATGAAAATCTGTTTTGCAAAAAACAATTGTAAATATTTTTGATATAATTTTCATTGTAAATAACCTTAAAACATTTAAATGATTCATCAAATAAAATAATAGTTATGATAGAGGTAAATCACATTCATGTTGTACATGTTAAAATGTATTCTTTATACATTTTTGTAAAAAGTCAAACATGGATTATTTTTGAAATGTTTTATGTCGATTCTTTTGAAAAAATATTGTAAAAATTCAATAATGGGTAACATTATCTTGGATAAATAATTTTATTAATGTAAAAAAAATTTGAATACATTTTTTGAGAACATTGTTTTATATGGAAAGGGGTTTCGATCGAAAAAACAAATTTTCTTAAATGCATTCTCTTAAAATTTTCTTACATATGGAGAGGTAAATGGAGAGAAAAAACTATTCTCCTGACATAAATAATTGGGAATAATATTAATGGGATTCATGATATGTATATATATAAATATCTCAACATTGGAAGCACAATCATAAACAATTATGATAAATGATGAGATTATAATATTAAAATCATACCACTTTGGTAACATTGAATCATAATCCCCAAAAGAGAATGAAATTAAATAAATTTTATAATATCATCAAAAATAATAATAATCCTATTATAACATGTCAAATTGGTTGTATATACAACTCATAGATGTTGATATGTTCATAATAGAACATATCCTTCAATGAAATAAAATTAAGATAAAATTAACTTACCACATTGGAAAGTTATGAAATATAGCCCCCATGAAAGGGATATCATCAAATTGATATGTAAATAAAAAAAAATTTCAGGGGTATTATAATAAAAAAAATTTATGGGAAGTACAAAAACCAAGAAAATGAAATTGTTAGTGAATATAGAATGTGTTCCACATAAGTAAAATGTGAGACAAAAGTCTCTTACTACTATGGTATCTATTGAACACTAACCCCTATGAAAGTGAAATACTCAAATATATATGTAAAATCCAAAAATATTTTAGATAAGAGTAATCTAATACATTCATGGGGAGTATATACACTACATATATGAAACATGGGGTGAACACGACTTGTATATCACAGAAAATAAAAGTAAAACTGAAACCCCTTTCAACTTTTTTAATCTCTGGATAAAACCCCATTAATGGTTGAGAATAATATAGATTTTTAAATATACATAATTTTAGTTAAATCAATAATAATATAAATTAATGGATGTTATATACACAACACAAATAAAATAATTATTGAATGTGATGTATATCTCACAGAAATGAATGTCCGACGAGAAGACCTTTATGATAAGTATCAACTCTCTTCGTAGAAATTCAAACCTCATATATAATAAAAATAAATTTTTTAATGAATTATTAAAGAAATATATACATATATATATAAAATCATATCATATTTTATTTTCTTGAGACCTTTTATTACTTTTTTATTAATAATTCTATGTTAATGTCATGTTTCGAGAAACAACTGATTTTTTCTTATATGTTTTGATTTGTTAATTATTTGTTCCTATAACTTTGATCATGGATAAATCATATCCAGAATAATAATTCTCAAATAATTATCATATTAATAAATATATTATACGATTAAGACAAATCATAAATTTTGTTTTTGAGAAATGATTTATCTTACGATCATGGAAACGGTAGGAAATACGTACACATGAGTAACATTTCTATTTTTAAGTAGTCACTATAGAAATGAGGTAAATAATATTTTATCATTTAATACTTTTTATAATTTCAATAATAGTATATTATTAACTAAAATATACTTATATATATCATCCATGTGGTGTGTTAATGAAAATTTAGAGTCATATCACCTCACGAAGGCAGTACTCCACATGTACAAGAACAACGTTATCATCTTTAAATGAGTGAAAAGGTAAGAAATAAAATGTTACATTAACATTTTATAATTTTAATTGGGTTAGTAATATTATAATAATTTCATTTATATGACATTAATTCTGTCACGACCCATCCTCAGGGCCCATGCCGTGACTACCCCAAGACCGCCTTCCATAGGCCAGGGGCTAGTGACTAGCACCAAAGGCATAAATCCCGATAAAAGGGAAGGATTGCCTTTATATAAGTAAACAAACACAACATAGTATACATGCTGAATTAAACACTAAGTAAACTGAGTAAAAAAGTAAGTACCGGAAGGTAAATGGGCCAGTATACAAGCCCAATATGAAGTACAGTACAACTAAGAAATTTAAAGTACAATAGCTTAAAAGTAAAGCAACAACCACCAGGACATCCTCCGAAAGCCCCACCTGAAGGGTGGGTACATATGGTCTCCTCAGCTCCTCGAATTTGTCTGTCCGCTCCGTGTACGTCCCACCTCAAAGTCCACCTCCGGGTACCATCCCTCTCCACGAGCCTTAACCACGATCAGCAATGTTCATCGTCTAAATCCAAAACAACATAGTGCGGGCATAGCCCGTGCTGGGGTGAGTATACGATAATCAGTAGGGACCTCGAGACCCCTGAAGGTCTCCCAAAATCCCAAAAGGATATACAAAAGGATAGATAAAAACACGAAGTATCAACCAACCCTACTTAGGTATATGCCCATACATATGCCTAAGTCATCAATTCCAGTTCGACTCTAACTCAAGAGCCCAAAAACATCCCAGTCCACAAAGGAATGCACAACCCAGTCCACATAGGAAAGCACAACCCAATCCACACAGGAAGGGTAGTCAATCACATTGATGATAATGACTGAAAGTCAAGACTTAGCTCACACATGTATACTAATCACGAAGTGGGGTAGAGATGATAGATGTAGCCTCTGAATCATCTCCCCTGCCGAACCCACGTAGGATCCATGTACAGAAGTTGTCACTACCGAACCCACGTAGAATCCATGTACAGTAACCTTTGCTGCCAAAACCATGTAGGATCCTAGTACAATCATCCTCACTACCGAACCCATGGAGGATCCGAGTACAATCGCTATCGTCGTCGAACCCACAGAGGATCCCAATACGGTAGTCCTCGCAGTCGCACCCAGCTCTATGGTTCCTGCACACAGCTCGCTCGATTTCTGGAGGGTCCGCTTTTCAAGTCAAATATCGACACATCAACTGTCATGAAGTCCAGAGTTGATGTATCATGTAGTTCCATCCCACGTCATAGGGGAAAAAACAAGCAAAACGCTCCCAAGTCATGGAAAACAAAACGATGAAGCCATTTCTCTAAAGTACACGGCGTGTAGGTAAGCAACACATGCCATGTCATCAGACACCGGGTACTGCAAGTGTGAAACGACTCGTGTCATAGGGCTGGTCATGTAGATAAGTAAGTACACAGTGTGTGGTATGGTTACACGTCGTGTCCAAACCTCTAGGGTCAGTTCCATGTGTGATGGCCATGCCTGGCCGTGTGGTGGAGTATATGCCCTTGTACTCCACCTCGTGTCCATGTATTCCCAGAATAAATGTCGTGTCATCACGAAGCCGCTTCTGCCATGGTGAAGGTAGTACACACCATGCCTATTGGCCATGTGGTTCTGCCCGTGTCTATGTATCTCCCAGATTACACGCCAAGCCTCTCGAAGCCACTTCTACCTTTTTATGAAGAGAATACACGTCGTGTTACTTGGCCATGTATTTCTGTCCGTGTCCATATATTTTCCCTGAATAAAAAACATATCCATCGAAGTATCCTCTAAAAGATAGTGTGGATAGTACACGCTGTGTGTCTAGAGTCACACGCCATGTACTACTTTTCTAAAGTCCGAAACGGAAGCCACAATACACTTGTACTACACTGCGTGTGCTCCTAGGGTACACTCCGTGTATTCTAGAATTATCTAAAAAACGACACCTCTAGCCGACACGCCACTCGAGGTGTCCGTTCTTCATTCTGATGATCCAATTTCTACAAAACATCCGCTTCTAGGTCTCCCTGATGCCCAGAGGCCGTTGACAATGTTTTCGGGCCTCCGATTGGCTCTGAAAACATATCTTGATTCACCGCTCAAGAACGTCTGAAGAACTCCACATATTCACAAGAACGGAGGAGGAATAGGACCGTGTTAGTTTGGTCTGCTCCCTTCCGCATTAGTTCGATAACAATCGGTTTAAGAGGAACAACAACAAGAAAGTAAAACCAATCATTACTCAATCGAAACACACCCCTACCTCGTGACGTGATCACTCGACGGATCTGCGGAGAGGTAGCGTTATTCTTTGTCATCAGAAGATGACATTGTTGTTTCCTTAGAGGTTCGTCGGTCATTTAATCATCATCGGAGGAGGTCCTGTGGTGGTGCAATAATGGTGGAATAGGAGAAGATGAAGAGAGAAGGAGAAGAGAGAAGGAGAAGAGGGGGATTTCTCCAGAGGATGTCCCCTTATCTATTAAGCTCCTCCCTTATTTAATTAAGGGAGGAGTTTCATTGAATTAATGTGGGTGGTGGACCCCCCCACATTAATTCAAACAAATTTGAATTTCAAAAAGAAAGAATAAAAATAAATTTTATTTTATTTTTATTTCACGAAGCCCAGAAATCTAACTTCCACACTTCCCTGACTGAGTTTGAGGTGAAGGTCCCCTTAAGAAATCGCTGACACTACAAGTTCATCGGTGCCCTCAGAATCCAATTCTGAGCACCGGTTCCAAAGATAGAAAAACCTGCTCATTTGTTCACTGAATGTACCCAAGCTAAACTTTGGAAATTTATTCGGGGCACACCGGGCCTCATAATTAAGTGCCATCAGAGGCCACATACTCGTAAAATTCCAAAGTATTTAAGAAAAAATTGTCGTTGAAATTTTTGGCTGTTTACATTACTCCCACCTCAGGGATTTACGTCCCCGTAAAGCTAAATCATATACTAGGGAAACAAATGAGGGTACTTCGAATGTATTTGAGCCTCCCGCTCCCATGTTATCTCCTGGAGGTTCCCGTGCTGCCAATGAATGCGCACTAGAGGAATCCACCATCCAGGTAGGACATGCTCCTGTCGATCCTCGATCTCCACCGGGACCACCGCAAATTCCGCCCCATCATCGATATCCAGCTCCCCGTGATCAATGATATGTGTCGGGTCGTGCACGTATCTCCTTAGTGGAGATACGTGGAAGATGAAGTACACCTAGTGAAACTAAGTTGGAAGGGACAGGTGATAAGCCACCTCACCTACGCTACTGAGAACCTGGAATGGTCCAATGAAGCGGGAAGATAACTTTCCACCCCAGCCAAATATATATAATCCACGTCGAGGTGAGACCCGTAAGAAAACGTGGTCGCCATCCGTGAACTCCAGTTGTCTCCGTCTCCTATCAACATGGGACTTCTATCTGCTATGTGCAGTCCTTATCGAATCCTGGATGATCTCCACCTTCTTCGTCGTAGCCTGGACCATTTCTGGTCCTACAAGTACTGACTCCGCAAGGTCAGTCCAACACAGAGGTGATCTGTATGGTCGATCGTACACTGCCTCATATGGTTCCATCCCGATGGTGGAGTGGTAGCTGTTGTTGTATGAAAACTCTACCAATGGTAGGTGATCCTCCTAGCTGCGACCAAAGTCCAGGAAACATGCACAAAGCATGTACTCGAGAGTCTGAACGGTCCTCTCCGTCTGGCCATCCATTTGAGGATGAAAGGCGGTGCTCAGGCGTAGCTGTGTCCCAAAATCTTCATGCAACCCCTTTCAAAGATGGGAAGTAATGCAAGCATCTTGATCGGAGATGATAGATGATGGCACACAATGAAGCTGTACGATCTCCTGAACGTAGAGGTGTCCCATAATCTCCACCGAGCCCTGCTCTCTGATAGGTAAGAAGTGGGCCGACTTGGTGAGTTGGTCGAAAATCACCCATATGGTGTCGTGTCCTCTGGAAGTATGAGGGAGCCCCGTCAGGAAATCCATAGATACCCCGTCCCACTTCCACTCCGGGACCTCTAAGGGTTGCACCAAGCCTTCCGGAACCCGTTTCTCCACCTTCACCTGCTGCCAGGCGAGGCCTCGTGAAACGAACTCTACCACAGCCTTCTTCATACCCGACCACCAGTGCTGTCATCTGAGATCCTGGTACATCTTCACCACTCCTCGATGTATCAAAATAGGGGAAGTGTGAAACTCCCTCAGCACCTCCTCCTGCAGTGCAACTGGTACCATGGTATGTCCCCTTAAGAGGATGATGTGATCTACTCCTTCAGAAAATCCATCAGGTGCCTGCCCTGTGGAAATCTGAGCACATCACGTCTCACAGTCAACATCCCCACGTTGTGCCTCTTTGACCCGCCGAAGTAGTGTAGGAGTGACATTGAGGGACTGTAGTAAGGCTTCCCCATATCTATCCACAAAGGATATCTGCAAAGCGGCTAACTGCTCTGTCACCTCTCCAAGTAGTTGAATGCCCGACCTTTAGCTGAGAGCATTAGCCACAATGTTCCCCTTACCAGAATTATAGACTATATCAAAGTCATAGTCCTGGAGGAACTCAAGCCACCACCACTGTCTTAGGTTCAGGTCCTTCTGTGATAATATGTACCTGAGACTCTGGTGGTCAAAGTATACTATAAAGCGCTCTCCCATCAGATAGTGTCGCAACGTCTTCAAGGTGAAGACCATTGCTTCTAACTCCATGTCATGGGTAGTGTAGTTTTTCTCATGCTACGTCAACTATCATGAACCATAAGCGATCACTGCCCGCTCTTGCATCAGGACACACCTGAGTCCGATCCCTGATACATCGCAATAAACTACGTACCCTACGCCCTCCTCCGGTAGCCTCAATATGGGTGCACTGGTCAATCTCTGTCGCAGCTCTTGGAAGCTCTACTGACATATACTTGACCACACGAAGGGTTCCCTGTTTTTTTTCAAAGTTGAAAGTGGTGCTGCAACTATGGAGAAGTCTGGCACAAATCTCCGATAGTACCCAGCCAGACCTAGGAAACTCTGCACCTCTGTCACACTCCTGGGTGGATCCCAAGCAAGTACTGCCTCAATCTTCATAGGATCCAACGCAACTCCCACCTTAGAGATGAAATTCCCAAAGAAGTGGACCTCTCAAATCCAGAACTGATACTTCGAGAGCTTACCTTAAAGTTGGTGCTCTCAGAGTGTGTCCAGTATAACCTGCAAGTGGTAGGCGTGCTCCTCCTCAGTAGTCGAGTAAGTCAATATGTCATCGATGAAGACTACAACAAATCGATCGAGTTAAGGCTGGAATATAAGGCCCTATACTTAAACATCACTTAATCTTGAGTTATTTCAAGAATACACGTTGAGGAGATTTTCAGGTTAAGAGTTTTAGATAATTAGATCATAAATCATGCATTACATTCCACATTTAAACAAAGTGGTTACATAAAAGATAGTATTCATTTTTCCCATCAACGGGAACATATTTAAAACAAAACATGGATTCTTTCATGACACTTCCTTGACACTATCATCACATCATGTACTTTTCCCTTAACCTGTGAAAAATATTTCAAAAACTTGGGATGAGCATAAAAAGCTCAGTAAGGTATCTAAAAATATGGAAAGGAAACATCAGTACGTGTATACATATAAATCAATGAAATCATACTTTACTCATAAAACATAAACATGTTAACATACCTCATGAAATCATAAGATTTATGAAAAAATCATAGAAATCATAAGGCATACAGGTAACTTGAGGCATTCATAACATTCTTACGTAGGGAGTAACCCTCATGGTTACGTTTGGAATACCCATCACAGTATATTCCCTAAATCTCTTTGGAGAAACCTCAACATTTAACCCCTTCCCGTTACCCAATGCATTTTTGAGCTATATCGGGCTCACCCGCCCTTAGTTTATCACAGAACCACCCGTCTTCATAACAATTCCCAAGAACCATAACATAATCGTATCACATAAAACATGCATAAAGGAAACATAACATTTCCACATTTCAATCACAAGATATCAATACAGCACATTGATATAATAAAAAAATTATGAAAACCATTTTCAATACCAAAATAAAATAAAGGTAAAACATGGTATTTATTTTTCATTTTTAAAAAAAGAATTTGCTTGTAGAGGAAGTCGAAACTCAAATAATGGTCACAGCGGTGGAGAAGTCATTGTCGCCACATACGTACGACAACAAACATTCCTTTTGTCATTTAATAAAATACTTTGTATAAAAAAATATTCCTTTTGAATAAACATAAAAGTCAAAGGGGTTTATACCCCGTTTAAAAAAAGTTATGTATAAATCAAAACATTCCTCAATGAAAGGAGATTGAGACGAAGTCCCTCTCCTCTGGTCCGACTTGACTTGATCGTTCTATAACCTCCTAAATAATACACTTGAGTTAATTTCTACTGGATTAAGAACCTTTTTCAAGTTAATTATTCCTTTTATATCACTTATTACCATGTTATAAACACTGCGTAATTATTTAAGTTAATAATGGCCGTTTTGTCGATCATTTGTACTTGAGTCAAAAATAAACTTTTTATAATTACAAGTTCTTCATGTGGTAAAATATCCATTATATTCATAATTATATTCATGATTTAGATATCATATATATCATATATATCTAGTATATACATTCATTTATAATATTACAAAACATTTAGAGGTAAGAAATGAAATGCACCGTTCATGGAGACGGTAAGCCGTCCATACGCATGAACGCTACTTTCATTTCTATTTCTTATTTAATGGAATTGAATCATAATGATATAAAGGTATATTATAATTCCAGTATAATATCATATATAATATCATTAACTCCATCCTTTATATGTCCCACATATGTCATTAACGAATCAAATCACTTTGAGGGGGCGGTATTCCGTACTTCCAATAATGAAGATATCACAGTTACCCATAATGGAAACCATAAAGGTATTACATAGATGAAAAATACAGAAGCTTAAGGAAAACATAAAAATATTATATATCATATATAAATATACTGACATCTTAATGGCCACCTTTGAAGGTGTTAGAAGAATATTGAACAATCATCGTTTCGTGAGGCAGAAATTCGCCATCCACAGAAACAGTACGCTCTTTAACCATGAGATGTAGGTGTGTGTAAGTGTATCTAGAATAATTCTTATAAAAAAATCTTATTATATTGAATATACTGGTGTTTTTACAAAAGAAATGAATAAAAAGAGTTTAGGGGGCTGGAGAAGGAAAATAAAACAAAAGAACATTAGAGAAGTCCTTACTTTTAAATCGGGTAACTCCTCTTGGTTTGAACCAAAAGGGTTTCTTGAAGAGTTTTCTGCCTAAGGTAAGGCTTCTAGGATGAAGAGGGGGATGTGGAGAGATAAAATGAGTAGATATTGGCTGATCCAATGGCTTTTTAAGTGTGGGTAAGGAGGTAGAGGTGGGGGCCTTTTATAAGAGGAGAGGAGGAGCACTCTTGGAAAGTTATAAAATGTTACTTTATATTAAAATGAGTTTCGGATTTTAAAGGTACCACATTGATATATTTCAAGGATAAGGTGATAAGGGTTCTAAATATACTCATCCAATAGGTCTTTTACAAGTATAAGTCTTAGATTTTACATTATCTTTACATTTTATTTAAATCGTTCATAAATGAGGTAATAACTGCATCATCATGATGTCATAAATAATTTAATTTATTTAATGTCTAAAAATTATAACAAAATTACTATGATG
The DNA here is from genome assembly GCA_963277665.1 of Viscum album. Lineage (NCBI taxonomy): Eukaryota > Viridiplantae > Streptophyta > Magnoliopsida > Santalales > Viscaceae > Viscum > Viscum album. Next base: position 111,849,064 of record OY728135.1, read on the forward strand.
TAGGAACAATTTTTATATTTAGAATGAATATTTATAGTCAAGTGATCATTTATGTAGAAAAAATTAAAAATGTTATACTCGGGTGATACATTCTTTAGTGATATTCTCTTTTCTTTAAAAACAAATAAAAAGATAAAGTGTCACTTTCACCAAAAGTGATTCCATGGGGTCCCTTAGTTTGGAACAAGGAATACCATGGTCTGACATGACACAAGAAGTTTCATTAGGACACATTTTGGGGTAATTTTGTATTATAAAGATATTATTTTATTATCCTTAACTACCCGATTGCTAATTAATCAAGATAATTAAAGATAATTAAATCGTTACTATTCATAATGTCCAAAAAAAAAGTCTTAATGACATAATTTGGACCCTATGATTCCAAATATGGAATCAATATTTCCAAATTCCAAACATAGAATTTGCAATAATGAATTTAAAAATAATTCCCGTTGTTAGAACAAATAGCGGGTTTTTTGAAACAATATCTATGAAAAGTTTGGCACTTGTTTATGCCCAATTCCAAAGTGAAATTAATTCTAATGAACACCATTGGATTAAATGGTAAAAATATATTCTAATTAAACATTAAAATCAATTAAAAATATAATCTAACCATATAATTAAATTAGATGAAAATACAGTTTTGATGTAAAATGCAGTATTTTTCACTATTCATTAAAAAATGAACATTGTGATAAAAATACCAAAAAATTATCCAAAGTAAATTTAAATGTCCCAATAATAAATAATAATTTTATTTTGACAAATAGAGCTTATAAAATTGTCAAAATATAGATTTAAAAATGGTTCTCCATCAAAAGGCGGTAAAACAATCTTTTTAAAATATTAGAGAATTTTATGCTTAAGATTGGATTTATTCTCATTTTAAGCCTCTAAAACACTATCTAATTAATAAATAGACATAGATAAGAATATATATTATTCATTACTTACTTGTGATGTTACATGGAAGATCCTATTCATGAGACTCATAAACACTGCTGAAGCATTAGTTACGTCGAAAGGCATAACCAAGAACTCATAGTGGCCATACCGACACCTAAAGGCCGTCTTCTGCACATCCTTGTCTCGAACTCTGAGTTGATGATAGCCTGAACTAAGGTCTATCTTCGAGAACCATCGTGCTCCCTTGAGCTGATCAAAGAGTTCGTCTATCCTCGGGAGTGGATACTTGTTCTTTACGGTCACATGATTCAGGCGACGGTAGTCGACACATAGTCATAAGCTCCCATCCGCCTTTTTGGAGAATAAAATTGGAGAAGCCTAGGGTGAAACACTGGGTTAGATGAATCACTTGACCTGCAAGTCCTCCAGTTGTATCTGCAGCTCACGAAGCTCAGCGGGATCCATCCGATATGCTAGTGTAGATATCAGTGTTGTCTCGGGGTACATGTCAATATAGAAGTCTACCTCTCTGTGAGGAGGTAGTCCTGAAACGTCATCAGGGAAAATGTCTGCATACTGATCCACCACAACAGGAAAACTCAGACTCCACACATCACCCACTCTGAGGATGAGACTAGCCAAATAATGTGTGATCGGATGCCCTCTCCTCTGCGTAAGCCCATCCTACGCTGCAAAGGCTCCCTTCTCACTGGTGATGGTGAACCTGCTCCCATCTGTGCGAACCTACCACAATTTGTGCCTAATACAGTCAATCTGGGCATGGACTGTAGATAACCAATCCATGCCCAAGATGACGTCGTAAGGCCTCGACGCCTCTACATGAAGATCCCAGCTGAAGCTCTCACCTCTTAGAGTAAGCTTAAACTTTTGGAACCAGTGTGTAATCATCGAATCTACTCCCGTAGGAGTCTCTAGCTGTAAGGATCGAGCCAACGTCTCCGTTGGAATCTCCGATCTCTGAACAAGGGTAGTGGAAAGAAAATAATGACTCGATCCTGTGTCTATAAGAACTACAACAAGGGTGGAGTAGACACATATAGTACCACGAATCATCTCAGGTGCATCGTTGTCATAAGCCTCGACTACCTAGAGCTGAGACTGCCCCTATCTGCCAGCTCCCTGTGGTCCGAGTGGTCCTCCTAGTGGTGGTGGCGGTGGTGGATCCTCGAAGCATCGTCCACCACCTACTGCTCAGCCAGCTCCTCTGCCTCATCCAGCTCCCTGCGGACCACCACAGTCGAACCTCTGCCTCTGCTTGGGTGGTCCCTCAACTGTCTGCTACTCCTCTGCATGGCGGGTCAGGCCATCACAAGCCATGTGGCCTAGCCCACCTCATGCATAGCACTATTTGCCTCTCATATGACTAGCCCTGCTGTGTGTGCCCTGCACCTCCGAGCCAGTGTCTTGAGGTCTCCCACATGATGGCCTAGTCCGCTTGGACCTCTACAACATCTGTCTACTGCCAACTGAAGAAGACTCCGCAACATGTCGCCCTGCGGTAGGCATCACTGCTATCGTAGGCTCAGCAACGAAGCTCTCCACAAGAAGGGCTCGCTCTAGTACTTCTGCCTACATCAGAATTCTAAGGGAGATCATTGAAGCCCTGATCTCATGCCTTAGTCCTTGCTCAATGGTCCGGGCCTCGAAGAATGTGTCTCGTACCATGTCCGTGGAGTAGCGCGAGAGGTCGGTAAATCTCACCGAGTAGTGGGCTACTATCATGCTGCCCTGCCGTAGCTGTGGTAACTCTTGGATGCACACCACATGGAGGGTGGATGGAATGAAATCTGAGCAGAAGAGTCTCTCGAAGTTTGTCCAAAGTAGAGATGACTCGTTGTGCACCTGAAGCATCAGGCTCCACCATCTACCTATTGCTGCGTTCATGAGACTCACCACAAGAATCACCATAAGATCTACTGGTTTCCCTACTAATATGAAGACTCGGATGATAGCTTCCAGCCAATCCTCAGCTGCCTGAAGGTCCGTCTCTCCGCAGAACCTGGGTGGCCTCTGTCGCAAAAACTCGTGCAGCGCACTCAGGCAGTGTGCACTCTCCGCTGCTGGGGCTGGTGGTAATGGTGGCCCAGCAGGTAGTGGTACCGCTGGTTCCTCCACTATTATGGGGCCCTGCACTGAGGCCTCATAGCTCGGTGGGCTTCCACCTCGCACGTAACTGGGAACCCTAGCTGGCTGCCATCGTGGGGCTATCCTAAAAAGGAAAAGGTGTGCCACAGTTAATATAGTATATCTGGTGAGCTGACACAAAGTAATCACAAAGAAAACTTTTTTAACACACATGCAATCAATGTTTTCGTGAAATGAGTCAGAAATCAGAAGTCAGGGTCCTGGTGTATGGATACATTGGCCGCCGCACCAACACTGGACTCCCTAGACCAATAACCACACTCAATACTCTAAACATTATTGCTTCACAGAAATAAATTATCAGAGTCCTAAGTTCTGCGGTAGAACCAACTCATATGATAAAAATTTTTCACAACCCATCATCGGGGCCCATGCCGTGACTACCCCAAGCCTGCCTTCCATACGCCAGGGGCTGGAGACTAGCACCAAAGGCGTAAATACCGATAAAAGGGAAGGCGCTGCCTCTATATAAATAAAAAAACACAAAAGAGTACGTAAGCTGAAGTAAACACTAAGTAAACTGAGTACAAAAGTAAGTACTGGAAGGTAAATGGGCCAGTATACAAGCCCAAGTGGAAGTACAGTACAACTGATAAAATTAAAGTACAACAGCTGAAAAGTAAATCAGAAACCACAAAGACATCCTCTGGAAACCCCACATAAAGGGTGGGTACATATGGTCTCCTCAGCTCGTCGAATCCGTCTGTCTGCTCCGTGTATGTCCCACCTCAAAGTACACCTCTGGGTACCGTCCCCCTCTAGGAGCCTCAACCACGATCTGCGTTGTCCATAATTTGTATCCAACACAATGTAGTTCGGTTATAACCTGTGCAGGGGTGAGTATACGATACTCAGTAGGGACCCCGAGACCCCTGAAGGTCTCCCAAAATCCACAAAGGATATACCAAAGGAAAGATACAAACATAAAGTATCAACCAACCCTACTTAGGTATATGCCCATACATATACCTAAGTCATCAATTCCAGTTCGACTCTAACTCAAGAGCCCAAAAACAACCCAGTCAACATAGGAAAGCACAACCCAGTCCACACAGTAAAGCACAACCTAGTCCACACAGAAAGGGTAGTCAATCACATCGATGATAATGACTGAAAGTCAAGACTCAGCTCACACAGGTATACTAATCATAGAAAGGGGTTGAGATGATAAATTTAGCCTCTGAATCATCTCCCCTACTGAACCCACGAAGGATCCAAGTAAAAAAGTCATCACTGCAGAACCCACATAGGATCCAAGTACAATTACCTTTGCTGCTGAACCCACGTAGGATCCTAGTACATTCGTCCTCACTACCAAACCCGTGGAGGATCCAAATACAGTCACCATCGTTGTCAAACCCAGGGAGGATCCTGGTACGGTATTCATCACAGTCGCAACCATCTCTAGGGTTCCTGCACACAGCTCTCTCGATTTCCTGAGGGTCCTGTCCTCGAGTCAAAGATCGATACATCAACTGTCACAAAGTCTAGAGTTGATGTATCCCATAGTTCCGTCCCATGTCATAGGTGAAAACCAAGAAAAATGTGCCCAAGTCACGGAAGACAAGATGAACACGCCATTTCTCTAAAGTACACGACGTGTAGGTATGCAATACATGCCATCTCATCAGACACTGGGTACTGCCCATGTCGCAGGGCTGGTCATGTAGATAAGTAAGTACACGTAGTGTGGTATGGTTACACACTGTGTCCAAACCTCTAGGGTCGGTTCCATGTGCGTTGGCCATGCCTGGCCGTGTGGTGGAGTACATGCCCATGTACTCCACCCCGGGTCCGTGTATTCCCAGAATACACACCGAGTCATCACGAAGCTGCTTCTGCCATGGTGAAGGTGTACACGCCGTGCCTCTTGGCCGTGTGGTTCTTCACGTGTCTGTGTATCTCCCAGATTACACGCCGAGCCTCATGAATCCACTTCTGCCTTTCTATGAAGAGAATGCATGCCGTGTTACTTGGCCGTGTATTTCTGTCTATGTCTGTGTATTTTCCATGAATACACGCCATGTCCATAAAAGTCTCCTCTGACAAACAGTGCAGAGAGTACACGCCATGTGTCTAGAGTCACACACCGTGTACTACTTTTCTAACATCCGAAATGGAAGCCACAATACGCTTGTACTACATGGCGTGTGCTCCTAGAGTACACGCCCTGTATTCTAGAATTTTCCATGAAACAACACCTCTAGCCAGCACACCTCCCAAGTCGTTTGTTCTTTGTTCCGATGATTCGATTTCTACGAAACTTCCGCTTCTAGGTCGCCCTGACGCTCTGAGGTCATTTACGATGTTTTCGGCCCTCCGATTAGATCCGAAAACCAAGCTTCATTCACCGCTAAAGAATGGCTGAAGAACTCAACATATTCACAATAATGGCAGAAGAATCGGACCATGTTAGTTTGGTCTGATCCCTTCCACATTAGTCCGATAACAAGCGATTCAAGAGGAACAACAACAAGGAAGGAGAACCAATCATTACTCAATCCAAACACACCCCTACCTCGTGATGTGATCACTCGATAGATTTGCAGAGAGGTAGCGTCATTCATTGTCATCGGAAGATGATGTTGTTTTTTCCTTGGAGGTTCATCGCTCATTCGAACATCAGAGGAGGAGGTCCCTTGGTGGTGCAACAATGGTGGAATAGGAGAAGAGGAAGAGAGAAGGAGAAGAGAGAAGGAGGAGAGGGGGATTTCTCCAGCACAAGCCCCCTCATCTATTAAGCTTCTACCTTATTTAATTAAGGGAGGAGTTTCATTGAATTAATGTGGGTGGTGGACCCCCATATTAATTCAATCAAATTTGAATTTCAAAAAGAAAGAATAAAAATAAAATAAATTTTATTTTTATTTCACGAAGCCCGGAAATCTAACTTCCACACTGCCCCGACCGAGTTCGAGGTGAAGGTACCCTTAAGAAATCTCTGATACTACGAGTTCATCGGTGCCCTTGGAATCTGATTCCGAGCACCGGTTCAAAAGATATCAAAACTCACTCATTCGTTCACTGAAGGTACCTGAGCTAAACTTCAGAAATTGATTCTGGGCACACAGGGCCTCAGAATCAAGTGTCGTCAGAATCCACAGACTCATAAAATTACAAAGTATTTAAGAAAAAAATTTCCTTTAAATTTCCGAGTCTTTAAAAATTCATTAAATTTATCATTATTTTCTATTATGTAAATCATTAGTGAAAATGAAACACATTCCTTCATGATGCAGTGGTACACTATACATGAAAATGACGTTATCATATCCCCTAAAAAATGAAATTTAAAATGGTATATATGAAATAATAAATCCAATGGTATAAATATATTATAAATATCATATATATACATTATATCCATAATCATAGTAAACTTTGAGTGGTTGTTATGGAAAAATGAATGATGTCGGTTCGCGAGGTGGTAATCCATCGTACACAGGAATGATTATTTCACAAATGTTTTTTGGAAATAGATATGGTTCTTGGTAATTAACTTCACATAATAATATAATATTATTTTTATAATATTTATTTTATTATATCTCCTTGTTTCAATAATAATCGATTATGGTTGAGGTAAAAATAAAATAAAGATGCTCGTTGTAGAATGTTGCCTCTTCTTTGGGTATCTTCCTTAGGTTTCCTCCAAAAGGATTCATAGGATTTATTTATAACCAAAATAAGTCTTATATTATGAGAGGAAGAAATAGAGTATTTGATTTATTCAGGTACTTTCATAATCAGAAGTATTTTATGGTGAGAAGATTATAGGAGAGGGGCTGGCCTTTTATAAGTTGGGTGAGTGGCACACTTGTATTTTTTTTTGAAATCAAAATATTGTACCCATGTTTTCTCCATGAAAAGTGGAGAAATATTAAATTATTATATAGTATTAGAAATTTAAGGGACTAAATATATCCATGAAATATATATTATATAATTTTTTTGGTCATTTTAAACCTCATATATTTAGGTTAACCAACTAATAAACCCATTTTTACGTTTATCATGGTAATTAATTTTTATTATTTTCACTGTTCAATTTTGTTAAAAATTAAGTTTAACTAATTAGAAAATATAAATTATTCTAATTAAAAAATATGGAATCAATTTTCCACATTCACTATAAATTATTGGTAAAATATAATTTAAAATTAATCTCACAAAATCAAAGAGAAAGCAAGTTCTAAGAAGGGAAAATGCTCAAAATTTAACAATGTTATATATCAAAACAAAATATGAAAATGATTCAATTGACCTAAATTGGATTATTAGCCATATTATTGAACTAGATTTACTTTTAGAACAATTTAATATGTAATTTAACTATATAAATAATATAAATAAAGAATACAGTTTTAAATTAAAATTCTCTTTTCTTCACTATTCACAAAAAAATAACCATTTCAGAAAATTATCAAAAATTCACCTCATGTTAATTTCAACATAATGATTTCAAAAACATTGTTTATTTTTTCAAATATTATATTTATAAATATAATAATTTATTTTTAAAAAATAACTTTGTAAAAATGGGACAAATTTTTTTTTTAGAAAAATACTGTTTTAAGCGTAAAAATGGAATTATTATAATATATTACCTTTAAAACACAGAAGATGAATGTTAAAAATTTTATTTAATCGATAATATTTAAATTTTATAAATACAGTTAACAAAAAGTTTTTTGGTCTAATTTCATTACGTAAAACACATTTTTTCATGTTATTGTTTTTAGAATAATGTTTCTATTATTTTCAAATGGTTATTATTTTTATTTCTAATTAATTGTTCCCCAATAAATTTATTTATATTCATGTGTAAATAATATATTTTAATAATTTACTTAATCTTATTCATATTAATGATTCCACCAGCCATGTGATAACTATCATATTAAATTATAATATTTTTATAGGATGTTAAGTTTTGATTAAACTCAATGTCTCTTATAACATAAGATAAACTCCATATTAGGTGATGAGAATGGTGTAATTAGTGTTGTGAGAATTACAATAAATAATAAATGTTATGTTTAGTGCAACCTAAACTCATTCTTATGTGTAACACAAAATATTTAAATGCATATATTTATATAGGAAAAAAATTATTTCGAAAAATCTCAGTGTGTTACTATTTGACTTGATTTCCCTTTTAAACAGTCAGAAATATGAAATCGATTAGTCTTTAGGAACAAATGATATATGGTTCTTGTGGTCTCTCAGGGTATATACAGAATATCACTTATATATTTTCATCTTCAAATAGTGTCACAAGCTCCTTAACACAAAAAAGAACTGTGGTGCAATTAGATGCCTCATGAATGAAGGGATTTGAGCCAAATATATAAAGAATACATATTCTTCACTACATATAAGTTTCTCAAGATGAATATGATACATGTAAAGTAAAGGGTTTTTGAGCCAAATTTATCCTTCTTATATTTTACCACTATTAGAAATTGAGCAAACCTAGATGTTTCTGGTTCTCAACATGAAACCTATTGATGTCATCTTCATGATGGATTGAATGCTATATTATTATGCATTAAATGACTATTATTTTAAACATTTCAGTTATAAAATTCCCAATTAGGTGTTATGTACCTTTATTGGTTAATGGGAACCAAGGTCGAGTAGAGTTGGACCTCTTTTTCAAGAGTTAGTCGAGGTAAAATTAGTTTATGCTTTGGAATTTGTGTGAGAATATTTTATTGATGATCCCCTCCATTTTTCATTGATTTTTGTAATGAGTTTTTCTTCTTGATTTCTATGAGTTTCCACTAGTATGTAATATAGAGTTTTCTATTGATTTAGTACCTTGTACTCAACCAGTGTCTCTTTCATTTACCATATAGATCTAGTGGAGTTGAAAGAGTTGGAATTTTTTTGGATGATTTGAAATAGAAATTTTTCGTATTACTAAGTGTTTAACCATGGATGGATATTATTCCCTATGGGAAGAACTAGTATATAACACTTCATTTATGTAATGATTAATAGAAAATCAATCACGATCTAGAAGAGAGAAAATATCTATTACAATAGATTGATGACCTATTTAACCTGTTAAAATGGGTGAAATGGGTACCAAAGATTGATTTTGATATATGTATCACCATTTATAAATTAATTATTCTTAAATTTAAAAGGCATCCATTAGGATTAGGTCTGAAAACATTGAGTTTCATGTTATGTTATTTAGTCAAACGAATGCTCCTGTAATTTCTATACCTCTGATAGAAAAGATATTTCATTAATAAATTTATTGGTTCATAGTTGTATTTTCAAATGACATTCTACATTCGTCTATGTAGAATTAATAACATATATTTCAACTCAAACCAATACATTAAATTTTGTGAGATCATTGACTATATGTGATATTTCTGAAAATAAATTTTTGGATTTGGGAAGTGTAGCTTTGTGGACACGTGGTATCAAAACCTGATAGTTTAGTTGATCCTGATAAATTAGAATATGTTATGACATGAGAGAAACTGAGTAATGTTTTTAAGATATATTGATTCTTGGGTATGGTGGTGGTATTGTTCCAGGTTGGTTAATGATTTCATGGAGCTTTCTTCTTGGATGAATGCACTCACTTGGGAAGGAGTGATGATCATTTGGGATGAGAAATGTTAGGTTTCAACTATTACGAATAAAAATATGTTGACATTTATGGTAGTGTTTCCTCATCATGATGTAGGGAAGGGCTATGTGGTATTATTTGATGCATTAGGTTTATTTCTATTTTGTTTCCCTATGCAATGTGGTCACATGGTAGCCTATGGTTTTGAACAACTTAGGACACATGATAAGAGTTATCTAACCCCTGATCTCAAGCTTTCAACTATTATTCATGCACTGAAGATTTGGAATGATTAACTCTTTTGTTAATGATTTACCATTTTTTAATAACAAAACAGATTTATCTATGTCATGTCAAAAAATATTTGAATCTCTAATAAAAACATTAGGTGGAGTACCGATAGTGATTTGGTTTCAACCTTTCCAACACTTCATGTAGTGGAATTGTCATTGAAAATAAATTATGTAGGAATCTAGTTACATGGTCCCTGAAATAATCATCCAAAGAGTAAATTATATTAACTATCTTCAGTCGGTTTCATTTGGGATCCTAGGATAATGATTCTAAGGTTTTTTGTCAAGTGTGTAGCTAACATCCTCTCTTCTCATTATAATTCCATGGGAGAAGCTCTTTGATGATAAATTCTCTAGATTTAGGGACCCTCTTTATAGTGGGGAGACTATCAGAGAGTGTATTTTCTCTTCAAAGGAATTCCTATATTATTATAATATGTTTTTCTTTTCCTATGAGAAAGTCTATTATGGGTTATTGGAATAATTCCCAGTGGGTGATTCTCCCCATTTCCATAAATATGTTCTATGATATTTGGTCTTGATTCTAGTGGCCATTTATGAGATATTACATTACATATTTTTTTAATCGTTGTTATATCATCTAATCGGTCAACTTTGAGAACCAGATATATTTGGGTTTTCTTACACTACATCCAATGCTATCATGTAAGTTGGATAAGATACTTTTTGACATTGTGGTTTTGTTTTTACATACTTGATAGGAAAAAATTTGATTTGTGTGGTGATCAATAGTCTTACAAAATTTATTGAATTTATTCAAATTTGAGAGAAAACCAATATTAAGGATTTTGGAAGACTCTATGTTAAATATATTTTGAATTTACATAGAGAACCTTTTGCAATTGTCTTTGATAGGGATCATTGTTTTACATTTCTCTATTGGAGTGTCCCCCAAGAAGTACATGGACCTCATGTATTTTTGAGCATAGTGTATCATCAGAAGATGGATAGCCATAGTGAGAGAGAAATATATAATATTGTTGAAATGATATATTCCAATGTTCTTGACTCTAGGAGAAGATTGGGATATCCATTTGTTACATCTTAGGTTCACCTATAACAATATTTACATTTCTACTATCCCAATGGATCAATTTGAGTCCTTTATCTTCTACCATTGAATATCTTCATTGTGTTAGTTAGAGATTGGGTAAGAATACATGGTTGGATTTAGTTTTTTCCAAGACACAACTATGATGATTTAATTTATTCATCAAATAAATTAGAAAACACATAGTCAGTATAAATCCTTGGATAATAAACATCATGGACCATTATATATTTTAGTAGTTTTCCATGTGTTTTTGAGAATGTTTCTTTGGTTGGGTCATTGAAATCTAGGGAAATATGGAATTCTTGAACCAAGGTTTAAGGATCCTTTTGATATTGTTGAGTTAGTGGGAAAAAATTTACTTTTTTTCACATCAACCACAATTGACATAGATCCAAAAATTGTTTCATGTATCCCACCATTGAATTTATCTTTCAAAACCATCTCATGTTCTAATATGGGATGATCATGATGCTAAATGTAATTTATTCATGACAAAGAACACAATCAGGATTCTAAATTCTAAGAAAAATGTTCTTCATTAGAAGATAATAACTTTATTTAGGCTTATATAAAATAATGTATTTGATGCGAATAATACATGAGAGCATGATGCAATGATGAGAAATTATTATCATTATCTCTTTAATATAGAAAATTATTGATAGTCTTCCTCATGATATAAAGTGTTTATGGTTTGGGGGTTTTAAAATCATGGTTAAATGTGTTCACTATTCATTTTTTACCTATTTATATCCCCAAATCATGGATGTTTTGAACAGGGATTTAGATAAATTTTTCGATAAAATTATATAATGGTTAAGTATGTTTTTATTGTTGAATTAATGGTGTTTAAAAAAATTATTTTCATGGTTTTAGAGGGTGTTATTTGGGTCTAAGTTTTGTTATATGATTTGTGGATGGTTTTTTAGGTTGATGATGTTAGACACTGACTATAGATTTAATTTATGTCATAAATCCATGGATTATCATGTAAATCATTATCTTTCCATAGGAAATAAACATTTAAAACAACATAAGATGATTTATGAAGTAAATAATGATTATATTTCATAAATTCATTGGTTGAGATTGTATCCCAAGACAATTCCCTTTTGGAATATGTTCCAGGTAGGATGTTTTAATCCATAAAATAATGTTTTATGATTAAAATCCACCACAATATAAAATTGTATGGGTGTATGTTTATTTATTTCATTTGGAATTCTATAATAACTCCTCCAGAGAACCCTTTTCATCCATGTGAAATGATATACTATGGCCCTTCTAGATGTCTCAGTCTAGCATTTGATCTCCTATGAGTTCTCTCACTTTGGTTTTCTGATTCCTTATTACATCCTCTGTTTTTAGTGTTGTGATATCATGATTTAAGATTTTATAAATGTTTTTTATTTAATATTTGTGATGTAGGAAGTATTTCTAGTTCTCATGCATCTTCATTATTCATTAACAGATCTCGCATTGGGTGTCTTGTTGATTTAATTTCATATTAAAGGTATGTGGATAAATGTGATTTCTCCCAACAATTAAAAACATAATTCTTTTTTGTATAGTATTTTTATATATATATAAAACCCCATATTTTAGATGCTTGATTTTTGATTTTGAAAATGGAATGAACGTTGTAAAAATTGAATAATTTTAATGGAATTAAAATTGTTGGGATGATTTGGGAAAAATTGATGGAATTATATAGAAATTGACTTGATGAAATTGTTTATTGTGGAAACTTTTGATAAATGGATTAAATTGAATTATTTCGTGAAACGAAATGAAATGATGAAAACATATGATGTAGTCTTGAAATGAGAAGGGCATGTTGAAAATGTAAAATGTCCAATTAATTTTTTGAATTGACTTGAAATTACAAATATTAACATATTTGACAGATTGACTAGTCGATGAACAAGTGAGCCTATGTCATTTATTGATAATTTGGTCAAGCATGTTAGGATTTAACCCACTAATAATAAATTGATGATGACAACACTGACATATACATACTACAACCTGAATACCAATATAGGGAGTTTAGTCCTGTTAGTATTAAATGAGATATGCACACACACATTGAATTGAGATATCTAATTGAATAGTGTGAGGATGATAATCCTAAAAACTAATTTTATAAAGGTATTATTATATAGTGATATAATATTTTTTAATTTATGATTACACACCATTTCTTATTGAACTATTTTACTCATTCCAACATATTTATGTAAATTTTTATATAAAATTTTCATTTAAGCCTATTTTATTATATCTTCTTTCAATTTTAATTATTGAATCTTGTTTTGTTGAAAACATAAAAATTCCATGTCTTGTTATTTTTATTTATATTGTATTCATATATGGTTTATTGACGTGGAATTGATTTTGAACACTTAGTGAGACCCTACTAGGCTATTAAATCAGAATCAACCTTTTCCTTCAATAATTTTCCAATCGTAGTAAACATAAAATAAATAGGAAAAGGTAATTTGGGGTGGTGTATGTTCTTAATCCTTGGGACCCATAGTGAAAAAGGTGACTGGTGGATATTTTATCCACTTATTAACTTGTTTTTTGAGTTCTTATCTTCATTGATGGCGTGTTCTTCGATAAAGTTATATTTTGGTTCAATTTTATATCTTTGATTCTCGTACTTTCTCACAGTGGTGTGTTGATTATACCAACATGAAATGTTTAAAAAACATGATTTTTTGGCAATAGAATTACCACTTTATCTTGATATGATTCCATGTGTTATTTGTAAATCTGTTGGGATCGAGAACGCTCTTCAATATACATTCGGGCCGACATGGGTATCATTGTACTAGGGTATCCCGGTTGGTTCATGACATTGAAGGTGGAAGATATTGTTGTCATAGACTTCAAAAAAAAATGGGAAATTTAATTTGGTGAAGTATGTATTCAATGTTATTGAAGTATTGAAGGAGGGGACAAAAAAAGTGAATATTACTATTTTTAAAAAATTTATCAACAAGCTATTTATAAATTTCATGGAAGTGTAAATTATGAAGAATTAGTCTTCATCTATGAGAGAGAATATTTCTATTATTTTAGTGGGGATAATAAATAAGTTGGAATTGTTTGACGATTCTTATCAAAATAAATTTGATAAAAAATTGGAAAAATATATGTATGAAGTACATGATTCCAAACACAAAGAAATATTTTAAATGAAAAATAATTTTAAAAATTTTCCTCCTTTAAAGAGAAAAAATCAAAAAATAATGTTTTATGAGGCTTTTAGGGCCTTTTAAAAATATAAGGAATATAAAATTTTATATGATCCATTATTGGTGTTTCATAAGTATGATGCCTTAGTTATTAAGGGGAAAGAATATAAAATTATTCATGATGACAGAAATAAGAATAGATATTTTAAAAAGGAAGAAAAAGTAATATTTTCTTTGGATTTCATTAAATGAACAATGAAAATTTAATCGAGAGTTGAAATTGCAACAAAAGGAATGGTCTCTATGTACGATCATCTCGAAGAAAAGTTTTCCAATCATTTGAAAGGATAAACTATTCCTCTTTCTACATATCCATTGGAAGTGGATAAAATAAATTATTCTTTTATTGTACATCATGATCTTGTTGATAACGTAAAAGAAGGAACTGCAAAAAATTCTCCAAAATATTTCAATCTTCTTCCAAGAACTAGAAGGTTGAAGAAGATGTATCAAATAGTTTGAGAGCTAAAATATAATTCAAATCATGATGAAATAAATAAATTCAACTCAATTTATTTATCACTAAAAAATTCTGAAATGTTTTTCATTGAGAGAGAGAGACAAAAAATTTTCTTCAGAAGAAGGAAATGAACAAATTTCCAAATAACATACTTTAGAAAAAGGTTCTTTTGATAATCATGATGATGGTATTCACGTTATGGATGTTTCGAATGATAATTTTGTTACTAAAAAGGATTGATCATCTAGGGATTATAGGGACTTTAGTTCCGTTTTATTCTTCTAATTATAGAAATATCAATCCATGTGAAAGCTTGAATCAGATTTAAATGAAGATTAATTACCTAAATTTAGTTATTCAATGGGTTTATAGAATAATATATATTTTTCCTTATTTATAGTTTAGGTGAATGTATTTTCCTTGGATAACTAATATATTAAAAAAATTGAATTCAATGAAACATATTTCTAATCTTGTTATTTAGAATGAAACTAAAATTAATGATTTCTAAGGATTGTATAAATATGATAGAAGGAATTTGAATGAAATTATACGTTGGATAAGGAACAGTAAATGAGATTTGAAAATTTATGATGACTAAATATAGATAAATTGATTAGAATATTATTCTTCTTCAGATCCTTCAATAAGATTAAGTGATGAAGCCTCTAAAATCACAATATCAGTTGAGAAACTAAACTTCCATGCTATGAATCATGTTTATGAGTTTTCAAAATAAAAGTAAATAAGATTAATGAGTTCATATATGGTATTTTTCATATAATAAAAACATTGTTTTTTAATATGTTTACCAAGGTTAAGGTTGAAAATTTCTATATATGGAGGAAAAACATATCTTTGAAAAATATAATAGAGTTTTTACAAGAGAATGAGAGTGAAATTTAAAAATCTAAAACATTGGAAGAATAGATATTGAGTCATAAAAATATAAACATTATTTAAATAATATGATGATGATAATAAAAAATACATAAAGAAATAGTGATATTTCATATTAACTCTTGAATAAAATTAAAATTTCTATAGTATATTTGTTATTATATAAAAATATTTATGGATGTTCTTCCTAATTTTATTTTGATAAAAGATTCCAATTTAATTTGGTAAATATCATTTAATTTCATATATATGTATATTTTTTATAAATTTCTAAATGATTATATATATTTTGTTACATATTCAATTTTCCAAACATTTTAGGTATACGTTCCTTATTTAATAAATCAATCACATTGAATATCCAATTTGAGGAGAAAGGACTCGAAAATTTTGAGATGAATTCTAAGGGATTTTGAATAAATATCTGGAAGGATGTTTCTAGTTTCTAAAATAAACGGGGAGAGAGTAACAAAAAAGATAAATGAAAATAGAGAGGACTGTAAGAGGTAGTGGGATTTTTTTTCCTTTATTTTTATTTCCTCTATTAAAATTTATGTTTTCTATTTTTCCAAAAGTGGGGTTATTTTTTGAGCAAACAATTATTATTTTAACACTTTCTAGCCTTATTTGGAAAATCCCAATTCATTGATTTAATAGTTAATATTTTACTAAAATTAATACTTCCCATGTTATATGTATGTATTTACAGAAAAAATACTTTTCTATTTGGATTAAAATTATTTATCATATAGAATTAGTTTCCATAATTGGATGTACATATTTGAACACATTTTATGGAAAATAACTTATTTCATCAGATGGGGATTTAAAAATTCCCGAAGATTAATTATAATGATCTCCATTACATGAAAATATATAAAGACAATCAAACAAAAATCATTATAAGGGGGAAGTAATTTATTATGGATGGAACTTTTTTAAATGAGTTAGATAAAAAAATCTCATTTCATATGATAAATAATTTATATTACATACAGATGGAATCCTAATCCACTTTAATGTGGAAGAAACAACTGAGCATCAAACCAACATGCTCAGATGAATTGATTCAAGTAAATATGGTGTTTTTTTAGTCCATTTCAACCACCACTATGTTTTTTGGTTATTAACATTGGTAACTCTTCTATAAGTTGAAGCAACATTCAAGGAGGAAGAATCATTTTTAACTAATTCTATCTGATGTTTATGTGAAGAGTTTGTAATATATATTAACATTGAGATAACTACACTGTAAATATTTTGAGATTTTTTCTCTTAAGGAATCAATGATTTTATATTTTATAAATTATTTATGATTTTTTTTGATTATAATCATATTTACAGTCTTGTTGTTCAAGGTATTTTTTTATAGGTTGATATTGGATTGTTTGATCATGAAGATTGAGTGCTTTTGGGATTAGGATGATGGATTTATGTCAGATATTATTATCAATGTATTTCCTATTACATGAAATATAAACATTAAGGTTAGGTGAAATCCATGGATTCCCAATGTTAGGGTTTGTGAAATCCTTTGTAGTTAAGGATAAAATGTGGAAATCTTTTATAATTTTTTTTCTATGATATTCTTAATTTCATTATAATCATTTTTTAACTAGTATTTACAAGTTAAAAATATTACAATTTCTACTATATAAGGAATGTTTTATTTTTTATCAAAATTTTCAGAACTCTAAATTTATAAATTTGATGGAGAGTTCACCTAGTAATTAAAATTAATATAATATGTAAATTGTATATTTATATTATAAACTATAATTAACCAACCCACCATTTTTTTGGTAATGACATGCTCCTTCGATCCAATAGATTCATGAGGGTAATTTAATGAGTGAGAGGAGTTACAAATTCATTTATATAGTGGATATAATTAATATACTTTACATAAGAAGAGACTAAGTTCACACATGTATTTTTTTATGTATGAAAATAAGGGTCTTTTGATAAGAATATGTATATATTGGTATAAATGATAAAATAATAAAACTTTCACCTGATAAATTATATATATTTATGGATAAGAGCATGATTTTATTTATTTATTTACTATTATTGAATTTATAGTATATTTTTTAATTCATACAGTTAATGGATATGTATGATGATTGGGGAGAAAAGGATTTTGATTTTAGTACACATTAAATTTGTAGAAATGTAATGGAAATATTTATGTGAATGTAAATTATTTTCTAAAAAATGAAATATATTGTTATTTTTTTGATTGGAATTAGTTTTTTAGACATGAAATTGATAAATTTAGAGGATGATAAAAATAGAATGAGAAAAAA
Organism: Viscum album; assembly: GCA_963277665.1. Lineage (NCBI taxonomy): Eukaryota > Viridiplantae > Streptophyta > Magnoliopsida > Santalales > Viscaceae > Viscum > Viscum album. Next base: position 111,867,037 of record OY728135.1, read on the forward strand.
TTGGTTTTCACATAATCATCTCATATTTAGGATAAAGATGTTATTCCACTTTTATATATAAATAATCACACATTCAATTAAAATTCCCACATGAAAAATGTTCTGTATTTGAACTATGGTGTAGAAATGCTGGTCAAATGTGAACCATCGAATAAATGAATTCATTTTAAATAATTTGGAATCAATTTTAATAGTGATTTTCACAAATTTTTTTTATGAAGCTTCATATAGATTTACCAGCTGATAGTGATATTTATTTTGGATACATATGTGAATTTATTTTCAAATGTAGCCATGGTAATTAAATATTTTGGATATAGAAATGATGATGAATATGATATTACAATATCATTGTTAAATTTTATTGCATAATAGATATGTTTTAAAAGTCTATAATCATTCATTTCTTAATGGTTAATTTCTATAAAAATGAGTGATTCAAGAGATGTTAGTGAGTGTTTATCCCCATCATTACTATAACGATGAATTTTTTATTATTTTATTAATCTTTTCTTTGTTTTATATTCTAGTTAGTTTTATTTCTAGGTAGAATACATTTCTTGAAAAAATATCTCTTTATACATTAATATTTTAAACATGTTTCAATTTATAAATTGACCAATTATTGATTTATTTCTGAGTTAAATATTATTCATAAAATATATTTTCTATTGTGGTAAATATTTATAATACATTTTTTTAGTTCATTTATCAAATATTAATTCTTATTCATTAATGTTTATATTATTTTAAAAAATGGTGAATAATAATTTTAAATCCAATGTGTTAAGAATGATATGATCAGTGATTAATACAAATCATTTGATGTTCACATAGGAATAAATTTTATAAAAAAAATTCAGGTGAAGAAAAAAATCATTTTATTGATTTATTATTTGACTAAGGGCCAAATAAATTTGATCATAAGAACTAAAAAATGATAAATTATATGAAATAATTATATTGATTTTTATTTGTCAGCTATTAATAGACTTGTTTCTTCAAATATCACTTTATATCATTTAACTTCCCATAACCATCAGAGTTGATATATGTGAGGTACTATTATCTAAAAATAAATCTATGGATTTGAAAAATTTTATAATGTTGAAAATGTAATTTTAAATGTAATTTCAAGTGAACAATACAGTGATTCATAATATGTAGAGACCCATGCCATTTGTGTTTTTTAAATTAATTTAAATTTGTATTATTTACTCAAATAAAAGTTTAAATGGTAATTCTTGAATATAAATGAATGTTAGAGTTATAGTTGTAAGGGAATATAGAGAATGAGTTTGTTCTAGTGTGGCACTACATCGCCAATGGGTACCATAGAATACCCATTGTTCTTTGACAAGGTGATGATACGCTACTATCAAGCCAATAAAAGATTTTAGTGAAACACAAATTACATAGTATCCACTGGATCGCTAGTGTAGCCATACTTGGTACTAATCAATGTGTATAATTTTTTTATAAGGGTAAAACTGTAATTTTATAAAATTGCAACTTATAATAATATTGGGTTGTCTGATTTCAGATAGTCAGTTATTAAAGAGAATAACATTCAGAAAGCTTCAACCCCTCTATTCTCCCATAATGGAATCCAATATTCCAACCATGATTAAGTATTCCATGATTAGTGAATCTATTCATGATTTGATTATATAGTATGGTACGTCCTTCTCTGTAATTTCATCCTTTATTTTTGTGGTGGGGGAATGAATCAGTAATCTATATTTCTTGTACTATTATTATTGTTTCAAATTGATTTATTGTAATCCTCCCATGAATCCATTAATATAGTATTTTTCATAGTAACTGATCACTATAATGGTCCTTGAGACCTTGATTGATTTTCTCTTGGTCTATCTAGCTTGAGTGGGAGTCATAGAATCTCTCAGAAATTAGAGAATAAACTCTATATATGTTCTTGGAGGGGAGAAGAATCTTTAGGTTAGAAAGGTGTTGTTCATATTGTATCAACTTTTCTAAAATGACGTAGATGTCTATTTATAAACATAAGAGTAGGGTTATATATTAAATAATAGCATAAAGTCCCTTAATAAAATATTAATCCCTCTATAAAACCCACACCATATAAAATGATAAGAATAATATTTTATCTTATAGCATGTGATGACACAGGAAATGATAACTATTATTTACATCCAGGTAAGTAAATATTTATAAACAAACTCAAAACATGTTTTTCATATGCTCTACATATTATATTAAATTTTGGAATGAATATTTAATTTAATATTAAAAATTGTATAAATATATAAATACTATACTCACAGTTATGAAAATTAATTTTGATTACATGGAGAATAACTAAGATATAAATAAGTATACATATATATATATATATATTGGAATTCAACAATTACCTTCAGAGTAAATATTTATTTTGATGTTTTTATCAATATGACTTTTTTAGTGTTTCTTCTTAGTATGTAGATTAATATTAGATCTACCCATTTAATATAAATAATATTTAACTCAAATCAAGGAATACAATTAGTGTGTGACACTCAGGGATTCATTTTCAATGACATTAGGTGTACTGGCCTAATTTCCAAGATTATTGTCTAGAAATGGGTTATCTTATTGAATAAAAAATATGTTAATATCACAATTCAAAAAAATATTTATAAATACTCACTATGTAAAATATTACATTTATCTCGGTATATCCAATCAATTAGACTACATAGTTTCTTTCATCAACACATGAACAAGATATCTTTTTATTTCTCTAGAATAAATTCATTGTACTCCATGAAGATGAAGTTTATCATATTGTTAAATCCTGTTCAATGTGCCTAATATATAAACAAATATAAGGATATAAGGGATAAATCCTTCTATAAATTAATTTATAATAACATTTCATTTTTGAAAAAAACGGCCAACATCAACATAAAATGTCCAATCATGATTTATGGAAACACAAATGTCTACACACATCATGATATATATTGATAATAATATTAACATCTATATATCAATACAGCTATTGGAAGATTGGAATAAATGATGACATGTGATGATGCATAGTTCCTGTTGGTAGGTTAATTCTCATAATCCCCACTCAGAGGGATTATCAAGTGTGAACCTCATAAAGTGAAGTCTCATCAACTTATAAGTACTCACACATGAATGTCAACAGGCTATTTGCCCCTTTGCAGAATATTTTCTTAAATTTATTATTGAGATATCATCATGAAACCTCAATATTATCACCATTTTCAGAAATATTATTTCAATAATATACGTGATAGATACTCTTGGATATTTCCAATTAATATCATAAAAAATAATGAGTAATATCTGCTAATATTTTTTTATTGATATTCACCACTTTGAAAATTTATATGAAATCAAACATTTAATGTAATTTTTTCTAGGTAACAATTTAAGTAATGATCCCACTTGAATTAGATCCAACTACTAACTATGTGGTTAGTTTACACACCGTAAACATATTCATTTGAGTATGTTTATAGTTAATAGTCCTACAATGTACCTCTATATTGTACATGTTAGTTATACCACAATTATTTATAATAATTCTTTTTACTATGTCTTAACCTCTTTTAGAAAATTCATCAAGAGATGATAACCATCGGTATTTGAATTTTTATTATTTATAATGAAAATGAATGTTTTGATGGTATGATTGTAAAATTTTATTATAACATTGATAAATGTTTACTATTTTTGAATATAGAAATTAAACATTTTCAAAATCACATCTTATGATGTATTAGATGACCCAATGTTCTAGGAAAGGGTATATATGGAATACATTTATAAAATAAATGTTTCCAACATGCTACCTTAACCAAACCATGATATTACATCAAATGATCTAAAAAATGATTTTTTTATTCAATTCTATAATTACTAGTATTAACTTTTCTCCATCTTCCAAAAACTAATCCAGTTCTACATTACAATGTATTTTTTAAACAGTTATTATTATATGTCTATGAGATCCACATGGTTCAGTTTGAATTTTATCTACCATGTGTCAGGAGTTACATATATAAAACATTAATACATATAATTATATATAAGATGTTATTATTATTTTATAACAGATTGAGGGCCAACCACCATTTATTGAACAATAATATAAAAACTTCATTTATGAAAATTAGAAAGAGGAAACCCAAAGCATATGTATAGGAACAAATGTATTAATAAAATAGGCTTCAAAGGCCGATATATTGTACCAAGTGTCCCTTGGGAAGAAAATTTCAACATAAGAAACAATAAGAGTCATATCACCCATGAATATGAAATAAAATAGAGAGATCGGTAAATGTTAATCCATTTCTCCCTAAAAAGGACATTCGTTGTGCAGGTCCAACACAACATGGAATAGAATCCCCCTAAACCACAATAACACAAGTGCAGAGGACCAGATGATAGGTGAAACACACCTATCTCTATTTGGATCTAGCCTCCTAGAAATGAATATGAGGAACTCACTACACTATCAACCTATTTCAATTCAAAAATAGAAAAAAGGAATTAAAAATAAATTATCATGCCTATTAATGAAATAAAATTTAGTATATATGGCTGAATGATGGGTATCAGCACACCCATCCCACTTTTGAGGCTACCCACCCAGTTATACTAGCAAGAAGCGGCACCACTATCCAAATGAAATGAGACAAAATCCTAAGCTCACAAAGATATATGTCACCCAATCAAAAAAATAGTCCCAAAAATCAATATAGATTCCAAGATATCCATACCTAATAACACCATATCCCTAGTAGACTTTGAAATATATTATCCACCGACCAAGAGAGCACTGATATCACAGTACCCCACTCAATCATCCATGTGAACCCCCTATTATAACCATTATGTTCGCTGCATCCCGCATCACATGACCCATGATTATCACTCAAAAAATGAGTACTGTCTCCAGACAACCAAACACTGCCACCCATAGAAATCAAATCCATCACTTACCCATCGATCATCACACCATGGGAGAAGAAACATAATGTTTCAGCCCATCCAAAAATCACCACACAAACTACAAGACACTTCTTATTGAAAGATCAATGGACCATCACTTGAATACCAATCCATAGTGTGGGAAAAATATCTAAATCCAGATCATCAGAAGGGCGTAGCTAGGAAGGTCTCACATTAAGGGAATGAACCCAATGATGATGAAGAGTGATACTAAGTAGAAATAAGGGTAGGGGAATATTCCCTAAACCATTCATTGATATTTTTAGTAATCTTAGAGAAAATCAGTCCTAATTCCTCAACAAGATGGTAAGAATAATTATATATTTTTCATATGATAACAATATATTTATTTAAGATCATTATGCTTCCCGCTAAACACTTACAGTCACCTTGTACACATTAATTCAAAATGAACATTTTATGATCACTATTATTATTTCAATAATTAAATATATTCATGAAACCACTATATCGTATTGAAAATATTTTATGTCACCAACCAATTTGACGATTTCATATAGAAATATTTCAATGGGTCTCTATGAGGATACATTCACTGAAATATAATCACCCAATATAATGATTTTAAGAATATAATGTGACAGGTTTAATTCAAATAGTATTTATTAGGATGATTAGTGAAAAAGGTATACACATATACCCATTCTATAAGATATTAAATTTTCAATTATATTTTAAGACATATTGGTCCAATATAAACCATCCAAGTCCTATTTCAACTAAATAATAACCGATGGATCATGAAACCTCCAAAAGAACCTAGTGACAAATTTATTTTTAAGGAATCCATTAATGATATATAAAACTAAAATGGAAATAATATGTTCTTTCCTATTACTATTCTCATATAAGGATTGTTATTATTAATAAATAATATATCTCCCACCCCAAAAGTGTCGTAGACATGGTTGTGGACCACAAACCAGTTGGTAGTTCCTCCCCCTTCGCAATTCAAATGACCCCTGTGATGAAGTTACAATAATATTTATGTGAAAAATCATACCTTTTTTGAATTGGTTCACATATACAAATGAAATAATGAAAATGTATTTATTCTTCTTATTCTTGATGAAATTCCTGCAACATTGTGATTCATAAAAGTCATGGAACCAAACACTAGAAAGGGTTCCATTATAGTCTTATTGGATGAATGCATGGATTTTCATTGTGTGATGAAAACACCATTCATCTAGGTTCCTTTTTCCAATTTTTATAAAATAAGAGTGTCTAAAGACAACCCCTATGAATATATAAAATAAATTAGAGAATTCACCCCCATCAGTGGCCAGTTATGGGATGATGATAATGTAGATTTGGAACCCCATGAACCCAACTAGGATATAAAACAAATGATTGAACACAATGATAGAACAGTTAGAAATTAAATACATATGGGGAAAATTAAAATTTAAAGCTAAATGGAATGAAGTTGAAGGAGTTGAAATAGTTGGGTGGTCCTATATCAAGATCCAGAAATCCTAAACAATGAAGCTGTTATATATAAATTGTAAAAGGGTTGGAAATTAACCCATAATCAATATACATAGACATTACCTTGGATCTTGCATACCAATTTTTATTGGTCATGATGAACAAAAAAAAAATTGTTAAGAACAAGAAGGTCTTAAAATATTTCACCTAGGATATAATTGTTTCTACCAACATGTTAATGGAAATTATGTTAATCATTTATGGATCCTCAAGAATGAGAGCATTAATATCCTTGATTACCAAAAATGCCACCAACATATTATGATATCATTTTCTATAGACCCTTACACAATTTATATCTAACTTTTTGGACTCTAACTCCAATATAAGGGTATGGGTTCTTTAGTGAGATATGGGAATGACTTCTAGTGGTATGAGGCTTCGTCAGACCACTATTTGCTATTTAAACAATGTCTTGAGACCTGATGAAAAATAAAAACCAATTTATTCAGGATTTCTTCTCATGAGTTATCCTCTGGAATTGATTGTTCCAATTTCTCTAAAGTTATATTTTCTAGAGCTAACATCAAACGTATTATATAGAGAATAAATATATGATATTCTAGTTAATTGTATAGCTTCTTTGAATAGGATGATGATATAAGTTCATGGATTGAGATATCTGGATTTACCCTCCCCAAATACCACTCATGTTCTAATAATAACAATTTTTAGAGTCACACACTTCTCATGAGGATATCCCAAATTCCATTCATATTCTATAATAGATGGATTGAAACACCATGATAAGGGTAGTTGTGATGGAATCATGGATGTCTGAATCCCATGGTATCCAACTACAAAATCTTGCTAGAAAACTAAAAATTAGTCAAATAAACTTAATATAGGATATTAAAAATTACTTACCCATGCATGAGGATGATATCGATCCTATTCATGAACATATGTTATTTCCAATATAGAAACTAGAACCTGGATAATCCTCTGAGAACAAAAAATAAGACCCTTCCTAGATTGACATTCATCTCACTCTCATTGAATAAATGTACAAAAATTAGCATAAGGGAAAAAATATAAATGATAGTGATAAAAATTCTCTAATATTTTACTATTAGAACTGGAAAAAATTAGTAACAAGAGGAGATAATCCCATTAGTATTAATGGGTATAGCCCCACACTAGAAAAATATACATATAATTTTTGCCAATATCATTCAAAATATATACTCTAGTGATAGAATTAGATGTAATAATATGATGATTAATAATATTTAATTCATGTATTAAAGATAATCAATATTTAATTCTTATCATGGATACCTCTGAAGAAGATGTTATTGTACTCATCTCATTTAACATGGATAGTTTCCTTTAATTATTCATGTTCTACTGTGATATCAAAAATAATAAGGACACCAATAATATGATAGAGTTTTAATATCATGCATATATTCCCAATAGAACCATGTCTTGCATTATAGATCCCATAAAAAATAAGGCAGACCCCATGGATATAAATAATTTCAGGGAAATTGGAATTTGGAACACTATCCTCAATTGTATGTTTTAGGCGCAAAAGAAGCATCAGATGGGGCATGCCCAACTCTTTTTTTTCATGATCAATTATTAATCCAGCATTTACAAGATGATAAATTCCAGGATCAATGAAGTTGAAATAAATAATATAGACAATGGATAAATTCCATAACCAAAGAGCTATATTGACACATATTATTTATTATTAATTTAAGCAATTAATGAATTACCATGAATTTTATTATTTCTTAATTAATAGATCTGAAAATAACTCTACATTGTCACATCCTTGCAATATGAGAATCAATAATATATTCCCTCTTTCTATTATTAAAATGTGTAGAAAAATCTTCTGAACATTTCCATAGGAATATATGGGTTCTAGCACAGAATATCCAAATTCTTTCCACCTTCTCTATTGATCACCAATAGAATTTTTCCGATGGATTCCCCTTGATATCTCTTTATACATGACAGTTCAAGGTGGATGAGGATTTATCCTTATTTATGGGAGAATTTTGGGAGAGAGATATCTCTAGTCTTGTGTATCACCCAAAGTTGTTATTATATATATCTATTCAAATTTAATCTCTTTGATACCATATATTTCATGCACCACAGAGCCAAAAAAACAACAGTATTCTATTAAATATTATTATTTTAACACTATCAAATAACGTTTTGGTTATGAATATTTTTATCCAACTTATAAAAATATATGTTTCATAAAAAATTTCATATGAATTTATTAGTTATCAATTTATTAGAGAGAAATTATATACCAAGTGAATATAAAGAAAATATTATTATGTTCCCAATGGAATATTCTATTAATAAATTAAACTAATTACAATTAGAGAATTATATTAATGATGTATATATGTTATATATTCAATAAAATATTTTTTATATTAATCCAATATAGTTTATAGGCATAATATATGAACAAACTCAATTTTATGTGTAAAATCCTATACTTTTCTAAAGTAAATTTTATCGCCTTATAATAGTGAAACTACATTGAATTAAAATTTTGAAACTTTTGTATAATCTATTTGAAAAAATAAAAATTTTATTTTAAATTTGAATATCAAAATTTTACATTGGTTGAATTTCTGTTATTTTTCCGATAAGTTTCATGTTTTGATGAATAGTAAAGTTACAATAAATTTTAATTGAAAACAACTGTTTCATTGAAATAATTTATAATGTTAAATTATATTATTTATTTTTTAAATTATTATCAGATTATTTTTTATCATTTAATCCAATATAGGTTATTAGAATCAATTTTTCATTGAAATTGGACATAAAAACATTTCTATCTTTTGAATGTTTTCACTTAATAAACTCATTTTCTCATTCTATTAATGAGATAAATTTTAAATTAATTACTGGAACTTTTTGGTTTTGAATTTTTGGAAATGGATTCTCAATTTTGAATTATTGGATAAAAATTAAGTAAATAGGTTTATTTTATTTTTAGTAATTATGAATTTTCACATTAGTAATTTTTATTAACATGGTAAAAGGTAAATTAAGTAATTATGGTTAAATAATAATATTATAATTATTAAAGAATTACCCGAACACTTGTTCAAAATTTATTATATGGGTATTTTTTGACATAAATCGTCATTGGGACAGTATTATATTCATTTAAAGATATTTGTATTAGAGTATGAAATTTATTACATTTTATTTAAAGAAGACTTAAAGATGACATACTCATATTTTTAATAACTATATCATTTTTAATATTAAGTTATATAGTAGATAAGTTCAACAATAATTAGTAATAGGAAAAACAAAATTTTTAACTATGACATGATAATTTATTTTTAATATTTAGGAAATAAATAAGTATCATAATTTCTTACATAATGATGATGTAATAATTGTTTAATTGATAGAAATATCAAAATTGTGATTTTAAATTTTTTAAAATAAATATTATTGGAGATAATTAATGTTATCCAATAATTTTATATATGACCTAGACATATGAGGGATGCATTAATGTCTTTTTGTATGTTATCTAATTTATTGATAATTATTCAAAAGCAATGAAATGAATAGTGTGAAAATTGTCATTAATTATATTTTAAAATAAATATTACTTTATAAAACAATATAAAATTAAAAAAAAGTATAATTTTTTTCCAAATTATTGGGATAAGGTTTGTAATGACATATATTACTCATTTATGGTCTTTTTTGGAATTTTATAGTAACAATATTAACCATTAAATAGTAAAAATACTTGTTGTCATGTTAATTGTTAAAGTTTTTATATAAGGGATTAAACTAAATGATAATGTAATAATGTGATAAAAACATGTCTCAAAGTTATTGGTTTAGAGTATTTAAAACTATAATCATCTTATATTATAAATAAATATATTTGGAGACATTATTAATAGAAAATTAATTTATAATAATTTAATATTATGAAGGATTTCAAGATCTCTCCTCCCCTCTCTTATAAAAGGGAACATCCCCTTCGCTTTTTGTGACACATATAAATAAATATTTCTCATCCAAAATATAAAAAACATTCCTCCCAGCATCCTTACCCTCATTCCATAATCCTTACATTGTAAATAAATTAAACAAATGAAGTCTTTTTGTGAAAATCAAAAGTAGATACCCAAAGAAGAGGTAATGTTCATCAACAAATGTTTTTGTTTAATTTCTTCCTTAAACCCCCATAAATTATTAATATTTATTTTTCATATAATAACATTGTAATATTAAATATATTTATATTTTGATATATTAAGGGTTTTAACCTAACTTACACACACTACCATATGATATGTAATGAACATACTCTTTGTTTGTACGATGAATTACGGTCCCGCAAAGCGATGAATGCTAATTTTTTCATTTCCACCTCTCATGGTTAGGAATTGTGATAGATAGACAATTTTTATAATATATTTATAATATTTATAATTTAATTATACTTCATTGATTCTTATATATAACATAACTCCATGGATTCTATATTGTGGCGATATAATAACATCGTTTGTGGACATGTGGAGTACCACCTCCTCAAAGCGACGTCATTCATTCACGCTACACATGAAATGTATTAGAGATGATTTTAAAACACATATGTAAAATAAATGAAATAAATATTATACAATAATTGTAATACAAATTTATAAAATTTAATTTTTGATACATTTAATAAGAAAATGAAATAGATGTATCACTCATGCCTACATACGACCTACCGCCTCCATGAACGGTGCATTTCATTTCCTATCTCCAAATATTATGGATTATTATAAATACATATATAATTAATATATATGTTAATTATATCATAATTTACATTATAGAGATTTTGAAGTCATGATCTACTTGTGATGATCAATAATATAATATCAAAATACATGTGACAAACAAATCGACTTTTACCTAAACGTTGTTTTAACATCGAATTATTAATAAACCAGAAATATAAATTCATAAATGAATCAATTATTATATCATAAATATTATCATGATTTTTTAATAAGTAAAGAATATGTTTAAAACTACTATTATGTATTTTAATACATGCATAGAGGGAATTAGACCTTAAGGTGACAGTTAATTTTACAATCTCATTATTATTCAAGATTGTTTATACGTGACTATCTACTAGGGGATATTTATCATTCATAACCATGTTTCTTAAAAATGTTTTTCAAAATATTTTTAAAATTATGATTAAAATTTTAAATGACTCTTTTACCCATGTTTGAATTTTTATAAAATGGTTTTAAAGAAATCCTTTTTTTTGTTTTCCAAATGATTTTCTTGACGACTTTTTCGACAAAAATATTGAAGGAATATTTTAACATATAAAACATGAGTATATTTTTCTACATTCATGAATATATAATGTGTTGAAGCTTCCATTACAAGTTTATAAGTTTATTATCAATGAAAAATTTTTCTTTTAAAATTGTGAAACCTTATAAATTATTTTGAAGTAAAATTAGGTATTTATTGATTGAAAATTTTAGTGATTTAGTCGAGTATTTTCATCAATTTAATCATCATTTGACGGTTCATTTCCTTGATTGAGGTTGAACTCTTATGATTCCATATAACAAATTTTATTTACGTGTTTATAATCATTTTGACTCTGGATGTTCAATTTTGAAACCACACATGGTTTATGGTTAAAGTATTCACATTTAAAATGATTTTTTAATATAAATATTTATGGTGTTTATGTTCCACCCATTTAATTTGTGGAATGAATTGGAATTAGTAATATATGGGAATGTCCTACTATATCCTCTCAATACATCGGTAGGTCGCATGAGAAACACTAGTCTGGGTATTTTTTGGGGTCTTACCTATTTATGAATGGTGTCTTGGAAGAAGCCTTGATGAAATATTTATGATGTACAACATTATGAATTACCCCACTATGAGATTAGTAATTGATATTCCAAGTTATTATTCGACTAGTAGAATATCCATTATTATGTATATTTATAATTTGAATATTTATATGGCATTAATTGACAATCATTTATTCATTCTGTATTATGTTCAAAATTATGCTTCAATGGAATGTGTTTTAAGTTATTTTCCTTGACTTATTGTTTATGTTTATTTATTTTAGCTTCCACTATATTTTTCACCCTTAATGAGCTACTGAGATCACCACTTATTATGTTTCATTTATCCCCAGAATGTGAAGATGTATATTATCACTGATATTTAGGGTTGAGTTAGGATAATATTGGTGTTCTCAAAGGATTCTCTATGTTGTAGTTTAGATTTTCAGTTATAACTTAAGGATCATGCATGTAATCAATTTTCTACAATTGATAAACTGATAGGTACTTTGGGATTCAAATCTTGTATCTATGCCATTGTAATAAAGTGAAGCATCCACTCTGTGCTACTAGGGACTGGGAATTAAAGTTGGTATCAGAGAAAGTTTAGTAGAAAAATTTTAAACTATATTTATAAAATATATATTATGAAAACATAACATTACAATGTACTTTGAGAATATTCCAAAAGTATCCAAGATTTGTATTTATAAATTTAGTATACTTAGATTTTTAATTTAGGTTCTGTGATTCAATAGTTTTGATAATATAAATCGTGTTTCATAATATTATGATCTAATCTAGTCAATGTCATTGTATAGTAGTGGATCCTAGTAGATTAAATGGAAACTATATCAGCACACATAATCAATGTAGGTATTTACCTCATATACAAGATAATGATGTTTGTTCTTGAATGGAAACTTATGCTAAACAACATATAACTATGATGGGAAAAACTAACTCATGTTATGAAAGAAATACCTACTAATATGAATCATTCTAATCCTCAATATAGAGGAACATTTTTTGACCACATCATGAGACAATAACCTTCATCATTCAAAGGGACTACAAATCCATTTTTAGGTAAGCAATGGAAAAGTTCTTGGAGAAGATATTTCTTTCTTTTGGAGGTATAGAAAGGGAGTAGGTTTTTATGTTAGTTTATCATCTATTGGAAGATGTGTATCAATTCTGGTCATTGATTCCAGACATAAATGATGAGGAGGAAATAAAAAACATGGATTGGAAGTATTTTAAGTACTTTTCTTGAAAAAATATTTTCGTCATGAATAGAGACTGAATATAGAAAGATAATTATTAACTATGAGATAAAATAAGGATGATTATGTTGTTAATATAAATCCAACTCTACAAAGTTATCATGGAATAAGGTGGACTACATACGTAACCAAAATAGTAAGATTTATCATTTCATTGACAGGTTAAATCTATTCAATGAAAAGGCTTTGGTCTCCAAAAATTTCTCATCTAATGAATATATTTTCACATGTCCTATTAGGATAGAGAAATAATTATATATATATTATGACTTTAAGGGAAATCAAGAGAAGAAGGGAACAATGGAGAAAGAGATTGATAAAAGGAAAAAAGGAAAGAAGGATTTTTTCAAATGTGATCATTGTGTGAATAAACAACCCAGTACATGCCTTAAGGGAATTTGATTTTTTCACATGTATGGAAAGAAATGTCATCAGGTTTGTAATTGTAATGGAATGAAAGAATCAATAAATATTCAATTCTTAAAAAGTATATAGAAGGTTCATTGCACAAATAAATTTCCCACTCCTTAAGGAAATATAGCTATGAAAAAGAAAAGAGATCAAGGTCAAGATTATGTTGTTACTATAGGCGAAGTAGCATAATTAATGTAATTTTGTTTTTGGATTCAAGAATTATGTTATGATATTATGGTTATAAAATTCATAAGATATATAAGGATTCTACAAAAATATTATTTCAATAAAATTTTAAGAATGTATGTTTAATGGTACTATTAAAAGTGACTTAAAAAAAGTTCAACATTTTGGAAAACATATATTTGAGGTAAAGATAACCATTAATATGTTCTTGATACTAAGATAATGATGTCAGAATAAATATATGATGCATTTGGATAATGTAAATTGGATAGTACTAACTACCTTGGAACTGGTTAATGGTTAGTTGAAAAAGTGGTATATTCCATCATTGATGGAGTTTACTACATTTTTGGATTTGAGTATTATATCGAATAATCTATGTTCAATTTATGGAATAATGAAGAATTAATTTTTTAATAATATTTTTTTATTGAATCTATTTACAAGTTACAAGAGAATAAATGATGAAGTTATTCACAAGTGTGGAATGTGAAGGATAATTGTTACATCATGTTGTGGACTGATTAATGATATATTCATTTAATAAAAATTATTCATTTATGAAATGGTGTATGTTCATATTTGGAAATTCTTTTATAGGTTAATGTATTAATTTACCCTATGATGAAACATGTGCTGAGAAATGAAGTAGAAATAGGTCATAGAATAACCACAGGATAAGAATGTGTTTATAAAATAGAAACATATAAAGTAATTGTAATTCCTTAAATTCTTATAGTGATAAATAATTTCTCTACTATAGAAAAAATTTCTAAAAATAACAATATTGGTTGAACTGATGTTATTTTAAATCATAATAGACCTATGAATTTGAGGCCCTCAAATTTCCATTGATCATTTACTTGTTTGTGATTGAAGACCTCAATATCAGACTATAAATGTTTATGTTTTCCTCCATGTACATATCTATACATTCCACTAATTATTTCTTACATAGAGACATATTTATATGTAATTCAATGTGACATTTTTAATTCTCATTCTCTATTACTAAGAGGATATTTTCTTTACCTTATTTCCAATGTGGGTTTCCCAGAAATAAATTTTCAAGTATCAACCTTTGATTTTTGAAGTACACATTTGATTTGTGAGGAGAAAATTTATTTGATATTGGGAGAATGTAATACTCCCTGATTTTAAGGTATGTATCTTTTCAAATTTAATATCTTTGATATCGTATGTTTTAGGCAACACTGAGCTTAAAAAAATATGATATACTACTAAATATTATTTTTTTAACTCTAGTGATCAAGTTGGTAGTTATGAATAATATTAACAAACTTATGAATATTTAAATTTTATAAAAATATAATATTAATTAATTGGTAACCAATTAATAAAAAAAGTATATACCAACTGAATATAAAGGGGGTATTTTTATGTTCCTAGGAATGTTTTGTATTAATAAATTAAATTAATTTTGATTAGTGAATTATATTAATGAAATATATATGTTATATATTCAATCAAATATTTTTTATATTCATAAAATATATTTTATAGTCATATGATACGAACAAAACCAATTTTATGCATTAAACTTATTTTGTTTTCTATAGGCAATTTTAACTCCTTTTAATGGAAAACCTATTTAAAATCCAATTTTCCACAATTTTATGTATTCTAATTAACAAAATAACATTCCAATTTTAAGGATGAATATAAAAATTTTCAATGGCTGATTTTTTGGTATTCTACAAATAAGTTTCATGTTTTCATGAATAGTAAAAAATTACTAAATTTTAATTGAAAAAACAATTATCATAATAATAATTAATATAGTTAAATTATATTTTTGATTGGTTTTAATATATAATTACATTATTTTTATCTTTTAATAAAATATAGGTTATTAGAATAAATTTTACAATGAAATTGGATATAAAAACCTTTCAATCGTTTTAAAGTTTTCACAGAATAAACTTGTTTTCTCGTTCCATCAATGGGGTTAATTTTGAATTAATTACTCTAACTTTTGTTTTTTAAATTTTAAAAAATATATTCTATATTTGGAATAAATAGGCCCAAATTATGTATAAATTTTTATTTTATTATTGTAAATTATGAATATTAATTTTTTTAATTTTTATTAACATGGTTAATAGTAAATCATATAATTATGGGTAAACAATAATTTTATAAATATTAGAAAATCTCCAAAAACTGAGATCAATTTTTTTGATGGGTCAGTGTTGTCAAAAATCATCCTTGAGCCAAGAATAAAACCATTTTATTCCACATGTATAAGATATATAAGAGTATGATATTTATTATATTTTATATGAAGACTTGTTAAATATGTTATACTCAATTTTTTAGTAACTATATCATTTTTAATATAGGGTTATTCATAAGATAAATTATACTATAAATATTCATTTGAATGATAAAAAATTTATCTTAAACATGTTAATATATTTTTAATTTTTTGGAAATAAATAATCACCATAAAGCCTTACACGATGATAATGCACTAATTGGTTATTCAATGGATATATCAAATAAATGATATTAAAAATATTGAAATAAATATTATTTGAGATAAATAATGCAATACATAATTTTTATAGATTATATAGAAATATTATTAATGTATTAACAGATTTTTTAAGATGTTATATAATGTATTGATATTTTTTAAATTGTCAAGAAATGAATAGTGTGAAAATTGACATTAAAGATGTTTTAAAATAAATAATATTTTATTGAATGATATAAAATTCAAACAAATATTAAATGTAGGCCCACTAATTAGGAAACGGTTTAAAATTATATCCATGACACATTTATGGTTTGTTTGGAATTTTATAGTAACCATATTATCCCTAAAATAGTAAAAACACATGTTGTCATGGTAATAGTTAAAGGGATTAAATAAGCATTAAAACTAAAAGATAAGAATAAGAATATGACATAAGTCTGTCTAAAAATTATTGGTTGAGATGATTTAGACCTATATTTATCATATCATTGAAATAACTAAATTTTGAGTCATTTTTAATAGAAAATTATTTTATATTAATTTAGTATGTTCAAGGACTCAAAGTGTGCCCCAAACCTATTTTATAAAATAGAACCTCTCCTTCTCTTTTACTTACACCTATAAATCTAATTTTCTCAACCAAAATCTACCTGAAACTCCTCCAAACATAAATTAATAATATATTCCTTAATTTGGTCATAAATACAACCAAATAATTCCTATCACGAACCAGGCTAGGGATTCCATCTAACCCCACACCTGACATAGTCCATTGAAAAGCCCAAAGGGTGTTCTCGATCCATACAGGCTTGAAACTAGTGCATGGAATCAAGATAATAACATTGGGAATGATTTTTTAACAATAACCATGATAAATAGAAAGACTTAATATGCAACAAATGATAATAAAAACTTGATATCAATTAAATAATAATTAGATCCAAATACAGTACAACTAAACAAAACTGGACACTATATATAACAACCATGTTATTTTAATTAAATTCATACATGATTTAATTACCTAAAATTACATTTAATATAACTATAAGGTTTGATAAGTTTAGTGTCTTTGGGAATTAGGTACATTGCATTACAACTTTCAAAATAAAATACAATATCTTTATTGAAAAATTCTTTAACAAGCCTGAGATTAAAACTACATGGGATATACTGGGGAAAATACATACAAAGGGGTGAGATATAAGTCCTATTAAGGGTGTAAACATGGAATATCATGAAGATAATAATACATGTTTTTCAAGGCATATCAATGAGGTATAATGTAACATGAATAATGAGGCATGATATAGCATGATAATCTTAACATGGAAATGTGGCAACAACTTGAAACACTCAATCATAGGTCAAGGATAAACATCCAAGACATTATGGTGGAAAATGTCTGATAAAAGAATCAGGTAAACCCCTGTCCCAACATGATATATCATGATACTAAACTTTACCCAATGCATTGGAGTGCTATATAATATCGGGTGCACCTATCACATTCATTTCATTCTCTTTCTTAAGTATTCTACATTGATCGTAAAACATGGAATCATTCATAATATTAATTTATTCCACAATCAATAAGTGTGGAATACATATTTTTTTGTCCCAAATTAAAAGTTATATTTTCATATAAGTGCACACCCTTGATAAGAAATGGGTACGGTATTCACAACACAATTGTGTTAGAATGGAAAATTGTAGTGCAATATCAGAATCCTAAAGGCTTGACATAAAAATTCATAAAAAGGAATTATAAAGGTTAAAGGGGTATCCCACCATTTAGAAATAAAATGGACAGTAAGATGGATATGAAAATTCATGTCCCTATATAAGTAATTGTAAATTGAAGACATATCAATATAATGAAACTTAAAGAATGAAAACAAAGTGAATAAATCTTAAGAAATTTCGCCATGTTAACAAGTGTACATGGGAGGTAATAATGAGAGAAAAGGGGGTATCACATCATTTAGAAATAATACAGATAGTATGGGGGAGGTGTTAAATCATACATCTTCATTTTTAATTGTATATAAAAGTGATTAACAAGATAAGGAACTCTATTAAAAATGTTAATGGAAGGAACCCTTACACGAGTTTGTGACTTCAAATGATTGAAAAGGGGATTTTTTAGATATTGGGGAACCTTGGGAGGATTATAGAGTGTGGAGTGTAGATTAAGGACTTGTTTAGAGGCTTTTTAGTGAAATTAATTGGGAGTATGGGTGGGTTTATATAGGAAATGAAAGGGGAATTGTTTAATATTTCACAAACAATGTTCTTGGAATCCTTATAATAAAATATTCAAAACCACAAGCCAGCCCATGGTTTTTGAAAATTTTTTTCCAAAGAAAAAATATTTTCATTATTTTATTAATTAAAGGTATGAAGATATTAAAATATTAGCCTTTCTTATGTATAGGTGAGTCACATTATCCAAAAAATGAATTTAAAATCATAAAATATATTGTATATTTTGGAGGATTCTTAAATACATTATCAAATTAATAAAATATTATTAATATAAATTTTTTTAATGTAAAAACAAATAGGTGTCGAAGGATACCCATTATAGTATTTATTACATCATTTTGGGGTCATTATGATGTCATAAAACACACATTATATTTATACAGTATATAATTATTACCCAAAAAATCGACTGTCTCGAAAAATTATGAAACATTCACCGTTGGATAATTTTGACATTATTATTCAAAAAAAAATATTCCTTTTATCTAAATAATTTTCTAAATATGTGCATTTTCACATTGAAAATAAGATTATACATTTACAGAAAAATTATTTTTTTTATAATAAATTGTTTTTGAACCCTTATAAAAAGTACCTTTCCTTTAATGAAAATTATATAAACATTTACAATAAATAAATCATATTTAATAATAAAAATTTATTAAAATAATATTTATTTCAAAATCCAAAAGTTCATCAAAATAAATTCCTTAATTTAATTTGACTATAACCTGAAAATAAAATATGTGTTTAATAATATTAAATGAAAACTCATTTAAAAGTAACAATTAAGAGGAAACTATATTCAATTTACTTATTCACATTATTATGTTCTTGATACATATCCCTTTATTACACCATCATACACCCTAAGAGTATGGTGTTAAATGGTGAGATTATCACGGGGTCATTTGAAAAACAGGGTTTGGGTTGTGATCTCGATGAGCTTGAACTTCTTTTATATATGGTTTGGCTCATGCTTTAGTCATTAGATCTCATATTGGGAATTCTCAAGGAAAAATACTAGAGATTCTATCTCCTTAATGAAGGTTTAATAAAAGGACCTCATAGGCAATTATTCAGCTGGTCAATGCCATCAGTTCCTTTGTCCGAGTGAATTGGATTTTGTAAAGCCCTATATTTATACTAAACATAAGATCACTATTAAATGGCTATATTAAAATCGGTAAACATTATTAACAGTATTTTAAATCCAAAAACATATAACATATGAATTTTATGTGTTTTACATAATAATACATTTAATTAAATTAAAAATTAAAATTTTATTTATAATTGTTCGGGTTATTAAAACCTACCCCCTTTAAAAATTTCACCATAAATTTTTTTCCCACAATAAAATAGAAAAGGGTTACTCTATTTCATCACCTCCTTTGGTTCCCACATTTCTTATTTAAACTTTTGGTTTCTCCATAATATATTCACTAGGTTCATTCTATTATTCTATAGAACTTTTTCTCTATGATCTATGATCTTCACTAGTTTCTCCTCATAAGAGAGTTCATTCTCCAATGGTGCAACCTTTTAATTGAGCACATGTGAGGGTTATATTATGTACTATCTCAATTGGGATAAATAGAATAAATCATGTACTTGAGATAGGTTAAGTGGGAGTGCTAGTCTACAGGCCACCGTCGTGATGCGATGAATGATCTCAAAGGGGCAATGTGTCTTAGATTAAGCTTTACCTTCTTACCAAATCATGTCACTTTTGTCCATGGAGATATTAAAAGGAATACCATGTCTCCAATATCAACCTTTAGGACTCATCTATGATGGTAAACATAGATCTTTTTTCGACTCTAAGAAACATTGATTTGATAGTGATTGGTCTTGACCTTATAAACCATTTCAACGACCATATTAGGACCTAGCAGTTTTTGTTCCCCAACATCATCCCTTCATTTAGGTGTTCTACACCTCTTCCCATAAAGGGCTTCATAGGGATCCATATGAATGCTTGAGTAGAAAGTTTTGTTGTAAGTGATCTAAAACTGAAGAATATGTTGATCCCATCATCTTTTAAATTCCATTGAATATGATCTCAGTATTTCCTCATGTGTCTGGATAGTCTGATCTGATTGGAAATCAGTTTGAGGGTGATAGGCTATGATGATGTTCATCTAAGTATTCAGAGAATAATGCATATTCTTCTAGAACATATAGGTGAATCTTGGATCTCAATTGGAAATAATCAATAGTGGTAAACCATGATACCTCACCACTTCTCTAATGTATATCCACGCAAGTTTATCCAATGGGAAATCCTCTCGAATTACAATGAAGAATGCAGTATATATTAGATGATCCACCACAACCCAGATAGAATTTTTTCTTTAGATATCCTAGTAATCCTGGTGAAAATGTCCACGGTGATTTTTTTTCATTTACATGTTCGTATGGGTAATGATTGCATCATGCCCATAGATTTTTTCCTTTCCTCATTCAATTTCTAACATAAAATACATCTTGATGTTTATTCTACAATCTCCATCTTCATATTGTCCCACAAAAAGTGTTCTTGCAGATATCGATATGTCTTTATAATTCCATGATGGATAGTGAAGGTTAAGCTATGTGAATTATCCAACAACTCATTCTTTAGCTCAATATTTGATGGTACACATATTATTGACCCAAATCTAACAACACATTCAACACTAACACTAAAATTCGAGGATTTCCATTTTCTTATAGTTTCTACTTTCTTTTAAATCCCCACATCATCTCTTTGAGAATCTTTTAACCTTTCTAGAAGATATAGTTGAGAAATCATTTGTAAAAGGATTGATGATGTTCCTTCCATTATGATTCCCACTTCCATCCTCTTCATTTCTAAAAAGATCAGATTTTTCTGAATTCTCAATAATGATTGAGTTGCTGCATCCTTTCTACTTAGAGCCCCTTCAACTTTATTACCTTTCCCAGGATGATAGTTAATTGAGCATGCATAGTATTTGATCATCTCTAACCATATTAATTAGTTCATATTCAACTCTTTCTATGTGAATATATACTTGTGGATATTGTGTTCCACAAAGAGATAATGCTACCAAATTTTTAAAGAAATACCTATGTATCAAACTCCATATCCTGTGTTAGATAGTTTTATTCATGAAAATTATACTGTGTTAAAGCATATGAAATGGCTTTGTCATCTTTAATCAATACACAACCCATGACCTTCTTCAAATAAAATATGAATTCCATGAAACACTCTCCACTTGTGGGTAGTATGAGCATGGGAATAGTGATAAACCTCATTTTCAACACCTTGGTTCTCTCTTCATATTCATCATTCCAATAAAAATTTACCCCTTTAATAGTTATCTTGGTTTCAGGGTTTGAAAATCATGGAAACTTTCAAACAAATCGACGATAATGCCCAACTATTCTAAGCAAACTGTGAATATTTACCATAGATATTGGTTTTAACCATACTAATATTTATTCAGTCTTTAAAGGGTCTAAAGATATTCTATTGAATGTGATGATATATCCCATGAAATAGACTTCCATCTACCCAAACTTTCATTTGATGTACTTGGAATAATGGTTTTCCTTTCTCGTGGTCTTTAGCATAGTACATAAATTCTCTTAATGCTTTTTCTTGCTTTTGGAGTATATTAAAATACCATACATAAGGACTACCAATAAAATTTTAAGGTAATCTCTTAAGAATATGTTCATCAAGTCCATGGAGATTTCTAGAGCATTAGTGAGTCAAAAAGGAATTACTATGAATTCATAGTGCCCATACCTTGTACAAAAAGCAGTCTTTGGTAAATCCTCCAGATTTACCCCAACTTTGTAATATCCAGACCAAAAATCTGCCTTGGAAATGAATGGTGATCCAGATAGCTGATTGAACAAGTAATAAATCTATGGCAAAGTATACATGATCTTTATCATTATTTTGTTGAGCTTAGGATAATCAATGTAGAGATGCATTGACCCATCCTTCTTTATAATGAAGAGGAATGGTGTACCCCTAGTGAAGCACTTGGGTGTATGAAACCTTTATCTAGATTCTCTAGTAGTTGTGTCTTAAGCTCCTTATGTACATCAATATCCATTCAATATTGAGACTTAGATAATGGTAACACCCCATGCATAAGATCTATTGAAAATTAAACCTCTTGACTAAGAGGAAGACCAGAAAATTCCTTGGAAAAAACATCAGTGTATTCCCTTACAATGGGATGTCTTTAAGGATGATTCATTCCTTAGACCCAACCATTTGAGCTAGATACACTTCCTCATAGGGAAATAATATCCATGTTTGAGATGATGGTGCAAAATAATATTCATCCATCTCATGGAAGTTTTATAGAATCAGTGGATGATTCAGGATATAGAGAGTGATTTCCATCTCTCAGTAATTTATTTTGGCTCTATTTAGGTAAATTCAATCCATTCACATAATTGCATAAAATTACACCAAATGAAACATGACCATATTTACTCATAAATTCATCACGCAAATTGTGATAGGGGAGGAGTAATATACTTGGGATTCAATAATTTCTCTATTTTTTTATTTCACTGATAACTCCACTTAAAAGCATTATAATGGGGATTGAATAGTTCTATAAATCTTTCATGATATGAATGAATGCATAGAACTAGAATAAAATATTATGTACTCTATTCGTGAATGAATAACTATCATTCCAATCACAAATTCATTTTGAGGATACACTTCGGCGATAGTGACGGAAAAATCTTACCCTTGTTTCATGATAGCAGCTGATCTGCGTGGGTCACTGGTTTCCACATGGGCACATCAGATTATATTTTTTAAATTTTTCCCAAACATTAAAAACTTCTAGGTTGTAGTAGAGCAGAAGTCAGGGGTCAATCCTATGAGGAGAACACTATTCTGTTGTGGATAAGAATTTCCGGTTGTTGATCCTTTTTAGGAGTCCTTATGAGTTTGACTAATTTGTTTGTGAGTTTTATTACACTTGTTTTTTATTTAAATGATTAAAGAGGGGTCAAGATCAATTCTGTGTATCTATGTAAAGTTGATTCATATTAAAACCTTGGAAAGGTCCTAATTTCTTAGTCTGGGAAGAATATAATAGTCTCTAGTTAACCTTGGTCTAGTATTTTAATTCTACCTATGATGTAACTATTCCATGTTCAAGAGGCTATTTATAATCCTAGGTGCATTAAGTTTAGCTTCTAGGAAGAATGTTTCAAAAGATAATGTTCATATTCTTCGTATACTCCAATTTGGATAGGGTTGTTTGTTTGAATGTTCGATGAATAGGATACAATCGAACAAATAGGGTTTCACTATTTGTTTATATCCTAATTATTAATTCAATTAGGTTTCCCATGTTTAGAACTAGAGGTCTATTTATGCATGTAGATACATCAAATCATGATCCCTACCCCTAAGTGGTTTAGCTACTAATGGTAGGAAAAACAATTAATGTAATAAGATTAATCATAATTAACATGCTAATGAAACTATATTGAATAAACATACAACGATATGAAATAAACATGCATGAATAAATTTAATAAAACCATACTTGGGAAGAATGAAAAGGAAATGAATTTATGTAGGAATTAAAGACATTGAATAAAATGGATCCATGGATCTTTAATTGAAATTATAAATGAATTACAATGGAACTACAAGTTTGATATGGGAAAATAGAAGGGAAATTAAAATAGAGTCTAAAAGGGAGAGAGTGTTAATACCAAAATCATGTTATGAATTTTTCTTTCCAGCTGCTTCTTATATAAGAAAATATGGTCATGATGTGTACTAAATTGTAACATCGTGAACCCTTGATCCACATCACTTCAACCAGGATATCCAGCGTGGCATGAAGATCATCCTCGTATTAATGATGTTTGACTAGGGCCATGTCGTGTACTTAAGGTTCATGACGTGTAGCCTGTGTCTAGATGGTTTTTTTCAACAAATCCTCGTGGCTTTCTCGGCTATTAGTTTGATAGGAGTTGTGGAGTGTAAGAGTGCTTCATGATGTGAACAAGAATTTTCCTTCAGTCTTTGTGGCTTGGTCACATCTTGGCTTCATGGATTGGAATAGGCTATGATCATCAGGAACAAGACATGAACATGGTCATCACGACGTGTACTTGACCATTTTTTTAGATTTTCTTCCTTTCTTACTTGGAATCTTATGAATCTCTATTTCTTGTAATATTGGAAATCTACCACATGAATTATCAAGTAAATTAATGAAAAAAATGGAAAAGTTACAACAATGTATATATATTAGTAAGGCTTATCAAATCCCCCCAATCTTGAATCATTGCTTGTCCTGAAGAAAAAATACCTCAATAAAGATTTCAAATAAGATAAGAAATTTGTAAAGACAAAAATGTTCATTATTTCCATGAAATTAAATTAGGTGTAAGGAGAAAAGTATTCAGGTTCTAGAGTTATCCATGCATAGTAAATTAGTCATGCCTTATAGTTCAGTTTTTCAAAACAATTTTTATTCATTTAATCATAACCTTTAAACTATTCTTAAAGCTATATTCTTGATTATAATGTACCTAACCATGATTTTCTATCATCACTCAGGGTAAAAAATATGTATGTAAAGTATTCTTGTACCCTGAGTCCATGTTCCTAACAATAGTGTTGCACTAGTTCAATTATCTCAACTACGTATAGAAAAGTATAAAAATAATCTTGAAGACTTTAGCAAAAAAGTTCTGATGACTCTGAGGTTGTAGGTAGATAAGTAAAATGCCAAAGTAATGATCAAAAGGATGGTAATATCTAAAGTCAAATACAAATGTATCAAGATAAGTGTGACAAAATTCCTCTATCTGGCAAGTCAAGACCATACTCCATCAGATCAAGATGGATCCATATGTATATAAAGTTTGTAAACAATGAAATGATTCTATTCCTTTCCTTTTTATTTTTATTTTTAATTTCTTAAAGTTATTCTTAGGATAGATCTCACATCCATCACCTAACCACATATGATCCATCGGGAGATTTATCAGTCTAGAAAATGGTTATTTTTGACCTTCCTAGTACATAACCCATATCCATAATTTTCTTTTCTTTAAAATATTGGGAAGGAACAGGAAATAAATGAGATACAACAAATATTATATGGATCACAAACTAGTTGTCAATGGAGCACAACATAAATCTATGAATGTTAAAGTACCCCATGCTATCTGAATTCCTCCCCCACACAAGTTCAAAAATAACCATTAAGAATTATATAGGGAGCAGTGTCAGAAGAGGGATATGCATAAAATATATTTTCTTCTAATATGCCATTCATGGAAACTATGAGCTAAATGAAGGATAAATGTCAGGTGGGTTTAAGTTAAAATGGATATCAAAGGCTACCTCAATAAATTTAATATTTTACTTGTTCAGTCATCATTTTGATATGATCTCAGTGCACGTTCATGTTAGTTTACTTGTCCCATGTATCTCTCAAGAAATATGCTCAGATAAGAAAATGAAATTGGAGGCTTAGAATCCTTTCGATTAGTGGGAATAAAATAAAAACTGGAAATCACAAAGGTCATAATATCCTAATTAGTGGGTCTATTAATCATAATTTCAGTGATTTTGAATTCAAGTTAAACATCTAAAATCATAAATCATTATAAAATTTCTAAGTAGAAATGAGGCACGGTTCTTAACATTTTCTTTTTAACATTATTTTTAATTTACATGGGAATAATGATTTTCATATTTAAATCATGCTTATCAATTCGAAAACTGTCCCCTTAAACAGTTAGAAAAGGAAAACATTCATGTGTATCACTAGTGAAAACATGAGGAAAACTCCCCCACACTTAAAAGGATATAGTGTCCCCACTATCGATGAAATAATGGGTGGGAGTGGTGTGGTGTTGAATTTTTTTAAATGAATTGACAAGGAAGTTATGAAAGAATTTAAAAAGAGGTAATTGAGAGATCAATGAGATAAATTGTTATTCCATGGGGGTTTTTGATCTGTCTGAATTTGTACTTCAATGCACTAGAAACATATGTTAGAAGAAATATCATACACTATAGAACAAACATTGATTCACAAGTTTAAACATTTGAATAGCTAAAATAATGGCTGGTGAAAAAGTAAAGGATAACTGTAACTCTTTGATTAATTGAATGAAAGTTTTATAAGTTTGTTTTATGAGACACTGGAAAATCAAAGACTAGAACAAAACAAAAAAAACTACTAGTTTCCTCACATGAAGAACTTATTTTAATGTTGAGAGCATGACTTTATTAGAGTTTAGTTTAACATGATTTTGAGGACATAGCCCTCATGGAATGGTTCTTGAAAAATCATCGACTGTTTACCATTCAATTTGAATGGAGTCCCTCCATCTCGTTGAATTTTAATTGCTCCATAAGGAAAAACGTGGATGACTCATAAGTACCAGACCATCTGAATTTGAGTTTTCTTAGAAAAAGTTTCAATCATTAGTGGAATAGAAAAGCCTTATTCCCAGGGTTAAAGGTACGTCTTGTAATTCATTAATCATGCCATTATTTGGTTTTCCCTTGTAATTTCTAGCATTTTTTATACACATCATTCCAATACATATTATACAAATAAGGGAGCACAATATATCACTCCCATCGGATGCGGCCGCGAAGGGAACCCTTGGCTGTCTCGCCTTCTTCGGTGATGACGACGGCGACCGCGAAGATCCCTCCCCCCCTCGTGGGGGAGGGATCTCTCCTGGGTATTCAATCTCCTTTGTTCCGCCCCTTCTCAAATCCTGACCTTCTTCCTGCTTTTCTGCAAATTGAGTTATGCCCGAAGGCCCCAGAACTCGTTGAGGGTTTCCCGAATCTCTCCATTTCGAACTCAGAGTTCACAGAATCTACCGCTCTTCGGAAGCTCACCCTTCTTGCTCGGTTCAAGCAGAGACGACCATCAATTGATTCCTTCGACAGGTTCGTTTTCAATACTTGGGGTCTCCAGGAGCGGGCAATTGTTGGTTTGCTCGATTATAGGCATATCATGATCCGCTTCTCCTCTGAGGAAGATCTTATCCGCGCCTGGTCTAGGGCGCCCCAGAGTTGCAATGGTTGCCGTTTCTTCTTGTTTCGCTGGTCGTTTGACTTCCACATGAACCGTGACCCGCCGTCGGCTGCGATTTGGGTTAGTTTCCCTCATCTTCCTTTACCGTTTCAAATTCCTGCAATCATAAGGATGCTCGGAAATCTCGTCGGAAGATATCTTTGTTCGGATAGCCGAACAGAAGCAGTGTGTCACCCAGTCTATCCGAGGGTTTTTGTCGAGATGGATGTATCAAAGGCTCCCTTCGATTTTGTCAGGATTACAATTGGGGAGGAATACAGGTGTAAACAGCAAGTTGTGTATGAGGGATGGACCAACTTCTGTTCTACCTGCAGGAGGCTGGGGCATATCTCGGATGCGTGCCGGCAGGGATCGTCTTCGATGGAGGGTAGGAGAGGTAACTCCCATTCCAGGGGTGTTTGGTACAAGGGTCGGTAGGATGATAATTCATTAGTGGGCAATGGAAAGGGAAAGGAACCAGTGGAATGCGGGGTTTTGATCTCAGAGCAGCAGGTCATGGGTGTCGAGAACAGAACCCAAGACCCTCAACCACAGCGGCTGACCGAGGAGGTTCTTCCGATGCAAGAGGCAGGGGATTGTAGTATGATGAGAATGGGCTGCCTTACTGCAGATGTGTCCACATTTGCACCTCTGAGGGGTGGTGTGATCAACACTAATGCTGGACATAGCAGTGCCCAGGCCACCCTTGCAGGCCGGCCTCATGCTGACTTGGACCCTCTTAAGTCAAGTGAGGTCAAGGTCTCAATGGGGCTGGGGGCATCTCAGGAGGAGGTTGGATTGGATAAGGCCAAAGGGAAGGCTCCTTTACCTGAGGATGCTGCAGATTTACCTTCGGATTCTATTGGGAAGTGCAGGAGGGAAACTGGACACTCCAAGGTGGTGAACCTGGATACTGCTTTCCAGTATATGGGAAGGGGTCTCGAGACAGCACACAACCCCGGTGAGTCGGTGAGCCCAACTCTGAGCACGACAATCAACTTGTTGGATAGTGTGGTTAACAGAGAAGGATGGTTGGCCAGCTGCTCCATGGAGGCTGGTGCGGGGAACAAGCGGTCGGAGGAAGGTCTGCTCAATGATGGCAGGGCAGAACAGGCTTCTCAGGAGGGGATGGGGGAGGACGAACCTGGTGTTATGCAGGAGGAGGTCTTGGAAATTCCTCTCCTAACCAGTGTTGAGGAAATAGGGGGACCAGACTCGGGCTCTCAGGCAGGGGGAGCAGTTTCTCCAACTCAAACTCCGGTCAATCTGAGCAACAGATTTGCCAGTCTTGCTGTGGTAGATCACCAAGAGGAGCCCCATGAAGAACCCCTGGAGGTCAGTAAAGTCTACTCTAAAGGAGAACAAGGTCTGAAGAGCAATAGGAGTGACAAGAGGAGGAGGGGTAAGAAGAACTACTCCTCCCTGCCACCTCCTATGAAGACTCGGTCAGCTAAAAGGGCAGTGGCCGAGGAGATGGGCAGTGAGGTTGGATGTCATTCAACTTCATCTGGTAAGTCTGACCCATCCTTGGACTTGATATTGTCCTCGGATGAGAAGGTGGTAGAGCAGGTTCTATATCTCAATGCTTCAGAGGAGGATGCAGCTAGGATTATGGGTCGGACCTTTGATGTGAATCTCAACGAGGAGAAATATAAATGGGTTGACAAACAAGATATGATTCTGGTTGGCGGCTTCAACAAGGGGGTGATCAAACATGAGGAGTATATCCAGGTATGGAACAAGATGACTTCTGTACTTGAAGATCTACTAAGGGAGGAACCACACTATCAGGTATTCTTCTTATCGTGGAAGATTTTTAGGGATATGGGCTCTGGCAGAATCAAATTGTTTATCAATGATTCTGAAATTTCTGTTGATGTGTGTGGGAAAGTATGAGGGCCGGACTGGTTCCGATGGGCTGGAGCACACCTCTGTTCACTTTTCAGGCCATTTGGGACTTGGTTTAATTTGAGGGAGGGCTTTGCCTTCGGGAGGGACCATGCTTGCATGGGATCGCCGAGTGGTCCTGCATTGGGGTTGGCAGTGTTATCTTTGCTTGGTCGGTTCTGTTTCTGGTTTTCTTCTTGGGTGTTTTTGTTGTATGCTGAACCTTTCGGTTTCTCACTTTTCCCACAAAAGTGTTTTCTTAATAAAAAAAAATAAGTTTCAGTTCAGTACTACGTGGTTAATTGAAATAAATGCTCCTCTCCAGCCTTGTCTAAATCAAAATTCATTTTTTTATGGCCCTAAAATGATCGGTGGTCTAGATCCTCCAGAAGATGACGTGGGTTTCCATAAACTGGTCGAAATGGGGTGGTGTCGTTTAGTGTTTTATAAGAAGTTCTATATGCCCATAGTGCTTCTTCCAGCTTTTGGTTCCAATTATTTATGTTTGCATTGAATATTTTTTCAAGGATATACTTTACCGCCCTATTTGATAGTTTGACATTCCCACTCAATTGTGGTGGATAGGGAATTCTAGTTTAGTAGTGGATCCCATATATTTGAGGCATTTCTTTCCCTATTTGATTGGAGAAAAGTGTTCTGCGATCTCTAATGAGAAGTCGTGGAAATCCAAAATCTGCAAAAAATATTCTCCAAAGGAAATTTATCACTACATTGGTGGTGTCATGAGACGCTTCTTTGGCTTCAACCTATTATATATGTATTCCACTGTAATCATAATATAGTTCATTCCATGTGATGTGAGGAATGGTCCCATAAATTTGATTCCCCAGTTGTCAAAAACATCAATTTCTTGATTGGGGTTTTGTGGCATCTCATTTTATTTACTGATATTCCATGTCATTAGCATATGTCACATGGCTGGAAGAATCCCCTGATGTCTGGATGTATTGTGGGCCAAAAAAATCATCTTTGTAGAATCTTCGTCATTGTGCACTCAGGTCCATGATGTCCTCCAGTTGGCGATGTGTGGCACATTTTGATTATATTCTACACCTGTTCTTATAGAATGAAATATCTTAAAAGGCCATCATCACAATGTTTAAAAATCACAGGTTTATCCCAAATGTTGTACTTTGCATTTGATAACAACTTCTTCCACTACTTATAAGATATGCCTTGATGGAGGAATCTGGATGCAAGATAATTGGCCATGTTAGAGAACCAGGGCTGGATCATATCACTAAATAATGTCTCATCTAAAACATCTACCTCAATATCATCCTTGTTATCTTTGATGATGGTAATAGTTAGTATGGAGTGGTTTTCAGCAATTACATTTTATGTTCCCTTCGTATCTTTGATTATTACATCGAATTCTTGTAGCAGAAGAATCCAACATCTCAACATAGGTTTTGCATCTTTCTTGGTCATTATATATTGAAGGTCAGTATGATCAGTATGAACAGTTAATTTTGATAGAACAAGGTAAGAATATAAAATTTCAAAGGCATACACAACGGCTAAGAGATCCTTCTATATAGTCTTATAATTAATCTATGCTTCATTTAAGGTTTGACTAGCATAATAAATTGGGCAAAAGTTGTTATTATTATGTTTTCCCATAACAGCTCCAACAGCAAGGTCGCTGGCATCACACATAATCTCAAAATATTTTTCCCAGTTTAGTGAAATAATAACTAGAGATGTAATCAGGACATTATTTAGAGTTTTGAACAATTTCTTATAGTCCTGATTGAATTCTGCAGGGATATCTTTTTTCAACAATTATTTCAAAGGATGCGTGACTTTAGAAAAATCTTTTACGGAACATCTATAGAATCCATCATGCCTAGGGAATCTTCTGATACCTTTAACAGTTGATGGATCAGGTAGATCTTTGATAAAATTGATCTTTTCTAGATCTACTTCGATTACTTCATTGAAGATGTTGTGGCCGAGTATGATTCCTCCTTTCACCATGAAGTGAAATTTTTTCCAATTCATCGCCAAGAATCTTTCTTCACAGCATTGAAGAACCAGTTCCAAATTGCTGAGATAGACATCAAATGATCTTCCGTAAACTGAGAAATTGTCCATGAAAATTTTGAGAAATTCTTCACCCATATCACGAATGATGTGTGTCATACATATTTGGAACTTCTTTGGAGTGTTACACATACCGAAATACATTCATCTATATTTCCAAAGTAACAAAAGGGCAGGTGAATTTTGTTTTTGGCCAGTCGGCAGGGTTGACTGCAATTTGATTGTATCCTGAATAGTGATATAATAAATAGTAGAAATCAGGCCCCACTAATCTTTCTAAAATTTGATCCATAAAAGTAAAGGGAAAATGGTCTTTTCGTGTGTCCAGGTTCAAACATATATAATCCATGAAAACTCTCCATTTAGTGATAGTGCGTATTAAAATGATTTCATCAACAGTTTTTCTTGTTACTATGAGTCCACATTTCTTGGGAATAACTTGGAGGGGGCCGCCCTTTCACTATTTCAGATAGGAAATATTATTCTTACATCCATGTGTTTTAGCAATTATTTCATGAGAAATTTTTTTTGGTGGTGTGAGATGCCTTTAAGGATGTCATTTTGGATTTGCATTCTCTTCGAGTAATATTCTGTTAGTGCATTCAGTAGGATTGATCCCTTTAATGGCTGTCAATTCCTATGCGATAGAATTCTTGTGTCATTTGAGGACATCAACCAACTTTTCCTCTTTAGCCTGACATGGTTCAGAGTTGACAATAATGGTAAAGGAGGATGATTCCACATGAAATGAGTACTTTAAAGTGTTGTGCAGTGGTTTCAGGTCTAACTGGGGGGCTGATTAATGGATGGGATAAACTATGGAACAACATATCGGGTGAGTGGTTCAATAAAGTTAACTTCTTCAAAGTCATAATCTCCTTCCCTATCTATTGAGTCATCACTTTATTCCTCAATAGTGATGTAATCTTCTCCATTCTAGGTGAGAGATATAAAGTTACAATCCATAGTTTCATCTGGGTGTTGCACAACTCTAGTCAGGTTGAACAAGACTTGTTCTTCACCAACTTTGAATATGAGACGTCCTTAGTTCACAATAATCAGTTCCTTTCCTATTTCTAGGAATGGTATTCCATGGATAATAAGAACATAACCATCTTCTTCCATGTCCAACACTTGGAAATGAGTTGTAAATATTAACCTTCCAACTTTTACAAGAACATCTTCCATAATGCCTTGGGGGTACATGACTGAGCGATCAGCTAATTGAAAAGCTACTCTTCTCTCCTTGATCTCTTTGAGTAAGATATTTCAAAAGATACTCATTAGAATAAGGTTTATTATTTCACCAAGATCACATAGTTCTTAACCAAATTTGCACTCACCTATCTCACAAGGGATTGAGAAGCGAGCAAAGTGTCTCATCTTTGGTGGAATTTTATACTGTACAATAGTAGAGCATTCTTCATTTAAATAGATGACTCATATGTCTTCTTTTTTTCTTTTTTATAATAGGTATTTTAGGAACATGGAATAAATATGCATCTAAGAAATATCTTCAGCAATAGTGATGTTGATATGTAATTGGTTGAACATATCTAAGAACATATTGTATTGTTTCTCCAACCTACCTTGTCTCGATATTTCCAGACAGGGAATAGGTGGCTTCTATGGAGGTGGGGAAACATAAAAAAGATCCTTCTTCTTTTTAGGGACATAGTCCTTTTCAGCCTGTAATTATTCTTGAGGTGAGGTGGGAGAGGCTTTATCAACTTGTACGTCAGACACTAGTTGCTCTATAGGATCTACTTCATGCGACCTAACGTTTTTTGGTTTTTGAAAATAATGAATTTTTCTGGTTCTCAGCACAACTGCTTTTGCTTCCTCCCTTGAGTATGTCTCATTGATAACAACTATAGTACCTGGTAATCTTCCAGATAAGGTAATTGATATTTGACCAATTTTCACTTCATGGTTCCTCAGATAAGTTCTCTGGTTATGCATATTTTTCTCATTGGTCATCAATATTTGATCAGACTTTTGAAAAAAAATGAGGCCATGATATTTTACAGATTGTATTGCATAGATGGAGGTGGTTGCTAATGTCTCGACTGAGGTGGCTGAAATTGTTTCTATGATATTGGAGGGAAGGGTTATTAATGAAATTTTTGTGGCTTTGGTGCAGGGTTCATGGTAGGATACCTTGGTTTTCCATGAGCTTTTAATTGGTTCTGACCACTTCTCTGTTGGAAATATCCTTGATTGTTTCGAGGTTTCTGCTGAGCAGGACTCTGCTAAAAATATATTTTTTGTTGAAATAGAGGCTTCTATTGATTGTAATGGATGTAATTACAATCTTTTTGTGGTTATTTATAACCGGCCTTATAGTCTTGGTAAATATGTGTACCACCAACACCTTGAAGGATTTTATTTCCATGAATGGAGCACCAGGGGGTTGAGTAGTTGGTATTTGAACTAATTCAAACTTCTTGGTGAGCGCTTCCACTTGCCATGCTAGTCTTTTGGTCTCATAAATCTAGTAGATTTCACACCGTGGTGGCCCATGGTCACTCTGCCACAGACTGGAATTGTGAGAGACTTCATCTAGAATAGATCTTCTAGCTTCAGAGGTCTTAAACATGATACCTCCATAAGTGGCGACATCGAAAACAATTTGGGATGCTGGATAGAGTCCTTGATTTAAGGTCTATAATTGGATCCACATGTCAAGTCCATGATGCAGAAACTTCCTTGTTAATTCCTTAAATTGGTCCCAATCTTCCCAAACAGAGTCTCCATCAATTTGGTTGAAGTTTAGAATGTCCATCCCGAGCTTCCATGTTCCGATGGGTGGACTGTACTTGTCTTGAAACATCCTGGAAAATTTTTCCCAAGTCGTAATTGACCTGCGAGATTTAATTTTTAGCCATTTTTAGCTCTATCACATAGGGAGAATGGGAATATGTAGATTCTAATTGCATCTGAAAAGACTCCCAGGTTTCGATAGGTATCACAATCCTTCAGGAAGTTGGATATATTCTCATCCAGGTATTTGCTCTAAAGACTGCTGAATTGACCCATGTTCTGGATCATATAAATAAGCCCAAGTTTTATTTTGTAAGTATGGTATTGGACAGGGGGAAGAAAAATGATATGGAACGTACGTTGGATTAATGAAAAGCCATAATCCATGATCATCTTCTCCTGGTTTATCCTTGGGTGTTCTCATGAAATAAAATTATTGGGTTTTGGCAGGTTCTGTCCTGCAGGGTGGTTGAATTTCTCGGCCATTTCTGATCAGAAAAAAGAAGAAAGATGCCTTTCAATCTCGATATTGAAGGCCAAGGGTGAATGTGCTACAAGAGTCCTTAAACAAGTCAAGGGATCTTGGTACATGCCCTGGGAAAGAAAAATAAAAGACTCAAGGGATTATATGACCGAAAGTGGGTGAGGGAAAGCTAATACTAGATCTAGATCAGAGTTCTAACAAAAGTAAACTGTGTTGGAAGTGACACCAAAATTTGACAGCAACTTATCTGTACGGGTCATTGGTTTCCATGAAGGCGTGTTAGATTAGATTATTTAAATGTTTCCCAAACTATACTAAATACTAGGGAATAGTATAGCAATGTTTGGGGTCGATCACATTAAGAGTATGTTGTTCTGTTGGGGATAAGAATTTTGGTCTTTGAACCTTTGTATGAGTCTTTACGAGTTTGATTAATTTGTTTGGGAGTTATACTAAAATAGTTTTTAATTAAAATTATTAAAGAGGGGCCAGGATCGATTCCAAGTATCTATGTAAAGATGATTCTAATTATAACCTTGGAAAGGTCCTAATTTCTTATTCTGCAAAGCAAACAGTGGTTACTAGTTAACCTTCATCTAGTCTTCTAGTTCTAAATTGGATGTAACTATTCTATGGTCAAGATGATAGTTGAAATCCTTGGTGCGTTAAGTTTGTCTTCTAGGAAAAATGTTTTCTAAGCTTATGGTCGTAGTCTTAGTCTACTCCAATTAGGATATGGTCATTTGTTTGACTGTACGATGGTCAGGGTATAGTGCCACAAATAGTGTTTGACCATTGCTGTATATCCTAATTACAAATCAAATTAGGTTTTCCAATTTTATAACAAGATTTCTATTTAAGTGTGCAGATACGTCGAATCTTGATCCCTACCCCTAAGTGGTTTAGCTACTCATTGTAAGAAAAAGATTAAAGTAAAAAATGAAATCATAATTAACATGATAATGAAACTATATTGAATAAACATGCAACGATACGAAATAAATATGGAAGAATAACTTTAATAAAACCTTACTTGAAAAAAATGAAATATAAATAAATCGAAGAGGGAATTGATGGCGTTGAAGAAAATAGATCCACAGCTCTTTGATTGATATTATAATGAAATTACAAAAAAACTAAACGTATGATAAGGAAAAAGAGAAGGGAATTTTAATGGAGTCTAAAAGAGATATATATATATATATAGCTCATTCCAAAAACATGTTATGAATTGTGATATAGAGTTGTTTCTTATATGGGAAAATATGGTCACGATGTGAATTGAATGGTCTCATCGTGAACCCTTGATCCACATCACTTTGAATAGGATCTCTAGCGTGGCATGTGGATTTTCTTGTGGATTAATGATGTTTTACTAGGGTCACATCATGTACTAAAGGTTCACGATGTGTATCCCATGTCAAGCTGGATTTTTTACGTTGAATCCTCATGGATTTATTAGATTCTGGTTTGACTAGAGTAATGATATGTAGGTGTGCTTCACAATGTCAACTATAAATTTCATTTAGTCTTTGTGTCTTTGTCACGACATGGCATCACTTATTTATATAGGATATGATCATAAGTTAAAGGTTGTGAATGTGGTCATCACGATGTGTACATGACCATTTATTGTAGATTTTCTGTATTTCTTCCTTGGAATCTTATGAAGCTCTATTTACTACAATATTGGACATCTACCATGTGCATTATAATGTAAATTAATAAAAAACAATGGAAAAGTGAGAACAAAGTATTTATATCATTTATTCTCATCACCGTATCAGAGGTTTTTTGGTTGCCTCTGAAATTCATTAGATTAGTGCACTAGTTTTCAAAGTGCCTTGGTTCATTGTAGTTGTAGCAATGAACAATGTGTCAAGGGTCGAATGGAGAATTCCTTTCCTCCATCACAGTAGCAGGTTTTTCTTGTCGATAATAACCGGCTAGGTTCCCTTCCTTACTACACCTAAAGAATTTCCTTGTCCTCCTCAGGAAAATTCCAAGATCTTTCATTCTGCACCTTTATCGAGTGGGATGTTAAAATTTCATGGCACTGTTAGATCACTCTATCAGACTACTAGAATTGGTATCCACTTTCTACTTCTTATCCTCATGATAACCCTAACACACACTGATCTCTATTTCAACTTTTAGGAAACATCCGAAAATTTCCTCATAACTATCAACATCATTGATCGCCAGGGATTTCTGTTTGCTAGGTTTTCTCCCACCATAGATGCGTTAAATATTGCATTTGTTGGTAACAACAAATCTAGAGGCATATTGTCAATTCTTTGTTATGTTTTCCTCATACACCTCAATAGATTCATCAACCTTTTTCTTGAGGTCAACGAAATCCCTTTCCATTTTAAGTTGGAATGTGTGAGGAAAATATATATCAATGAAAATTTTCTTGAAATCCTTCCATCACCTTGCCTCAATGTCTTCTTCAGGTTTTATATTTCTGATCAATGTACACCATTGATAAGCTTCACCCTACATATGATAACCATCCATAAGAACCTTCTCTTGTTCAGAGCATTGAAGGATAGATAAGATCTTCTCAAAGGAGTTGATCAGTTGTTCAGAGATTGAGGTATCAGATGATTTATTGACCGTAGGAGGCCATTGTCTCGTGAATATGCCGATTGCAACTTCTTCTTTCTTGGGTGGGTGGGTGGGGGGGGGGGGTTGGGAATTCCCCTTGATCCAAGTATCTAATCAAAACATGAGTTAACTGAGAGTGTATTTTGAAACAGTTTGTGATTCCCACTCCCATCAGATTGGGCATCTGATTAGGGAAGTCCTTACATTGATCTTTGTATATGTTGTTAGCCTAATTCCTCCTATTGTTGGCTATTGCCTAGAATAAAAGGAAAATTATGGGTAAGTATTTTGGAAATATTAATTATATAAAAGTGACTTAAATGACATTAAAAAATATCTTATAAATAACTTTTATTTCCTTAACTTGATAATTTCTAGTCTTCAATCTGGGATATCCATGATCTATTTCATAACATATAATCTAATAGGTTTTTTTGTTCCTATAATAATGGTTTTTAATAAGATTATGAATTCACAAAATCATATCCCCTGGAATAGTCAAACTATGTGTGTAGTAAGGACCATTTTTATGTAACAGGTTACCCTGAGTCAGGCCTGGAACACCTTGTCGGAGTTTTCAATCCCAGGTACATCTGTCCAAGAACCATGTCCATTTGTGGTATGTAGATAGGTATTTATTTTCTTGATAAACCAATTACTATATACTTAACAATATTTAGGGACATTTTGTTATACTTAGTCTTATCTCTATGGGTTTTCAAGAGTTTTCTAATCCTAATCCCAAAAACAAATAAACTTTACTTTGATACTAACTGTTACCACCTTTTCTTTTTAGTAATTTCATACATGATTATATTAAATAAAAAAACAATTAATAAAACCCCAAAGATTGAAAAGTATAGTGTCTTTTGGGAACTAGATACATTGCATTATGACTTTCTACATAAAATACAACATCTTTATTGAAAACTTCTTTAACAAGCTTGAACATAAAACTACATGGGATATCATGAGGAAAACTTCATAAGAAAGGGGTGAGATATAAATCCCAATAGGAGAGAAAACCTGGAATTACCTGAAGATAATAATACATGTTAGTAAAGGCATATCAATGTGGCATAACGGAACATGAATAATAAAAAATGATATGGCATGATAATATTAACATGGAAATATAGCAACAACTTAAAACAAAACATCATATGTCAAGGCTAAACCAGCAAGACTTCACGGTGGAGAAAGTCCCATAATTGAATCAGGTAAACCCTTTTCCCAATAGGATTTATCATAATACTATACATTACACAATACATTAGAGTGCTATATAATTTTAGGATCACCCATCACATTCATTACATTCTCATGATTAAGTGTGCCAAATAGATCATAAAACATGGATTCACTCATAATAATAATTTATTCAATCATCATGGAGTGTGTAATAAATAAATGTAAGTCCCCAATAAATAGTTATATGTTCATATAAGTTAACACCAATTATAGGAAAGGGGTAAGGTATTCACAACACAATTGTTTTGGAATTGAAAACCACAGTGCAATTTTAGCAGCCTGACGACGTGAAATAAAAATTTATAATAATAGTTGATGACTGTTAAAGGGGACTCTCATCATATAGAATTGAAATGTAAAGTAATAGGGACATGAAAATAAATATCCCTACATAAGGAATTATAAATCGAAGGCATAACATAATAAAGAAACATGAAGAAATAAGAGAAAGGGAATAACTCTTACAAAATTTTGGCATAATAACGGTTGTACATGGGAGGGATTAATTAGAGATAAAGGGGAATCTCATCATTTATAAATAATAAAGGATTTATGATGGAGGTGAAAAATCACACCCATCATTAGTAATTGAAAATAAAAGGGAATAACAAAATGAAAAAACATGGGTAAAAAATGAGAAAGGAAGGAACCCTTACTTTAGTGTGTGACTTAAAATACTTGAAAAGGGGCTTCTTGAGTGCTTGGTGAACCTTGTGAGGAATCTATATAGGGTAGGGCCGACCAAGGATTTAATACAAGTATTTTTAGTGAAGAGAATTGATAACTAGGGTGGTTTTTTATAGGAAATGAGAGGGGAATTGTTTAATGTTTAAAAAAATTAGGTTTTGAAATCTATATAATAAAATACTCAAAACCACAAACCAACCCATGGTTTTTTCTCATTGATCATGACAGAGAGTGGAGTTTTCACATTTTATTTTTTAAATGTATGAAGATATTAAAATAATAGACTTTCTTATGTGGAGGTGAGTCACATTATCAAAGAAATGAATTTAAAATAAAAAAATATAAAATATAATTTGAAGGATTCATAAAGGCATTATAAAATTATTCAATTATTCTTAAAATATGATTATTTTAATGGGAAAACATAATCTTGGCTGATGATACCCATTATTATATTTATTACATCATTTTGGGGTCATTATGATGTCATAAAACAAACATTATATTTATATGGTGTTTAATTTTTACCCAAGATTCGATTGTCTCATAAAATTATGAAGAAATCGGCATTGGATAATTTTGACATTCTGATTGAAAAAAATAATATTCATTTTGACAAAATATGTTTATAAATATATGAATTCTCACTTTTAGAATATGATTCGACATTTATTGAAAAAATGATGGATTTTTGACAAAACAGTTCTTGAACCCTTATAAAAAGAACATTTCCTTTCATAAATATTATATAAACATTTATAATTAATAATCTTTATTTAATAATATAATTTTATTATACAACTATTTATTTTAAAATCCACAAATTCATTAAAATAAATACATTAATTTAATTTGATTATAGCTTGAAAACTGATTTTCTATTTAATAAAATAAAAATAAAAAACATTTAAAAGTAAGAATTAAAATGAAAATAGTATCATTATGCATATTCACATTATTAACGTCTTGATACATATCCCATTATTACACATTCATACGCCCTATGTGTAATTTTTTACAATGGTGAGATTATCATGGAGCCATTTGGCGAACATGGTTTGGTAAGTGATCTCGATGAGATTGAACTTCTCCCATAAACAATTTAACTCATGCTTAGGTAATTGGATCTACTCTTAGACTTGGTCAAGGGAAAATCCTAGAGATTGTATCTCCCCAAAATTCTCTAATAAATGGAATTTATAGGAAATGATTCTACTAGTTGAGGACATCATATCCTTTGTCCGAGTGAATTGGATTTGTTAATTCCCTATATTTATACAAATAATTTGATCACTATTAAACAAAAATATTAACAAATGTAAACATTATTAATAGTCTTTTAAATCAAAAAACATATAACTTATGCAATTAATGCATTTTTCAAAAAAATAAATTTAATAAAATTAAAATGGGAAATTTCATTTATAACAGTTCGGGTCTTTACACTGAAATGAAACAAAAAAACTGTAACCAACAGGATCCCCATGTGACCTCCTAGTTACCACTAATTACAAAACCAACTAGGTGAAAAAGAGATCATGTATACCTGAGACCTAAACCTGATAATTATTTTAGGTCTACAAACACTAAATGGTGCAAGTAGGGTGTGATATTAACTTCTAAGTAGGAAACCACCACAGAATCCATACATTTCCTTTCTTGAAATAGTCCGTAAATACTAGTTTGAAATGCATATATAGAAATATGATTTTCCCATTTTAAATAAACTACCAGAGATTCTTGTTTT
Organism: Viscum album; assembly: GCA_963277665.1. Classification (NCBI taxonomy): domain Eukaryota; kingdom Viridiplantae; phylum Streptophyta; class Magnoliopsida; order Santalales; family Viscaceae; genus Viscum; species Viscum album. The sequence continues at coordinate 111,908,644 of OY728135.1, forward strand.
CAAAAACAACACATGCTACTTTATGTTTTCTAAATAAATTATCATTTTTCAAACCAAATGATGAACATAAATCCAAAACAGGTGATCCAAAACATGCTAAAAATAATGGAAAGGTACCTGACTCACAATCAAGTGCAATAGAAGGTAAACAAGAACATATAGATAAACAAACATGGGAATTTCCTAAACATCTCAAGATTGATCCTTGGATGTACTCAGTTTGGACTCACCAGTTAGAATATGGTGAAGCTCCACCTTTAAAAACAAAGCAACCATTCTAACTAAAAATAAGTGGCATAATCCCACCTAGCCTCTAGACATCCAAGGGGTACCAACCCATATAATTAAGGTTGATAAGAAACCTTTAATCATCCCTATAAAATATGTCTAAGACTCACATGGTAATATTAATTTGTGAAAGTGGGAGGCCCTCGCTTGCGTGACTCACCTTAACTTCCACCACCACACATGACTATGCCAAAAAATGACTCCCCTATGTGATGAACCACTCTAATGAAATCCTATAGAGGGGTTCCCATCTCTCAATAAACCATTCACAAGTTCCAGATGGGCCATCACATCTAAATCACATTCCAAAATATTACAAATATTACAACCTAGACATGAAACCTTTCAATCAAAATACATTTACAAAACCATTTCCATGAAATTACTAAAGTCAACATAAAACACCACTTTCATAAGTGCAATTCCAAATTTGACTATTTATCATTCAATCCCATTTCATTTCTAAAATCATCTCAAAAAAATACGATTCACACAAAATACTTCGATATATCAAATATGATTTCATAAAAGTTGGAAAACAACCATCTTCCAATTTTCCAAATGGGCCATATACTTCAACGAAAAATGTAAAATCACATTTGAATCATTTAAAAGTAAGAATTTTTTATTTGAACACCATGATTTTAAAATAAACAGCCATGTTCTTTTGAATACCGAGTTTCATATCAAGTAGATTTATTCAGGACCATTATAATATGTCTTATTATCTATGTTTTCACCACATGCACACATGAATCTTCCAACATCCAATGGTAACTTCATAGAAACCCAAAAAAATATTCTGAAAGCCACTTTTCAAATGCCACTATTAACAACACCAAAACACTATATGAACGAACAGAAACACTTTTTTAATAATAGGTTCACACTCAAGGAAAACCAAATCAGCCATACCAAATCACTCAATACATTTTCAAGGACAAACACACCATTAAAAAGACCCAAATTCCATTAAAAAGATAAATAGGCATTTCCTCAATCACTTAATGGGAATATATTCATATTCATAACAAGTGAAACCCCTAAAAATAATTTTTTTTCAATTCCAGCAAACATAAAACCACCAAAATAATTCAAGAAAATATATAACATATATATGAAACAAATTTATAAATTATTTTAAAGTAATTAATAAATCTCAAGCATCAATGGAATATTCCAAATAAGAAAAATTATAGAAACACCATTCTCAAAGGAGTGCATAGATAACCAATCTTAGGGTGGAGGAAGATCTAGGTCAGTGAGGCAACCAACACACCCTAACATAAAAGAAATATCACCTCATGCATGCCTTAGCCATTAGGGTTTATCCAAGAGAGAACCCCCCCCCCCCCCCCCGCAAGAAAATACTAGAAATCCATGGAGGGGGAGAGAAAAGGGATAAATCAAACAAGAATCCACAAAACTCACCTTAGATCTGAAGGGGAAGCACCATTGAGGGAGGAGAACCACATGGAGAGGCTTAAAGGGATCCCTTTGTGCATGAAAAATGAGAAAGTGTGAGGAAATAAAAAATGCGGTTAAAGCATAAAAGGGACATAGCCGGAATTTCATGTTTTTAATAATCTGAATATTTCACATGGTTTGGATGCACGATTTTCTTTATAGTGTTCCAATAGTGCACCCCTCACATTCCAAAGGGACACCTTGAATGGGATGGCCTCTCAATTTCCCTAATGTGTTCCAACCATTCAAAACTCCTCTATCCCAAATGAACACATGCCGCATGATTTCCTTGGGAAAGGTGCACAGTTTACCAAAACCATGCACTGTCCACGAACTTCAAACTTCCAAACTCGAAAAGTGTCAAGAATTCCACAAAGACTCACCCACAATATTCCAAAGTACTATGTTTAAAACCATGACTCACCCTAACTTCAACCAAGGATCCAAAATTTAAAAATGAACAAAAATAACATGATTTTCAAGGTCAGGGTGTGACAATAATTCCCACCGCAAACACTATCTACCACAAGAAAGTCTCCCAGCTACAAGGTGTACAAAACCCAGTCCCAAATCCAAATTAACCGAACAAAACTAGAAACATTGGGATGAACTTTTACTACAGAAGTAATATCTGGACACTTCAAAATTAAACCAAAAATCGAAGAAAAATGGGAGAACACTAAATGGTTCTCCCCAACACAAGAAACCGACTAACATTACCAACATTAGAATCCCAAACATAATAAAAACTAAATGGAAACTCTACCACATGGATTACTAGGTACTCACAATATAAGATAAACCAAAATCCTCCACATTAAACCAAAAACAACTCCCACCATGATTTGGAACTCTCAACCTGAACCTAAAAACCTCCAAAAAAATTTGAAAACCTACAAAGACATTGAACCAAACAATGAACCTGAACACAAATACAAACATTGATCGTCCAAAAGTGTGAATATCTCCAAAAAAACGTGATAGAAAACAAGGTACCAATTCATGAAAGTATAAGCATTTAAAGATTCACATTCCGAAAAAAACCACTAGGAATATGAATGATCAAGTTCGTCTAATATTTATAATGGAATAATGAGCTTATAATAATAGAAAAACAATAAAAAGGAAACTAAAAATCTTCCATCCCAACATGGGAAACAAGATCTAGGCCAAGGTTCCCCGCACACATCTGGTAATTCTTGACTATGCTCCTACTTTTCTCAGGGGATTATGGATGCCGCCCTGATCATTGTGGCATCTAAGGCCTTATAGATAGAAACTGACATCCTCTGATAAATGATTATTCTTTTGGTGAGGCTTCCTACAAAACTACTATTGATTACGCCAATGGAAACAATGATGGAATATTTTCACAGGATTACTTCAAGAAATCTTCGAATGCCCAAATCAACTATACTGGATGTGTAAAAGAGAGTTATCTAGTGAACTGGAAATGAGTACTAATTAAATAGTCTCCTCAAAAATAGGTTCCTTATCCATACACTTATCACTAGATTAGGATCCTTCACGAGCAATAAGAGACACCAAATTTCCACCTATTTTCACTTTGGTAACCAACGCAGTGAGGAGAATTTCATTCTCAAACCACTCAAAATGAAGATCCTTGTAAGAGAGGACCCATTCGTTGTTCTCTAGATTAAGAACCACGTTCAAAAGAGATTCCTTCAATAGAACATGTGAGGCTATATTTGAAGATAAAGAAACTATCTCCTTGAAATTTTCAACATAGCCCTTCACTATCTGGTTGCCTTTCCATACACTCATGAGTTCTTCCTCCTTCTTCACCTTCACCTACATTGGTATAAACCATCATGAAAAATGAATATACACTCCTCCCACATCATCCCAACTTTCATAAATGTATAGAAAACCATCTCCCATTAATCAGATGATGGACCTTCAAATAGACCCAGAATAGAACACACTCTCATGGACTCTGGAGTACCTAATGATCTAAATATGTTCACAACTTCCTCAAGCCATTCTATTGCCTCTATCTGACAATGATCACCATGAAATACAAGCCAAAATTATATGAACCATAAATATGGTAAGACCCACTAGAATCTTTAGGGACCTATATGGGCAATATACTCTGAACAACATAAGGAACACAAAACTAGAATCAAATTCAATACACAACAAAATTGAGAAGAGAATATTGATCCAAAACAAAAGGAAAACAAATAAAAATCCAAAAATAAAAAAAATATATTCTATTCTAAAGAAATTATTCAACTTAAATTTCAATAAAAAAACTCCTTAAAAAGGAATTATCCCAAAAAATAAAATCTATTTCCACGAAATAAGAATCCATTTTTTAAGAAAATCTGATTCCCAAGATCATTTTACATTAAAAAAATAGGAAATACCAAGCCAATCCATTAATTTTAAACACACCTGATGGCATCCTATGAACCATCACATATGATTCAATTTATTTACAGTTACATCATCCATGCACAAGTTCCAACATTCATTTTCAAAACATAAATATAAATATGTGAATGTTCATATAGAGTATCAAGGGTCACACATACCACTTCATCAGACATCCCAAAAATTTACCAAATTCTCAATCAAAATCACTTTCTCTTTTGAAACCAATTTCACTTTTCAAACCAGAACCATTTGAGAAAAATATTTTTCATTTTCAATGCCCATTTTCATTTTGAAAGCTTACTTACACCAACCTTAACCAAGGCATACCACAACCCACACCAACTATCAGAATCAGGAACTAGTCTCCTCGACTAACTTAGGAATATGGTAGTAGATCAAGAACCATGTAATAATTAACCCTAATAGGTCCTTGGACGATGTATTTAGACTCAAAATGGGTCACGTATCCATATGGGATCACGAAATGACACCATCTCACCTCCAATGTCATTCCTCAATCCAAAACAAAAACAATAGACTCAAATCCTAGAGTACCCTTACAAACATGAGGATCTGAATGAGAAAGAGTTAAAGATGCACATCAAATACCAACATCTCGAGTCCTAAAGTCAATTTCTCTAGTCTAACGGACACCCCAAATAATAAGGGCCAGCTCTGGTACCCTTTTTTCTTGAGCCCTACTGAGGATTCCATCCAACTAGACACCCAACTTAGTCTATGGTAAGGCTCAAAGAGCATTCTTGATCCCCATGGTCTAAAAAGTAATACCAAGCATCAAGATAATCACTTTAGGAATGATTTCATCCCAATAACCAGGATCAATAGATAAATTTAACATGATGCAAAAGAAAATAATAACAGAATCAAATTAAAGAACAATCTGATGCAAATACAATACCTCTAAGAAAAACTCAATACTACAACAAAACAAAATAAACTGCTACCCACATGATCTCCTTGTATCAACTTTATCACCACCAACTAGAAGAACGAATGGAACCCATAGAGAGAGCATGAAAAATGACATGAACCTAAAAAATAGCTCGGGCCTATCGACTCTGAGCAGTTCAATTTGGGTTTGAGTTTAAAAACATAGTAGGAACCCAACAGAGAATCAATAAATTTCATTTCTTGGAATAGTTCGTAAAAACTAGTTTGAAATACAGATATAAAAATATGTTTTAATCACATTAAATAAACCACTAGAGATACTCTTTTTAAAAATAAACACATGCTATATTCCATTTTCAAAACAACTAATCATTTTCCAAATGAAATGTTGAAAATGAATCCATAATAAGAGATATAAAACATACTAAAAATAATGGAAAGGTACCCAACAAAGAATCAAGTCTAATATAATATAAATAAGCATATACAAATAATACACCACAAGAATTTCCTAAACATCAATAGAGTGATCCCTAAATGAACTAGGTTCTAACCCACATGTCGCCATATGGTGCATCTCTGTATTAAATAACCAACTAGTCATTCTAACTATAAAGTAGTGGAAAAATATCACATGGCCTCTTGATATCTAAGGGGTACTAACCCGTCTAGTCATGGTCGACAAGAAACCATAACTCAATCCTCTAAAATTCAACCAGGGGTCACATGGTAATATTATATAGTGATAGGGGGTGGACCTCAAATCCAAGACTCACCTAACCTATTACCACCACACTTGCCTGCCGTAAAAATCGGCACCACCTAGGTGATAACCCAAACACAGAAAATCTTCCATAGGGGTGCCCATCCAATTACAATCCATTCACATTTTCCAATAGAGCCATCAAATCACATCAACTTCCCACACATTTTCCAAAAATTACAAATATTACAACTAGGCCATGAAACTTTTCAATCCAAATACATTTTAAAACCCATTTCCAATACATTACTACAGTGATCATAAAACACCAATTTGAGGGGTACAATTCCAAACATGCCCTTTTATTTTAAAATCCCTTTTCATTTCAAACATAATCTCAATACCATGATGAATCGTATGATTTGATTAATGATTCCAAATAGGATTTCAATCCATTTTGAAAACAACCGTCTTTCAAAGTTCCAAATTGACCATATCCTTCAAAAACCAATTTAAAATAAAATTTTAATCATTTGAAACCAAGACGTATTTAGTCAAAAACCAAAATTTTAAAATAAATATCCATTTTTTTTGACAACCGAGTTTTTTACCATGAATATTTATTCATGACCATTGTAATCTGTGTTCTCATTCATGTGTGAATCCTGTGAACATGTGTATTTGACCACATCCAATGGTACCTTAATAGAAAACCTAGAGAACATTCTCAAATACACTTCCAAAAGTTCACCGTTCACAACTCTACAACACTATATGAATACACACTACCACTTAAGTAATATTGAGTTTACATTCAAGGAAGACAATGTCACCCATCCCAAATTAGGGAAAACGTTTTCAAGGACAAACACACCCTTAATCATACCCAAATTCCTTTAAAGATACCAATAGGAATTTCATCAAAGACCTTGTGGGCATACATTCAGTAGGAAAATAAAAGTACCCTTGAAGACCCATTTTTACCAAATTCAACCAATATAATAAATCAACAAGATATATCAAAAGTATTCAAACAACATTTATAAATTATTTGATCCCAACATGGAATATCAAATCATCAATGGTTTATTCTATAAAATAAAATAATGGAAATACATACCTCAAAAGAGTGCAGACATAACCAATCTTTGGGAGGAGGAAGATACAAGAACCTGAGACAACCCGCACAACCTAACACCAATTAAATCAAACAACATATCAACCGAAGACATTAGGGATCGACCAAGAGATAACCCCCACCTCAAATACCCTTGAAATTCAATGAGGGAGGAGAGAAGTGGGAAATATTGACCATGAATCAACAAAAATCACCTTAGATCTGATGAAGACACACCATTGATGGAGGAGAATCAAGGGAGAGGTTGGGGTCTCCCTTCATTCCCAAGAAATAAAAATGAGGGAGGAAATAGAAAATATGGTTAAAAAAAGAGTGAAAAAACATTAATTTCAATTTTAATTTCCTTGGAATGTCTCGTGGTTTGGCTACATGATTTCTAAACAATACACCAACCTTGAACCCCTAACTATCCAAAAAAACACTACACATGGGTTGGCCGCACAGTTTCCAAACCGTGTGAAAACCATGCCAAATTACTTTGTCCAAAATGAACACATTCCACATAGTTTCTTGGAGATGGGTGCATGGTTTACCTAACCTTGTGCTGCATAGGCACCCCATACTACCTACCCCACAAAATTCCAATACTTTTACAGAAACTCACTCACAATTTTCAAAATATCAAAGGTTCGAACTAAGACTAATCCCAAAAATCAACCATGGATCCAAAATAAAAAAAAAGAACTAAAATAAACATATTATCAAGGTTGGTTTGTGATAATTACTTTTGTGAAAATTGGAAGGGGATACCCAAAAAAGATGTTACATTCATCCATGAATGTTTTTGTTTTATTTCTTCTTTAAGCCCACCTTAATTAATTTTATTTAATTTTTATGTTATAAAATTATTATCAAAATTATTATAATATGTTGTTATATAATGGATTATACCTAAACGTACACACACTTCCATATAATGGGTATCAAACTTAGAATTCATCTGTATGGTGAATTACCTCCTTACGTAGTAATGATTGTTCATTTTTCCTTTACCACCTCTCATGGTTGGGAATTATTCTGGAAACTCTATTTTTATTAGATATATTTAATAATTATAATATAATTATACTTATTTAAATCTTATATAAGACATACCTCCATGATTACCATATTGTGGGGGTATGATAACATCATTTTTGGAGGTGTGGACTGCTGCCTCCTCAAAGTGTTGTGATTTGTTCACACTATACACAGAATGTAATAAGGATGACTCCAAAAAACATACCTGACATATATGACACAAATATGAATTTGTAATTATTATATACATATATATCAATTACATTTACAACTTTTATTATGAAAATTAAATGGAATTAGAATTCATGGGTACGTTCGGTGTACTGTCTCCATGAACGGTGCATCTAATTTCTTATATCAAAATAATATGGATTGTTATAAATACATAAATACTTATTGTATATATATATATATATATGATAAATAAATAATGTTTTTCATTCTATAGATGATTAAATCATGATATACGTAAGAGGATCAAGAACAGAATGTCCCAACATGTACAATAAACAAAGCAACTATTACCTGAAATGTTGCTTTAACATGGAATTATTAATAAATGTGTAATATAATGTAATAAATAAATCATATATAATATCATATATTTTATTATGATTCTTGAATAAGTAAATCATAGGTTTAATACCACTATATAGGAGTTTAATATTTTTATAGAGGGAATCAGACATAAGGTAAGGGTTAATTTCACAATCTCATTGTTATTTGGGATTGTTTATACTTAAGTATCTGTTGGGGAGTATTTATCATCAATGTACATGTTACATAAATACAATTTCAATTTTTTTCTATTATCCTATAAAATTTTAAAGTCTTTTTACACATGTTAATCATCTTATAAAGAAGTTTTAAATGAATCTATTTTTTTCTATCCAAAGGAGGTACTTTCTATATTTTACAGAAACAATACGGATAAGATGTTTTTTTAACTTATACAGGATGAGAAGATATTTCAACATCATGAAACATTAATTTCTTGAATATTCCCTTACAATTTTACAATATTTTTTCAATTAAATGTTTTTCATTTAAAATTGTGAGACCTTTTACATTATTTCAAAATTATAATTGGCATTTTTCTCTTGAAATTTTTAATGATTCTATTAGAGTATATTCATCTATTTCAATGCCCTTTGATAGATTTTATGCTTTATTGAGGTTTACCACTTATGATTTCATATACCATATTATATTGAAGGGTTTATGATGAATTTTTCTATGGATGTGAAATTTTGATATCATTCGTGGTTTATGGTTAAAGCATTCACATTTCGTATGCTATTGTTTCAATATGGATGTTTATATTGTTTTTGTTTCACCCATTTCATTTGAGGAATGCATTTCACTTAGTGACTAGTAGCAGGAGATATTTATAGACCCTCGATGCATTAGCTGATCTCATTAGAAAAAGTGTTTAGGGAATTGGTTGAGGCCTTACATGTTTATGTAAGGTGTCTTTGTTGAAGCCTTCACGATATATTTATGACGTATGGCATTTTTTATTCCCTTTTTATGAGATTATTTATTGAAATTCCATGTGATTAGATGACTGGTAGAATGTCCATGATTAAGTATCTTTCCCATCTAATTATTTATATATAATTATTCGATCAACTTTTATTCATGCCATATTATATTCAAGATTATGTTTTAAGTGAATGCGTTTATAGTTATTCGCATTGCCTTTCGTTTATGTTTATTTATGATAGCATACATTGTATTACATATCATTACTAATCATCTGAGCCAACCCATTTATTTTTCTTCATTTTACTCTAGGATGTGAAGATGTATATTATCACTGATATGCATGTTTAATCTAGGAGAATCATAGTGTTCTCAAAGTATTCTTTGTGATTTAGTTAAGATTTTGAATTGTAATGTAAAGTTCATGTATTTAATCATTTTTCAAAAAATTCTAAATGTATCGGGCCTTTGGAATTCTAATCATGTATCTATGATAGTGTAATAAATTGAGCCACTTCCTCCATGATATTGGTGCTAGGGTGTTATATCTTGAGGGGATTCTCTCTAGATGTCATTTTCCACAAGACAAATGAATTGGCTCTCTAGAAAAATAATAAAATTGGGTTTATATACCACAACTGTTAGAAATAATTGCACAAGTGCCATTTATTAATTATTCAATCATCATGGAAACCAATTTCTATAATAATAACAACATCATTGTTATTTATTGACATGTGATAAACACACAACCTCAATTAAATATTATTTAATCAAATAATATTTATTATATAGTATTTCCCACCATAACATTAATCTCATTTCACCGTGATTCCATAATATTTATCATACGTTTAATATTGTCCATATATTTAGTATATAAATATGACATTATTATTCTTGAGTAAGTAAATAAATATTATATTCACTCAATAGAAAATAAATATTTAATAAATATTTAATAAATATTTTTCTCACAAAATATTCTATTGAATAACTAGTGTAAGAATATATGAAAGCAAGAAAAGAAGAATAATTAATAAAAAAATTATATGAATAAATTTTAATTACATTGTTAAATAATATAAAATTATAAATTATTTTATTGATATTCTTGATAAAATTAGTGTATGACCCTCTAGAAATCTGTCTATGTTGAATTTAGTAAATCATCATAAATTCCAAAGCTAACTTCTAGAAACATGACAAGGAACCTCTAGAGAAATAATTTAATACCACACTAGCATAATACCACATACTGACACTTAGAGTGTAATATAATCCCATTATCACAATATCTCTAATCATGCATGTTGCATGCTAGTTTCATCAGCTTAAGTTCTCAATGTCCCCTTCATTGAATTTCTCGAAATCTATCTTGCCTATAGAACACCATGACCATGGATTTGTTGAGGATGTATCAATACAATCAAGTGTCCTTAGATAACAATGTTATTTGTAGAACCAAAGGGATAAATCCTTTCTTGCATTATTCATTAATGAAATATTACGTTTGATAAACCCAACGTATACTACCTCATCATGATCAAATGTAGTCATGGATTTCATCAGTAAATATAAATAATTGACTTATAATACTAATTAATAATAATATTAATCTATAAGGATTAATCCAAAAATTCGAAGATAGGAGTATCCAATGTCATATATATATGTGTGTGTGTGTTTATTTTCTACTGGAAGATGTTGTTCTCCTAATATGCTTTACTAGAAATTACGAATTCTGTACACAATGAAAAGGTGCCTCAAAGTATTATGAGTATCCACATCTGATAGACTATATCAATATGTGTCTCTATAATGATTTATTTGGGATATATAACATATATTTAATAATAATTTCATTGAAATTCTGGGTTCTTATCCCAACCAGGAATTATTTTGGCCTTTTAGTGTGATAAATACTCTTAGGAAATTATCACGCAGTATGATAACCCAAAAAACAATCATGATTTGACAAAGCGTTTATTAATATTCATAAAAATGAATTCACATTATCATAATGTAAACAGAATATGGTTCTATGAAACCAACTTCAACACCAAAATCATTATAATAGTCATTGTGAAAATAATGGGGTTATCATTTCAGACATTATCAGTCCTATAATGACCCAAAATTTCTCAAATGTAAGGCAATTTTATTAAGTTCAAATTAATTCATGTGGCCCTTTTTATGTTACCAAATTGAGACATGGATATCATGAGGTTTTCAAGGAATTATTAAAATCTCGAGACCCAAAATTTTTAATGATTATACTAGGATGCATAGTTAGGAAATACCATGCAACCCAACCCAGGTATTATCCATAACCATTCTGGTTTTGGAAAGAGGAGAAAATGGGTCCGTAAGGTTTTTCTGAAGAGGTAGGCTAGTCATATGCCTGTGAAAACCAATTTTTTGTAGAGACTATTTCAGTGGGTTTTGCATGGTTGGGGAACCATCCAACATATACATGCGGGGTCCGACCTCAGAAATTAATTTGAGCATAGTTTCTGCACAGTTTGACCAAAATGTGTGGCCAAATTGTGCCCCCAACATTTTGGGGGTGACAACCAAATTTTTCACTACATAAATATTTAAAAATTATTTCCACTTTATCTGTCATATTACCAGTGGACCAACATACCTCCTCTAACATTGATATGTCCTCCTACCTAACCTAGTTATTTTTATATCTTTCTTGAACAGGACTCCAAATTGATTGAAGTCGGAATAATTTTATAGATATTATTAAGATATTGAATCCACTTGCTTATTTATTCATTTTTTCATCATATACTTTATACTATCTAGGGGTGAGGTCATTCCCATTATTTTCACTACATTGGGCCATTCATTGTTACTCTTCCAAAATACTTCAAATATAAAGATTTTATTGGCTGATATATAATCTATATCGAAAAATTAGGAATTCTAGTTATTTTCCCTAAGATTATGGTGTTTCCATAGACATTCAGTTTTTTCACATGTGATCATATTCCATGCATTTCCTATAACTAGGTTAGTTTATTTTAATTAATTTTTTCATGTTTAATATACTATCATGGATCATTGTTAATTGTATAGAGGGTTCAAACTTCATTCATATCCATCCATAGGCATTCCATCTTGAAGTTACCCATTTAGTTTATTTATTAAATGCCCATAACACCTTATATGTTTTTATCTCGGATTGTAAATATAATTTCCATTGTGTGTAACTGCTTTGCTTACAATACATCTATTTTGTTCTTTTCACATTCCAAATTAAATTTCGTTGATTTGATATGTGAAATGGATTGTTGTATAGAATGGATTTTCTTCAAGATGGTTCTCCTAGATTGAATTAATTAAATCAATTAAATTGAATTGAATAATAATTGGTGGAATGGCCAGGAAAAATGATATTTGTTTATTTAAATAGATTGTATGAACCAGACACATATTTTTATATATTGGTTCCTTGTTTTTACCATGATTATGTGGTGGGACCCCCTTCTATTATTATTATAATAATAATATTTATTATTCAATTGAGATTGTATATGGAATGATGGTTAAGGTACATTTTGATCGGGAATATTGAATATTCTTTACTTTGGGTATTGGGCATGGCATCTCACACCATTAACACTATTTGGATAGTGGGAATGATGCCCAATGTTGTTTACTCTGGGTGTTGACATGGTGAATCACCCACCATCTACAATGTTGAGAATAATGACTATTACTCATTATGAGATTCGTGGCATGTAACATTTTCATAATCTTATAGGTCCGTTTTGACTAGTTATGGATGCCTGAGTTATACCCCAGTTCATCTGGAACCTAGTATTCCATGTATATGTCTACTTATATCCAAACATAATTAAAACATATATTTGGATGTAGTATATAAATATAAAATAAATATTGTCACTATATATATGTAGTTAATGATTAAACTATCATTATCACATATGCTTAAAAAAGTAGAGCCTCCAGGTGTCCTTTATGAACCTGAGAAAGATACTGATTACTTTATTTAGCACTGTTGATTATTTATTTATACAGGAACACTTATATTTCATTGTAAACTTCTTTTATTACTTATGGACACCATTATTGGTGGCCTAGTGGGATTTTAACTCTCACCCTACTTAGGTCATCATTGGTACATGAGTAGATTACTTGTCCACAGGTATAGAATAGTGAAACTGCCCTAATACAGATATTTGATATGATTTACTAATATTTAGATCATGGGAGGAGAGGACCCAACATATTCTCAAGATGATAGGGAAGAATCATTTTTTTCTTTTGTAGTTTGGTTTTTCATGTTGTATATTTATGTCCCATGTTCCTCTTTTTGTATAGCTGCAATCCATGGAATCATTGTATATTACTCTACATATTGTATTGTGTTATTATTATCCAGTTTATCAGTTCATTATGCTTAAAAAATTTATTACTGTATCTATTGTATGTACTTCTTCTATGATGGTTTACTAATCCAATCATCTTAGTATTTGTTGATATTAATCTTCTGATGTTTTCATTTATTTATTGTATCCCCATTAAAACTCTGAAGTGAGGGTATAGTCTCCCAACTATACAATCTTGTATGCTCACTAATAGTCATAATCCTCTGGTGTATTAGGAGGCATGCATGAGGCAATGTGACCCACTATCTTGAGGCATGGATTAAGCGGTTCCTAGTTCATGATGTTATCATGTTTTATCAGAGGATTTTCTTATTATTTTGTTTTTATGTCTAGGTATTAGATAGGATATTAGGACATAATTATTTTTGTCAATGAACATGTTCCTGGCATTGATTTCAAACATATATGGAAACCCCAAATTACTTTGGATGTGTTATTTTTATCATTGTTTTAAACCTTTTATGGTTGATAAAACATCACTCTTCCGTGACACACACTTCTTGTGATGCTATTATTATTAGTGATATTGTAATGAGATTTATATTACATGGAATAATGAAATGAGGGATTTTCATTACATTCATCATTATAGGTATAATATGACTAATATACCATGCAATTTTCCATGTCACATCTATTTTAGAAATCATTTTCGTATTGTAAGTTATCATTTATTTTATTATTATATAGAAATGTCATTACACTCTATACAAGACAAAGAAAATGTAATTGATATTTATGTTCATCCCTTAACCTAATATTGTTTTCATATATAAGTTAAATCAAATACCATATGAAATAATTTGTGGAATTTTGAACCATATACCTTTGCTCATATTTTCTATTAGGTGTTATGGTTAGGATTACTTGGACACCATATCTTAATTTATAGTGTATGTGCCCTTGTAAATTGGAAATGGTTATCCATCTAGTTCAACCATTTAATGAGATTAGAATATTTAAATGAGTGAAAATTTAAAAATAAATATCAATTTTAATGTAATAGGCCATATTATTCATGTGATATGAGACCTAGACCTACACCCGACCTCAGTGGTGGGTATATTGGGTTTCTTGCATACATTATTATGGCCTGAAATGGACTTCTTGACTCACCAATACCTGGATTTTGGTGCAAGAAGAGAGGAGTAGTACATTCATTGGAAGTTTCTGTACCAATCCTAAACATATATCTAAAACACATTCAATTGATAAATTATCTTCGGAGTTGTCCACTTGACATCCACTAGTCGAACGCTCTGAAGACTATGATGACCATGCACCTGAGGTGGATGACATTGAGCCACCAAAGATACCTCATATAGTTCCACCTATGAATCCTACACCTATTTCTGATCTGGCCATCGACACCCAGTTCTGAGTTGACTTCATTCGTATAATGAAAAATATGAAATTGTTTCTTTAACCTACTTTATGTATGGGAAAGTTGACTCATGATTTTCATCAATAACAGCCTCCCACCATTTCATGTGATGGCGGGAAACACTCTACCGGGTAAAGGATCGAATCAATTGTTTTCTAAATTCAATCTTCAGGAGATGCCTCTAGAGCCTAGGGTCAATATTTTTTCATGCATTCTATGTGATTTGTAATGAATCAAACTTATTGAGTAGTAATTTTTTCCTAAAAATGCGTGTTAAAATATTATTTTGTACTCAACAAAACTATATCCCTTTATTAATAATGTGAGTATAATTGAAATGGGACCTTTAAGATTCAACTATTGTATGAACATTGGTCAATTATTACCATTTTTCAATTATGATCATTTGTCAATTATGACCGTTTGACAATATGACCATTAGAAAATACACTCTAAACATTGTGATTATTTTTTATAAATAGTAATGATAATGGTTAATTAATGTAGAAAGATATGTCGATGGCCTCATCTAGTAGAATTGGGTCGTAAGAAGAACATTTTTTAGAGCTTAGAAAAAGGTAGCATAATTGGGCTTTGATCTTTCCAAATCCCATACTCAACTTCAACATGTTAATCTTGAATGAAATCTCATACAAGAATAATTCAAGTTGGTGGAGATTACCACTTGGGAAATGTTATCCAAGCCACCATAAGAGTCTATCCTTATCACACGACTTACCCTTATTTCATTTGTGGGTGTTATAAGGGGTTATGTGTCAATTAACTAGTAAATTAAAAGACAATAACATTTTTTAATAAAATTTTTATGACATTATTTATTTGTAGGAATAGTTTTTCTTACAAATTAAAATCGAATCTTATAAAAAAAATTGGATAAAAATTGTACTTTTTAGAAATATATATATAATTAAACTGAGGATTTTTTAATAATGTTTAATATAATGAGATATTGGTATAAAAACACTCCTTTTTAATTACAAATTATAAAATAATTTTAATTTTTTCATTTCCCAAGAATTTTATTGTGCATGTTACTATGCATTTTCTATCCAGTATTATTTTAAATAATTAAGTATTTTTAGAGATAAAACTTAAATTTATCATATTTATAAAATTATTATGATAAAAAATTTCTTTTTTGAATAATTAATGATGATATTATTTTAGGTTGAATTTATTAGAATTTTATAAAATTTCTAGTTTTTGGTGAATAGTAAAAATTCAGTTCTGAGTTTTCTGTATGTATGACTACTCAGGTGCCCTCATAAATTATTAAAAAACTCCTTCAATTTTTCTTTAAATACCCACCCATTTATCCATTATATTTGATTCCTAATTCAGTTTCCTTGAATCTCTAAGAGTATTACCTCCCAAGGAGTCCTCGTAAGGCGTCCTCAAGCCCCCAAGGTCCTGATCTTCATGTTTTAGGAGTCAATCTTAATGGTCAGGGAAATCTCAATGTCTCCTTTCCTTTTATTTTCCTTTTTATGTGTCATGTCTTTCAAATTTAAATATCATGTTTTTATATCCATTTTATAGTATTCTATTACTGTTTTAAGATACTTTTATGAATGAGATACCCTTGTCCCCTCTCTTTTTAGTGTATTCTAAAACAATGTTTCATACCCGTTATACTGTCAGATTATCATCTCAAAATTTCACTATTTTTCTCAAGAAATTATTTTATTTTCTTTTGTGAATACACAAGGCAATATCATCTCTAGGGGTATCACATAGATGGAAAAATGATCTATTTTACTTTTGGGATCAACATACTTGAAACCCATCTTCTTTCTCCATGGGTTTAAAATGATAAACACATCTTGTTTTTAAGCACATTCTAAAACACCATAATTTTGAAATGAAAATTTTCTCTTTTATTTTCCACGGTTTATTTATGAGATGTTTTATTATGATAATTTTGTATCATAATAATTTATAAATATTAATGGTGTTCTCTGATAGTGATCCAATGCATTGGGTATTGAATTTAATCTCTAGAGATGACAAGTTTTATGATACCTTTTTGAATAACCTTGGTAATTTTTTTAACAAATCAGTTCTAAACGAAGGTGATATGCTTATGAATGACTCAATTAAATATTGTAGCCACATTTAATTTTTCTGAATCATGTTATTTTTATTATGATATTCCTATTTTTTCCATTTCTTACTCTAATATGTATTTCCTCAAGTTCTTATTGATAATCTTCAAGATCAAAAGAAAACTATTTTCCCTTGTTTACCTTTTCTGGGTCTTCTTCTCACTCCTTCCTTTGATGTATTCCCCTCGTTATGATTTGTAATAAATTTACTTTGGATGATTTGTGAAAAACTGTTTCATGAGAAATAGAAGAATTTTTTACGTTTTCATGAATTATGTTGCTTTTTTTAAGACAAGAATGTTTAAAAGATCCTCTATTTGTAAAATTCTATGTAAATTTATGTAATAAATAAGTGGGATTCCATAGATGGAATAAATGGATGGTTTAGTTATTTGTGGAAATTGGGATATGAAATCCTCCATGAGAACTTAATAGAAATGTTTAAATGTATGAAACATTTCAAGTATTTTGGTTAAATATTAAGTAAATGGTTTCTAAACAAATAAATCCTTGTTTGGATACAAACAAGTGGATGGGGCTCTGGAATATCTCTATCAAAGGACAAAACCCAAAAAAACCGATTTGAGCTAGACTAGAACGTTTTCTGGTACACAATAGCATACCATGCTTCACTCCTAGTTTGACTCTCCTGGGGGATATATTTGGTTATTCGTAATATTTTTATGAATCATTATGAATGATTTATAGAATATTTAATTGGTTTTAATAAATAACATGTTTAAGAATGATGTTATATGAAATAAAAGTTCTCATGGAACTATAAGATTATTAAATGAAATACATTTCTCACAACAATTTTTTTCACTCAAAAAATAGTGGGAAATAGGAGAAACCATGTAAATGCTAAGCATAATGAACCAGGCACTAAAAACCTTTTGATGGAAGTCGGAATGGAAACATCCATGATAATGTTGAATCATCGAACTCCAGTTATGGGAAATTACTTGCATGCATCTGAGATACTACATTAACCATAAAGGGAACAAATTTCTGTTGAGTCCTTCATGTGTCAACGACCTCAAATTTTATTGGATCAACCGACCCACTTATTAATAAATAATGAATATGCTCTATCAAATATATTATTTATGTACTCCACTATTCAGAACAATAGAATGTCACCATGGCTATTTACCGCTTAGAGGTAGAAGCTGATCAGTGGTGGGAGATGATGAAAAATATGATGAAAATAGTAAATATTGAATTTATGGAGTGGGATGAGTTTAGGGGAACATTTTTCAAAAAATAATTCCCCCATTCTATGAAGAAAAAATAGATAATGAATTCCTAGAGCTTAAACTTATTGAGAATGAATCAATGGGAATATCTGAGATGAACCTCACAAGGATTTCCATTACACCTATAGCTTTGTCATAGATCCTAATTGGAAGGTTGATAGATTCTCTAGAGGGATCTGTGCTCATCTACGAAAGAATCCTACCAACCATGACTATGAAAACTATAAGGAGATCATGAGGGGTGATTTGAAAGTTGGGATTGAGGTCAGTGAGACATAGTGGTCTCACAAGTCAAATGAAAAGAAGATATATTTGAGGACTTACTTGGGGAGGATAATTGACCAAGGAAGAGGAGGAAAGCATGTGAAACTCTCCACATGCAATATATATGGGAAAAAGGATTCTAGGAACATCCTTCTTAGGAGTGATAAGTGTTTATTTTATGGAAGATAAGGTTATATTGCTTGGAACTATCATAATGAGGTGAAGCCTCAACTTTCCAATACTGATGAAGAAGGGAATATGGTTCAGTCCCTACCTGATGTCCAATGCTTCAAGTGTGGATAGCTTGGTAACTTCCCCAATCAATATAAAAACCTGAGGGTAGTGGAGGGGAATCACCATTAGCCTTAGCATAGGTCAAGAGATAAAAGGTTTTTCTTTTTCAATAATGACAGAAGTCATTGAAGCACTGAATGATCTAGTGGAAGGTACTCTCATTGTTCTCTGACTACTAGAAATTACATTGTTTGATTCGGTTTCTATGCATTCCTTTATGTCCTCCACGTTTTCAAAGAATATAGAATCAATCCCTAAACTTCTAGAAGTGGAACTTTTAATCATGACTCCTCGAGGGATTATTAAAGCACAAAAGTGTATTGCCACGATAGTGTGTACTTTGGTTAGCACAATCTCATAAAAAAATCTATTAGTCATTCCCATGATGGAATTTGACATTATAATAGTGATGAACTAGATCTCAAAGAATAAATCTAAAATCAAATATAAAATCAAAGAAAATATTAGTAGTCATGAATGGACAATCTACATTTTTTTCAAAGGGGATATATCTCAACCATATTGTTGTCTAGAAGTAACACTCGTGGCCTGATTTATGGAGTTGATTGGTGAAGAGAAAGAAGGAAATGAATGTATATAAATAGAGAATATACCCATCATTCTAGAACACATTGGTTTATTTCCTGAGGAGTTACCATGGCCTCCCCTTGAAAGAGCAGTAAAGTTCTCAATTGACCTTATGCCTGGATCCAAGCAGATTTTAAAAACCCTATATAGAATTGTGAATGTAGTGTTAGATGAATTAAAGAAAAAACTCCAAGATCTGTTGGAGATGGGGTTTATATGAAAAAGTGAGACTCCTTGGGGATAACCTGTTCTCATTGTGAAGAAGATGGGTAGATCAATGTGATTATGAATTGATTATATAGAAATTAATGGGATCACAATGAAGAAAAACTACCCTCTACCAAGAATTGATGATTTATTTGACTAGCTTCATGGGGAAAAGTTATTATCCAATATTGATCTTCAATCTGATTTTCATCAATTGAAGGTGAATAAAGAAGATATTCTAAAGTCTTCTATCTGATCAAGATATAGGCATTATGAGTTTGTTTTTATGCCCTTGGGAATGACAAATCCTCCTATCATTTTTTGGATTTGATTAATAGAATCATTAATGACAACTTTAGTAACATTGTGGTAGTTTTTGTTGATGATATTCTATTATATTCAAAAAGTCTCATGGAGCATGAGGATCATCTAGTGGTTATATTGAAAATTTAGGGGAAGGATAGGTTATTTTTAATGTTCATCAAATGTGAATTTTGGCTATTATAAGTTGCTTTATTAAAGAACATTACAACCAATGAGGGAATCTCAGTTGACCTTTCCATGAACAAGGTTTTAGATGAGTGGCCTTAGCCTACGACAATAACTAAGATTCATAGTTTCCTTGGATTAGTAGTATATTCTAGGAGGTTTGTGGAAAACATTTCATGAATTTATATTCCATTAATCATGTTGAATTGAAATGGGTCATGTTCATGTGGAAAATGGAGTGTGAAGAAAGTTCCCAACACATAAAGAAGAGATTGGTTACTGCACACATGTTGACACTACCCATATCAAAGAAGGATATTTTATTTTTAGTGATGCATCACAAAAAGGTCTTGGTGTATCCTCATGAAAAATGACATGGTAATTGACTATGCATCTCAACAGTTGAAGCCTTGTGAGAAGAACTATACTATATATGATCCGGAGCTGGCTTTGGTGGTTTTTGGTCTAAAGATATTGAGGAACTATCCTAATGGAGTGAAATATGATATCTACAGAGATCATAAATGTTTGAAGTTTATCTTTACACAAAAGGAATTGAACATGAGATATAGGAGATGGTTGGAACTTCTTAAAGTCAATGATTTTCCAACTCATTATTATCCCAGAAGAGAAAACAATGTCACTGGTGTATTAAGTAAGAAAGATCATATTGTGCTAGCAATGATGAGGATTCAAATAGATCCTTTGATCAAATACCTAGTAAAACTTGAGAAGAAAATTTTAAAGGAAGGGACATCACTTACCCTATCCCAAATGATTTCCGAACCATCATTACTAGAGAAGATCAAGAGATCTCAAATAGAAGATCAATTATTTTAGAAGAATATAGGGGATATAATCAATAGGAAGTATCCTATGTTCAATATTGATCAAGAAGGTGTACTGAAATTTCGTACAAGTGTATGTGTTCTATCTATTCCAGAAATAAAGAAGGAGTCGATGGATAAAGCTCATAGCTCCACTTTCTCTATATATCATGAAATCATGAAACTTTTTAGGGACGTTCGTGATCATTATTGGTGGGATAACATTAAAAGGGAGATTGTTGACTACAATACATAGTGCCTGCTGTGTCAATAATTTAAGGTAGTGGCAACTTGTTAAAGGGGTATCACAACCACTACCTATACATGCATAGAAGTGGGATAATGTCACTATGGGCTTTGTCACTGGTCTCCTGAGAACATCCAAAAGAAAAAAGTGATATGGGTTATAGTGGACCATCTCATCAAGATGACCCATTTTATCTCAATTCACAAAGATTTATTTCTTTAATAACTCAACAAGATATACATGAAGGAAGTGGTAAGGTTGTATAGAGTTCCACATTCTATTGTATCAGGTCATGATCCAATGTTCACCTCAATATTCTGGAAAATTCTTCAACAAGCTATGATTAACGAATTGAATTTCAGTATGACCAATCATCCCCAAATGATATCCAATCTGAAAGTACTATTGATACACTCAACGACAAGCTGAGAACATGCTTAATGGAATTTAAAGGTGGATGGTATCTACATCTCCCATTAGTTGGGTTCTTGTACAACAACAACATCCATTAAAGGATTCATATTGTAACCTCTAAAGCTCTATATGAGAAGCAATGTAAAAGTTCTTCTTTTTCGGATGAAGATGGTGGGAGAATTGTTTTTGGGCCTGATCTGGAGAAAGAGATGATGGAAAAGGTGAATTCCATCCAACAACACATAAATTATACTGAGAGTCTAAATATGAGTTATGATGAGAAACATTGAATGGAATTAGATTTTGTGTTGGTGAAAAAGACTTCCTTCGAATTTCACCTGTGAAGAGTATCATGAGATTTTGGAAACAAAGGGAGTCTCAACCCCAGATATATTGGCCCATCTGAAATCCTTGACATCATAGAAGCAGTGGCCTATTTGTTTGCACTTTATCAAAATCTATAACAAGTTCATGATTAATTCCACATATTCCTCTTGAAGAACTACATACCTTACCCTACACAAGTAATGAATTCATTACTGGTACAATAGGAACATGACCTCTCTTATGAGTAGCATCCAATGGAGATCTTGGACTGTAGAGACAAGGTTCCATGCAATAAGACTTCCCACCTCATTAAAGTGTATTGGTGGAACCAAAAGTATGAAGAATCGATGTGGGAACCAGAGGAATCAATGATGTAAAAGTACCCTCACATTTTCACAATGGAGAGAACAAGTTGAAATTTTGGGGATGAAATTTTTTATGGGGGGAATAATGAAACGACCTGAACTTCATGAATTGTAATTGTTTCCTAAAAATGTGTGTTATAATATTATTTTTTACCCAAAACACTATATCCCTTAATTAATTAAGTAAGAATAATTGAGATGAATCCTTTGGGTTTTGACTGTTATATAAATATTGGTCAATTACCACCATTGGTCCAAATGACCATCGAAAACTATACTGTTAACATTATTATTGTTGTTTATAAATAGATATGATATTGGTTGATTAATGCAGAATGAAGAGTCGATGGACACATCTTGTAGAATCAGGCTGTATGAAGCCTATTTTCTGGAGATTGGGAAGGAGGTAGCATCACTGGTCTTCACTTTTGACCCAGACCAAGCTAATATTAAACATGTTAAACATGAACTAAATCACTATGGGAGAAGTTCATGTTATTGGGGATTATAACATGGGAGATGTTAACCGATCCACCCCAAGAGTCTATCACCATCAAACACCTTACCCTTAAGTTGTATTCGGGTGTTGTAAAGGTTTATGTGCTAAGGACATAGAAACATAAAATGAAATCACTTTGTTTTAATAAAAAATTTTATTTCATCATTTCTATTTTAAGAATAGTTTTTCTTAAAAAATTTGATGGAATTTTATAAATTGATTTTTTTGGGTAAAATTTGTACTTTTCAGAAATATATTAATTATTAAACTAATATTTTATTAATTATTTTTATTATAATTAAATATATGTATAAAAAATCCTTTTTAATTACAAATTTTTAATTAATTTTATTTCTTTCAAGTGTCAGAAATTTTAATATTCATGTTAATAAGCATTGTTTGTCCACTATTATTATTAATAATTAAGTATTTCTATATATAAAAGTTAATTTTATCATATTTATAGAATTATTATGAAAAAATAAATGTAATTTTTGAATTAAAAACATATATATTAGGTTGTGGTGAATTTATGATAATTTTATAAAATATTATGTTTTTCGTTGAATATTAAGAATACAGTTTTGATATTTTGGTATGTTTAATTAAATAATAATGATGTAATATTTTATTTAAGATTCCTATCAACTATTCGGGATTTAAATATGATATTAGCTATCCCAAGTGGACAATAACATGGAAAAATACCATGGGAAATCCCATGGTTTTGAAAACACCACTATTGAGGTGCCCTCATAAATTATTAAAACAAATCCTTCAATTTTTCTATAAATACCAACTGATTTATACATTATATTTCATTCACAATTCAGTGAAATTAATGATCTATTAGTATAACCTCCCAGGTAGTGCTCCTAAGGAGTCCTCAGACCACCAAGGTTCTGATCATCTAGTTTTAGGAGTCACTCTTCAAGGTATGGGAAATCGCAATGTCTCTATTACTTTCAATTTCCTTTTTATGTAGTAAGTATCTAAAATATTCATATCATGATCTTCTGTCCATTTTATTCTATACCGTTACTAGTTTAAGAGTCTTTTATGAATGGTTGACATTTTCCCCTCTCTTTTTAATTTTTTCTAAAATAATGATTCATACCTGTTATGGCACCGTATTTTGTTCACAAAATTTATATATTTTATCAAAAAATTCATTTATTTTCATTTGTGAATACCCAAGACCCTATCTTCTCCAAGGGTATTAAAATAGATTTAAAAATGATCTATTTTAATTCTAGGATTAATTTACATGAATCCCACATTACATTTTCATGGGATTAATATGATAATAGCATCACATTTTTAAGCACATTATAAAACACCATAATTTTGAAATGAAACCCATTTCTTTTATTGTTCACAGGTTATTTATGAGTTGTTTTATTATGATATTTATGAATCACATTAATTAATACATATGAATGGTGCTCCTTGATTTCCCTCCAATGCATTGGGTAAAGAATTTAATATCTAGAGATGATAATTTTTACAATATCTAGGTGAAAAACATTTGTACTATTTTTGAATAATTGATGCTAATCCTTGGTGATATGTTTATGAGTGACTAAATTAAATATTATAGCCATATTTACTTGTTATTAATCATTTTAATTTAGTTATGATATTCCTCTTTTCCATTTTTCATTCATTTTTGTATTTCTTCAATTATTGTTGATATTCCTCAAGATCACAAAGAAATTATTTTCACTTGTTTACACACACTGGGCCTTCATCTCACCCTCTCCTTTGATATAGGTCCCCTGTTTTTTAGATGGAGAAAATTTACATTGGATTAAACTTGATGAATCCTTTCACGAGGACCAAAAGAATTATAATGACCCAAACAGTTATAAATAAAAGTTCCTCTTTTGATCCAATTAAATGTCTTATTATATAGTATAGTAATAGAAAACACATGCACTTATTTTGTTTTGTTTTATCCAATCAGATATAAATGACTATTACATATCATTACCATTGATAATATAGCCATTGAACAATGGTCACATGACTAGTATAAATATAGGGTTTTAACAAATCCTTTTGACACAAACAATGGAAGTGATAGTCTCAACCAGTAGGATTGTACCCTTTGATGCCCATTAATTAGATCATTTGAGAGAGAGAGAATTTCTATCCTTTTCTATATACCAATCCCATGTTATGATCCAAAAACATAAGCAAGAGCCAAACCGTTTACAAGATAAGTTCAAGCACATCAAGATCAGAGCCCAAATAATGTTCATCGAATGACCACATGAAAGCCCCACCATCACACACCTTACGAATAGGTTATATGATAGTGTAATACAGGGATATGTATCAAGACCCTAGAAATATGAATATATACATTTTTTTATATAATAGTGAATTTATTTTCATTCTATTATTGCCACTTTATAAATAATTTTTAATGCACAAATAGTATTTTTATTTAATATTAAAATTCAATTAAAAACCATTTAATTAAAGGATTTATGAAAAATATAATATTTTAATAAAATATTATCACTAAATTACATTTATTAAATATAAATTATCATGTAATTTTTAGGATTTTAAAAGGAATTTTTATTATGGTTTGAAAACTATTATTATAAAAAACCATTCATTTTTAATAAATGTAGATTATTATTTTAAAAGTGAAAATTAAAATATTTGGAAAATTATTTTTAAAAAAGGATTTTTTTTTGGAATCAGAACATCAAAGTTGTATATTGATTAATTTTTCATAATTTTCCAAAAGTCGAATTTTAAGGTAAAAATTAAATACCGTATAAATATACAGTGTGTTTTATGACATCATAACGGCCAAATAATGATATAATAATTTTTATAAAAGTTGTTCTTAGCCAAATACATTTTTTTTAATTTAAAATAATGTGATTTTATGTTTATTTTATTTTATTTTAATAAATCCTTAATGAATCCTTCGGGACTTATAATATATTTTGAGATTGTAAAATCATTTCGTTAAGAGTGTGACTCACCTCCACATAAGAAAGGTAAATATATTAGTAATATCAATCCTTAGAACTATAAAATAAATTAATCCACTCCCCTTTACCAGAAACCATGGGAAATACCATGGGATGGTGTGTGGTTTTGAATATTTTATTATGTACTGTCAAAAACCAAAATAATAAAGAAATCCCCCTATTTTCCCATATAAACCCACCAAAGATCCCATTTATCCTCAATAAAACTCCTTGAAGCTCGTCGAACCTCTTCTATCCTCTCCCTAGAGTCCTCCCATGGTTCCTTCATGCACCCAATAAGCCTCTCTGAATCCATTGGGATCACACATCCATGTATGGGATTCTCACCTCCCCCTCGTTCTTTCAATTCAAGATCCTTCTATGAAGTTTGTCCTTATAATTTCAATTGGTTATAATGAAATTCATTTATTATGACTCATTTTCTGTCCAATTAGTACCATTTTAATGAGATTCCATTTTATCTTTCTCATTTTCACCTCTTTCTAAGTCGTTACTATGCTGAAAATCATGAGAAATATTCCACCCTTATTTTTTGTCAAGCCTTCATTTTATGTTATGTCTTCTAATTTCCTTTTTTCATATATTGATATGTGTTATAAATATGCTCCTTACATTCCATTTTTTATAAATAATTAGAGTCCATTTCTAAATAATCAACCCATTTTTATGAATCTCTATATGACATCGTTATTTTTCCGAAATTACACCCCGATTTTAAAGGAAAAATTCATCATGTAGTGAATATCAAACCCGTTTCTCTATCAAGGGTATTCAACTTTATGAATATATATGTATTGAGTGTTGATATATATGTATTTGTTGCATATTTCTTTGATCATGTAATAGTTTATGATTATTATTGAATCTATGTTGTATGTTCTATGTGGTAATCATAAACATGAGAATGAAATGAATGTGGTAGGTGCTCTTGGAATTATATAGCTCTCCAATGAATTGGGTAATGTTT
This sequence comes from Viscum album, assembly GCA_963277665.1. Lineage (NCBI taxonomy): Eukaryota > Viridiplantae > Streptophyta > Magnoliopsida > Santalales > Viscaceae > Viscum > Viscum album. The sequence continues at coordinate 111,935,761 of OY728135.1, forward strand.
AGTGTGATGATAAATCATGTTAAATGAAGGTTTACTAATGAAAATTCATGCTCAATGGGTTTTTACTCATTATTTTCCATGTTCAATGTGGGTTTACCCATGGTAATTCATGTGTATTGGGTTTTTACTCATGTTAATATCGTATTGTATGTTGCCGCCACATTTTCCCATGTTATTATTATCATGATATATCATTCCTTATTTTTCATATTCATGTATTCCCCATTTATATGAAATGTATAACCTATATTGTTATCCTCATGTTATGCCATGTTTATTCCCTCATTGGGATTTATAGCTCACCCCTTTCTTGTGTTTTCCCCATGATTTCCCATGCAGTTTTAAGTACGTTTGATTATTATGATCATGTCAAGGAAGAATTAAATAATTTTTTCATATCCTATGTTATATTTTATGATTTTATGTACCTAATTCTAAAATATACTAGACCTCTCGTTCTTCCAAGTTGTACTAAGGGTACATTTATGAAAAAAAACATGTATTAATGGGAAATAAAGAGTAGGGTTGTTATAGATGGTATCAAAGGATATGTTTAGTTATTTTAGAGATTAGGATTAGAAAACCCTAGTGAAAACCCTTAGAGAAAAGACTAAGTGTAAGAAATCATTCATAAATTTTGGGTATGTAAGGAGTAAGTGGTTTATCTAGAAAATAAATCCACATCTGGATACGATCAAGTGGATGTGGCTCTAGCACAGATGTATCTATCGGTATAACCTGAAAACACCGCATTGAGCTAGACTCATATGGGAGATGGGGCACAAAAATGGTCCTTACTGTACTCTTGGATCGACACTCCCAGGGGATATGCTTTGATAAATTCATAAGCTCATTACAAAACATTATTAAGGGAACAAAAAAATGCCCAGAAGAATACATGTATGGAAAATGATCGTTGATAACATAGATTAAAGGATATAGATCCCTATGTTAAAGAAATAAATGTAACATATATGGTATTACATTAATATAATTTTATTTTACTTTATGTGTTTACCTATTTAAGATACTCATTCTTAATTTCACTTTTTAATTTATCCCATGACCGATAATAGAGGGAATCATGTTAACAACCGATGCGACGAACAGTGTAATGACTCCACTAATGAAATGACTAATACAATTGGAGAAGCAATCAAAAAAATTGTCATGATACTGTCTCATTTAAATCATGTTTTAAACAAAAACCTATATCAAGCAGAACTCCCCCCCTCCTAAGAGAGAGAAAACCGCAGTCGAGATCTTCATGAGACAAAGGCCTCATACTTTCAATTGGGCATCTAATCCCTCAATCGCGGAGCAATGGATCAATTCCATTGAAAAGATCTTTTACACCCTGAAATATTCAAAAATTTGAATATTCTTCTCGTTCTCTATCTTTTAGAGGGGGAAACTGATTAGTTGTGGATAATGATCTTGAATACGAATCATGAGGAAGAGATCAAAGCAATGGGGTTGATGGAATTTTGGAAAAAGATTTTTGATATATGTTTTCCCTGCACCCTCCATCTTAAGATGGCAACAGACATCCATGAAACTCAAGGAAAACGATGTCGAATCTATTGGGGCGTACAAGGAAAACATTAGAAGACTTGCATGATATGCCTCTGGTTTTTCCATTACCCTCGAATGCAAGGTTGACTGCTTCTTTGGTGGGATAAATCAAAACCTATGAAAAGCCTTGGAAATCTGTGACTTTGGTAGTTATGATGAAATTACTCAATGTTCCATAAAATTTGAGATAGGGTTCGAATAATCTCAGGGGTATCATGGGGATATGAATTGGAAAGTCAAGTTTAATTTTAGATATCTGATAGAGAGATCTAATGGTGCACTGAAATTTCCGAACCCCACATATCAATGGTACAAAATGAAGCACCTAGAAAATTTCCTAAGGGGACCAAGGATAAGCTATAGATGTGGAAGAGAAGGGCCCTAGATAATAATTTCCAATAGGATAAACCTACTATTATGATGGAGGAAAGGAACACTCCAGTCAATCCTCAATGTGTTGGTCATTGCTAGAACATCATGGAACCATGGCACTTTGTAAATCAGTGCACTAGGCCATTGGGTTTCAGAGGAAACCCACAACCTCCATGTTATTAAGGGTGATCTTTTACCATCAGCACCGCTGAAGTGAATCCTGAAAACAAAGTGGAGATAGGTATGCTAGTTATTCATTGAATAATAGTGAACATACTTTTTGATTCCAGTTTTATTCATTATCTTATATCCCAAAGTATTATTAGAACAATAAAAAAACCACCACAATGAATGGAAGTATAGATGTCTGTGAAAATGAAAAAAGGGTAAATTATCGCAACACATGTATATAAATCATCCCCTATGGAAATTTTTGGATTGAACTTCCTGAAGAACCTTTTCATACTTCCCTTGGTAGAAATTGATGCAATTATAGAAATGGATTGGATTTCCATATATCTATCCAACAAAAATTTCCGCGAGAGGGGAATCACTCTTCATTTGGTGAATCTACCCCCAATTATTTACAATTTCAAGGAGGAGAATGAATCTTCATTGACACCATCATCTCAATGATTGATTTTATTTCTTTATGAGAAATCATATCTAGCTCATATTGTAGAGACCCAAGGCTTGACGTACATGGACATTACATTACTTTAGAGGAATACTTAATACATAACAAAAACAGACACACAAGGACTGTAATAGTTTAGTGTCTTTGGAAACTTAGAATGTAATCTTCTAATCATGGTGAAAGATCTTCAACATCTCCCATAAAGATCTTCCCCTTTTTTTTCTTACCTAAAACCTTTATTTATATCCTGGGGAAAAGAAAACATAAAAATGGTGAGCTCAATTTCTCAGTAAGGGTAATCATGGATAAAATAAAATATACCAAATACATTTTAACTTAAAAACATGAACGTAATGTTTAAACATCAAAAGCTTGAGCAATGACATAAAACATGGAAGTACGTAAGGCATAGATCATAAAGAAACATTAAGAATGATAAAATAGCAAGGGAATAAAACATGTAATTGTGGATACCATTAAGCACATGATATGATTTCCATAGTAGCCAAGGCATTGCTGCCACGACCATCTTAGTGGACAAAGTCCCTTTCTGAATCGAGTTCACTCCTCGTTCCAGTCCTGTATTACTGAACCAGTTTAACTTGCCGTTCCAGCCATGTCTATCTCATGAGATATAAATCCTTACCCAATTCATTGGAGGGAGATATAGGTCCCACCCATCTCATAATTAAATCATTCTTAGGTGTGCCACAAAATCATAAATCATACATCATAGCATAACCCATGTAATAAAAATGGGAATCTTAAACATCATTCCATCATAACATAATTTATATAAGAGAAATGGATATCATTTCATCATAAGAAAATTGAAACCATGTAAATCAAAGATACATTAAACTTGAAACATACACATATGAAATAATGTCATCTTAGATGGAAAATGGTTTTGATAAAACACATGAAATGAATTCTTGAGGAAAATATCCTTTCTTCTTCAAAATCATTCTCTTTTTACAAAATTTCATGCAATTTTAGAAGAAAAGTATTTTGTTGAAAATAGTCATGAAATATTTTGGAGGCGTCTTCATGAAAATAAGGCTTTATAAAACCGTAAAAATCTATTCGTGCCGTATAAGTTAAAAACAATTCTTCTCGTACTTTTACCAGAAAAGTCAAAAAGTACCTCGTAACGTAAACAAAAGAAATATTTCTTACATACCATGTAGTAAAAGTAAAAATGTTTAAAAAATAAATTAAACATACATGAAACAATTTTTAGAAAACATGGGCATGGATGATAAAGATAACCCCAATAAATACTTACAAATAAACAATCTCGGATAAAAATGAGATTGATAAATTATCCCTTACCTTAGGTCTGATTTGCTTTGTAAGTGTCCGAACCTCCTGTATAATTATTTAAATAATGTTATTTACTTATTACATAATCATATTCATTGTTATGATATCATATATGGTTCACTTATGACTTTATATTACCCTTTCTTTTTTAAATTCCATGTTAAAGAGCGTTTTGGTTAAAATCGTTTCATTTGTCATCCGTGTTTTGACTTGTAATTATTCATATGATTACTTAGAATATGATTATTTTAATTCCAGAATATAAAACATGATTTATATATAATATATATTCAGAATATTCATATATATAATAGATCGATAAATGGAAAGAAATACACCGTTCATGGAGACGGTAGGCCGTACATACGCGTGAACGCTGTTTTTGTTTCCTTATTGAGTTGAATGAAATTAAATAGATGACATACATATATATATATAAATCCAGTAGCATTATAATTCCATATATTTAAATATTATTCATTATATATACTTTATAATCATTCTTTAATGGTTAATCATGGAAAATGAATCTCATCGCGTTCGTGGAGACGGTATTCCGTACGTACGCACGCGCGGTGATTTCATTTTCTGTAGGATGGATAGATGGTGAAAAAGGGTTGTCTCATACTTATAATAACATATCATTATATGAGTGATACTGATGTTATTACTTCATAATGAAACAACTAAATAAGAAGAAGTATAAGAAGAAATAAAGTTGAAAGAATCAGTAACGGATATTACCTCTTCTTTCGACACGCCTTTTTGAAACCTCATCTTAGGGCACTAAGATTGGTCTTTAAAGAAGAGAAGAACCTATAAGATGTTTCTAGGGAAGTTTAGAAGTGAAATGGGTAGGGTTTGGCCGAGCATGAAGGCTCAAAGTTGTGTGAGGAAGAGAGGGAGTAGGTTCCCTTTTATAAGGGAGGAGAGGGGCACCTTTGGAATTCTTAAAAATATTAATTATAATAAATCTAACCCCACTTAAAAACCTCCAAAAATGACTCATATTCAAAGATTAGATGAGATAGGGTTGTAATCTCATCAAATAATCAAATTTAGACATATTTGGATCTTATTTTAAACCTTATCATTTTGATTTATCCTTATTTAATCTATTTAAGTTTAATTGTGGTAATAAAATTCTAAATTTTAAATTTTAACAAATAATTACTTATTTGTTGTTAATTTTCCATAATTGGTAACTTTATAACATTATAGACCATATAAATTTAAATTTATAATTTTTAAATATTTTTGTGATTTTTAAACAATTTTATAATATGTTATGTTTATAAAATAACAATAGTGTCAATTTTGACACTATTCAAATTTTTGAATTTAAATAAAATATATATACAGAAGATATGTTTGAACTAAAAGCTTTAATAGATTAATAAAATTTCATATGTATCTATAAAATTAGTGTATCACATTAAATAGTTCATATAATATTTATTTTATTATTTTTAAAACCATTTATTTGGTTTATCTCTTAATAAAATAATTACTACAACATTTTTTTATAATTATTTAATATACTTATTCATTGCATAAAAATGAAAAATAAAATCCTATGATGCAGATAAATCTATTAAATTTTCCAGTAATAATTTTACTCGAATTTATCATCTTAAAATCACAATATTTAAATTGATATATTTATTAAATTATGAAGGTGACAAATTTGGCATCATTTAAAATAAAATAATATAAGTGTCATAATCACATTTATAAGGCTCCAAACGGTTATAAATTAGGTAATAGGATGATTAAGGTGTAGATATACACTACCAATAAGTTTTGGTCAGGTTTGTGGGCCTTTTAATGGGTTTTATTATTTCAATAAAAACTATATTACTGATTTTTTACTTAATAAATAATTTCTGTATCATTAATGTATCACCATTAATGATAATTATTTAATCCCTAAAAATTCTAAATAAATTAACATAATGTAGATAATTTTATTAGGTTTCTGGATACTATTAATGTTCGATGTTTGATTATGTTTATCACTAAATTAAAATTATTATAGTTATAAGATTTAAGAGAGTGACATGTTGTCACTTTCTTTGGTTTTAATAATAATTAAATTATTTTCATGGTCAAAAGTCCATAAAATAAATTTAATCCGACCCTTAGGTTATATGGGTCTACTTTTAGCCATAAAATAGAATTTTGGCATGTGTTAGGGTAATTTTATAATATTATATTTACCCTTAATTACCCGATTTATCTTCAACTATGGTAAATAAAAGTTACCGCAGTTACTATTCATAATTCCCAAAAATAAAAAGTATCTTATTAAAATAATTTTGACACACTGATTACAAATATGGAATCCATTTTTCCAAATTCAATACACAAAAGTTTCAAAAATTAAATTAATCCCATTGTCGAAAGAAAATGTGTTTTTCTTTAAAACATTGCAAAAGATTGAATTGATTTAACCAACGAATTCAAGGTAAACTCAATGCTAATGACATACATTATATTAAATGGTAAAAATAAATTCTATTTATACTTTAAAACCATTCAATATTTTAATTTAACCACATAAGATATTACGATGAAAAAAGTTGTTTTAAATTAAAATATAGCGTGTTTTTACTATTCATTAAAATATGAAAGTCATCAGAATAATATGAAAAATTTATCCAAGGTAATATTTTATATCCTGATTCCAAAGAATAATTTTATTTTATAAAATTGAACTTATACACATGTCAAAAACTATATTTAATGTGGGTGCGCCATCAAAAGGTGGCAAAACTGCATTTTTTGAAAAATACTTATTTTACCCGAAACATTTATTTTGTTTTTATACCATGTTCTAGAAAATGTGTAAGATGAATAATAATGTTATAAATTTCAAATTTTAGTTAATACTATTCATAATGGCTAGTTCATAATAATATTATAATAACATATCATTGTTTAGTAAAACCTGGTATTGCGTACAACACACGCTATCGAAGAAGATCGCGATTGCGTGTAATGCAAGCCAAGTCAGGGTTGCGTATAGTGCAAGACTCCTTTGTTGTTTCATTATAATAGAATCCAACCATTTTTCATTTATACATTGAATATATATATATATATACTCAATGTTTCGTAGAATAACTTCTATCAAATGAACTTGAAATTATGTATAACACGATCCAAGAATTGTGTTGTGTATACTTCAAGCTAATATAGTGTAGCGTGTAGCACAAGATAATCTTGTTGCATCATAAAACACATGACATCAAATAAATTAAAGACAATACTTATCATAAAATATCGGGTTGTTACACATATGATCATGTCCAAGGAAAGAACCACCCTCGAAGGCATGCCTATTGTGAGGGAATTCACTGATGTTTTTTCTACAGAATTCCCTAGTCTTCCTCCAAGAAAAGCTGTTGAATTCTAAATCATGATTATTCCTTGGGAATTTCCAATATCCAAGAATTAATATATGATGGCTATAGAGGATCATGAGGATCTAAAGAAACAACTATATGAAAATCTTGATAGAGGCATCATATGCCCAAATGCTTCACCATGGGGTGCACCAATCCTCTTTGTTAAGAATAAGGATGGGTCAATTCCCCTTTGCATTGATTATCATGAAATTTACAATATCATGATAAAGAAAAATTATACTTTTCCATGAATTGGTGACTTATCTGATCAACTAAATGGATCACAATACTTCTACAAGGTGGATCTATGGTCTGGATATTACAAACTAAGGGTGAAGGAGGATATCCCCAAAACTACATTTTATAAAAGGTATGGGAACTACGAGTTCATCGTAATTCATTTCAGACTCAATAATGCTCCAGAATTATTCTCATAATTGATGAATATAATATTTATATATTACCTTTAAAAAAATTTGTTACACTTTATTTATGATATTCTAATATACTCCAAATGCAAGGAGGATCATGTGGAGCATATGAGTACCATTATAATGACCTTTTGAAAGGGGGAATATTTTTGTGAAGTGTATAAAGTGTCAGTTATAGTTGAAGGGATTATTTTTCATAGGGAAAATCATCACAATAAATGGGATATCTATGGATCCCTCAAAGATAAAATAAATTGAAGAGTGGATGAGGCCAACATCCGTGACATGTATTTGTAGTTTCCTTGGGTTAGCATGTTATTATCATCGATTTGTGAGAAATTTCTCACAATTATCAAACCCTTTTACCAAGCTAAATCTGAAGGGATTCATGTTTTCCTAGAATTATATATTTGAAGAACGCTTCAAGGAGTTGAAAACAAGGATTATCACTAACCATGTGCCCACACTACCCTAATTTAGGGAACTCTTCGAATTTTTTAGCAATTCTTGAAAAAATGGATTTGAATGTGTGTTGATGTAAAATGAAAAATTGATTACCTACGCCTCAAGGATATTGAAAATTCATGAGCAACAAAAATCCCATGCATGATCTGGAGTTGTCATCACTGATCATCATTTTGAAAATTTGGTGGCATTATCACTTTAGGAGGAAGTATGAAATATATAATGATCAAAAAATAATTATGTATATATTCACATAGAAATAGATGAATATGCACAAACAGAGATGTTTGGAGCTTATCAAATACTATGACTTCTCAATTAACTACAATCTTGGGAAAGAGAACAAAGTGGAAGATTCTCAAAGTAGAAATGATCATGTAATCCTTTCATCAATGAGAATTGAGAAAGATATGATCTTCTTGGATTTGAAGAGGATGGATATGGGAATGAAAAAGGAAGTAACTTCAGCAATCCATTCAACAATTATTTCTATACCATTTCTTTTGGAAAGGTTAAAAGATGCTCAAAGAGATGATGTGGGAATTCAGAAGAAAGTGGAAACTATAAGAAAAGATATATCCACTATGTTTAACATTAATGAAGATGGTTTTGTAAGATTTGGGTTAAGACTATTTGTACCATCAAATCCTGAATTAAACAAGGAGTTATTGGATGATGAACATAGATCACCCTTCTCTATCCACCCTGGAAGCATAAAGATGTATCAATATCCTTAATATAACTATTGGTTGGATAAGATGAAGAAGGCGATCACATAATATACATCAAAGTTCCTAGTATGTTAGAAAGAGAAGGCTAAAAGATAGAAGTCCAAGGGGATGATCAACCCTTACCCCTACCAATATGGAAATGGGAAAACATCACCATAGAAATTGTAAATAGACATCCAACGACACCCATGGGAAACAATTCTATCTAGTTTGTTGTGTATGGTCTTATAAAGACTACACATTTTATTGCGATTCAAGTGGATTTTTCACTAGATCAACTGGAAAAAATATACATCAAAGAAGTGGTAAGGTAGAGAGGAGTACCAATATTGATTATGTCACATATAAATCCAAGACTCACCCATAGGTTTTGGAAAATTCTATAGCATGATCTAGACACAAAGATGAACTTATAGCCGGCCTATCTCCCCCAAACTAATGCCCAATCTGAGTGGACCATCCAAGCAATTGATGACATATTAAGAGCTTTCCCAATGGACATCAAAGTTTCATGAGACCAATATCTTTATTTGGTGGAGTTCACTTACAACAACAGTTTCCAATGAAGCATCTAAATGGATCCCTACTAATCCCTTTATAGGAAGAGGTTTAGAATAATGGCATGTTGTGATGAAGTTGGGGAACAGAAACTTCTAGGTCCCAAAATGGTTCATGAAATAGTGGAGAATGTTAGGACCATCCATCAACCCATCAAAGCTGCAGATAGTCGAAAAAAGAGTTATGTAGGAAATCATCAATGATACTGAGAGTTTGATTTTGGAGACATTGTATTCCTTCAAATATCTTCATGGAAGTGAGTGATGAGATTTGGGAAGAAGGGAAAGCTTATTACAAGGTACATCGGGACTTCTGAGTTCCTTATTCTCATTAGAGTAGCGACCTAACAACTAGCACTCCTACCAAACATGTCTCAAGTACAAGATTTATTCCATGAATCAATCCTGAGGACGTACATACATAAACACACACACGTATTCAATAAAAAGGTGGTACCTTGGGATATTGATCTTTCCTAGGAGGAACAACTACTAGAAATATTAGATTATAGGGAAAAATTTCAACAATATAAGACAAGGCCCATTGTCAAAGTGTTGTCGAGAAACCACAAGTTTGAAGAAGCAACATGGGAACCAGAGGAGGTGATGAAGTAGAGTTACCCTCATATGTTTTAGAGTCAAAATATGAAATTTAGATTATGATATTTTTTAGGGGGGGAAGGTTGTAACGACTTGAAATATTACAAATAAAAGTTCCTCTTTTGATCAAATTAAATGTATTTTTATATGTCATGGTTATAGAAAACACATGCTTTTATTCAGTTTTATTTTCTCCAACAGAATTGAAAAGGCTGTTAAGTATCACTACCAGTGATAATATAGTTGTTGAACAGTTGGAACATGACAACTATAAATATTCGGTTTTACCAAATCCTTTTGACACATACAATGGAAGTGATGACATCAACTTGTAGGATCATACCCTATGAAGACCATTTATCAGAGCTTCTAGGGAATTTATCATTTCTCGGATTTTTCATAGACCAAGACCAAGCTTAGATCCAACAACTTAAGCATGAGCAAAACCATTTATCAGATAATTTCAACCTCATCAAAATTGTGACCCAAACTATGTTCACCGAACGACCCCATGAAATACCCACCATGACACACATTAATCTTAGGGAATATACTGGTGTAATAATGGTATATGTATTGAGGCCCTAAAAATATGATTTTGTACATTATTTTTTATATAATAGTGAATATATTTTCATTCTATTATTTGCAATTTGAAAATAATTTTTAAAGAACATATAGTTTTTCTTAGTTAATATTATAATTCAATTAAGAAAACATTGGATTAATGTATTTTTAAAATAAATAACATATTAATAAAATATTAATACTAAATTACTTTTTTTAATATAAATGATCATGTAATTTTTATGAAGTCAAATGTATTTTTTATTATGGTCCAAATACTATAATTATAAAAAACCCATCATTTTAAATAAATGTTGTTTATTATTTAAAAAGTGAAAAATCACATATTCGGAAAATTATTTAGATAAAATGATTATTATTTTTGAAATCATAATGTTAAAATTATCAACTGGTGAATTTTTCATAACTTTCAGAGAGTCAAATATTCATGTAAAAATTTACGGCCATATAAATATATGGCGTGTTTTGTAACCTCATAATGGCCTGATAGTGAAGTAATACATATTATAAAAGGTATTCCTGACCAAATAAATGTTTTTAATTTACAATTATGTAAATTTATGTTTATTTAATTTATTTTATAAATCCTTAAAGAATCGTCCAACTCTTATAATATATTTTATGATTTTAAAATCATATCATTAAGAGTGTGAATCAAATCCACATAAGCAAGGGAAATATTATAATAATATTGTCCCTTGATCTTATAAAATAATTTAATCCACTCCTCTTTTCATTAAACCCTAGGAAAAAACCATGTGTTTGTTTTTGTTTTTGAATATTTTATTATGTAGTGTCCAAAACCAAATCAATAAATAAATATGCCTCCCATTATATATAATATCACCCAAGATCCCATTTAACTTCACTAAAACTCCATAAATTGCGTCCCACCTCTTACCTAAATTCTCTATAGTCCTCCCAGGGTTCCCCAAGGCTCCAAAAAATCATCTATCAATCCTTTGTGATGACACATCCATGTAAGGGATTCTCACCCCCTCTCTTTATTTTAATTCAAGATCTTTCTTTGATGTTTGCCTTTATAATTTCAATTGATTATAATTTAATAAATTTTTTATGACTCCTCTTTATTTTTTGGTTGATACCATTTTAATGAGAGGAAATTTTATCTCTCTAATTTGACCTCTTACTAAGCCGTTACTATGCCAAAATATCATGAGAAATCTTCCACCCTTTTTTCTAGTCTTCCTTTCAAGTTATTTATTCTAATATTCATTTTTCCTATGGTATGTTATGTTATTGAATATCCCACATAACTATCCATTTAATTTATAAATAATGGGAGTCCCTTTTTCTATCATCGACCCATTTTTATGAATATCTATATGAAGTTGTTATGTCGCAGAAATTACACCCCAATTTTCTATGCCAAAAATAGCGTGTAGTGAATACCATACCCATTTCTCTATCAAGGGTATTCACCTTTATGCACATATACTTATTGATTGTGGATCTATATGTATTTTTTTAAAAATTTCTTGTTTCTGAAATAATTTATTATTATTATTGAATCCATGTTGTATAATCTATTTAACACACCTAATCACGAGAATGTAATGAATGTGACTGGTGCACATGAAACTATATAGTGACCGAATGCATTGGTTAATGTTTAGTATCATGATATGTCATGTGAAATAAGGGTTTAATCATTCTAATTCATGTGAAATGGGTTTTTTTTTCAGGCTATTTCATGTGCAATGAGGGTTTACTCATTCCAATTCATGTGCAATGGTTTTTTACTCAAGATAATATGTCATTGTGTGTTACTGTCACATTTTCCCATATTATGATTATCTTTATATATCATTCCATATTTTTCATGTTCCTTTATACCTCATTTATAAGCATTATCTAACATTTATTATTACCCTCGTGTTTTTCCAAGTTTATTCCCTTACTAGGCATTATAGCTCACCATTTTATTATGTTTCCCTAGGATATCCCATGTAGTTTTAAGTACATTGGATTATTATGATCAAGTCAAAAAAAATTATAATAATGTTTTCATATTTGATGTTATAAGTTAAGATGTAATGTACATAATTCGCTAATACACTAGACCTCTCATTCTTTCGTGTTGTATTAAGTGTACTTTTATATAACAAATCATATATTAATGTGAAATAAAGGGAACAGTTGTAATAAAGAATGTTTTATGTTTTCAAGTATTATGTACCTTTTTTACAAAACACTAAACTTTAAAGGATCATTTATTTTTAAAATTCTATGTAATGTTATGTAATAAAATGATGGGGTTCCATATGATTCTTCCAGGTGATGTTGGGATTTTATTACATAGGGAGATCAGCTTCAACATATGGCATGTGAGGATTTCTCGACTATCTTCAATGATTAATTAATTTCATATACTCTAAGAGGTGACATGGATGGAGGGTTTATGAACCAATATCATGTATCTATGTTTTTCGTGGTGTATTATTCTTGTTTTACATATATTCAATGTTTTTCTCCAACTTTGTCTAGTGATGATATTAACAATGAAAGTTGATTTGATGACGGGATTTTAGTGAAAGGTAAACTTATTTTCAGTATCTAATATTTATGATATAGTCAACCAAGAACTCATTATAAAGTTTAATTTGAGGGAATATGATGGTGTAGCTCAATGAAGTTTAGAACCTAGATCTATCAACTTATCATCTAGTGGGAGAAAGCCTAGTTTTTGAGGTTTCTTATAGGGGGATTATTTTTCATACCCCTCCTACTATGATCATCTCGATATGTCACAAGTGTGGGAAGCTGGTACATATGAATCATTAGTGTTTATGTGATCAAATACAAGTTCAAGGATATAGTTGGATGCCAAATATCCATAACTTCTATAGGATTTATCCATTAGTGACTAAAGAGTGGGTATCTACAACTAATCTACATCCTAATGTGAGGAAAGTTGTATCACATTATGCTGGCTGCTAGAACACCACCAGCCTCTTAGGTTGATGTTGTTCTCATGAAATAGGAAAAGTAGAATCATGATTCTTAACACTAGAATTGAAGGAATCCTCCAGGATTTTAGGCTATTACTTAGGGTGGGGTTATATTCCAGTTACATATAGTGCAACCTATTAAAGAGGAGTAGATATACTAACCATTTTCTATTCATGCTACTATTCTAGTAGCCTCTGAAGTAGTGTCTATATTATATGAATCATGAAAATATCACTCATTTATATTGATGGAAGGTATGGATAGTCTTAACATCAAAATAAAATGATTTTCTGGTATGATGATGCTTGAACCCTATTAGGTGGATAATTATAGACTCTTCATTTTTGTGAGGATTTTATCCTTGAGATAGGATGAAATATCTTTATATGGAACCTATTCATCCTCTATATGACTTAATTTGAAATAATAATCCGGATGGAATATTTAGTTCCATATCAAACACATATTGACTTCTATCATTCGATGGTGATGTTTAAATCACCAGAGGGCTATAGGAACATTCATAATGGAGAATGTGATGTCCATGTGACATGAGATGGAGCTGGCCAGAAAAGGATGGGTAGTGTTATAGTTCCTATCACAATTCCATTCATAGATGGTTGGGGTAATGAACGAATGTTTTCCCTATTGTAGTTGATGATTTTAGGGTAGTCTTCCAAAACAAGTTTTCTAGGATACCTCTTATGTGAGAGGAAGAGTTTAATATCAAGCTAGTTCTAGGAGTGGCCAAAGTGTCCATTACTCCTTACTAGATGGAACCTATGGAGCTTCTAGAACTAAAGAAATAGTTGGAGGACCTATAAGATAATGGATTTTAATGTACCATGACATATACATTGGGTTCACCATTCCCTTTTTCATTGAAGGTGTATGGAAACATTAGGTTTTGTGTGGATTAATATCAGTTTGACTACCTTCTGTTTAAGAATCAGTATCTATTACCTCAAATAGATGGAAAATTTGATCATCTATGAGGACATAGAGTTTTTTCAAATATTTACTTGATGTTGTGATTTCATCATGTACATGTCAAGTCATCAGAAAATCCTCACATAGATTTTCAGAGATGGTATAGTGTTGAAGATTACCTGATTATGTTTTTCAATCATAAGAACACAACTATAGATTTTATGGCTCTTGTGAATCAGTTCTTATATCCATATATGGAACACCCTTGGTAGTATTTGTTACCAATATCATTGTATATTTTCTCTCATGAAATAATAATTCCAATCATCATGAGATCATGATAAATACACTAAGGGAGAATTAGTTTTATCCCATGGCCAGAAAATTCTACTTCTAGATCGATGAAGTCCAATTACTAGGTCATATTATCTATGAGTCAATAGTTTTGGTGGTCCTATATAAATTGAGAGTGGTAGTTTCTTAGGAGTAGACCCAGAACATTCATGACATTCCAAATATCTTGGGACTTTTTGGATATAATAGACACTTCATCTAGGATTTCTCACACCTTGCAGTGCCTCTTACAAGCTTGATGAAAACGGGTGTGAAGTTAGTATGGTTAGAAGCTTGTGAAGAAGGATTTTTGGGTTTAAAGGCCATATTTAATTCAACAATGATTCAGATTCTTCTATAGAAAGAAATGTGCTACACTATATACTATGATACATCAGGAGGGCATTGGTGAATGGTAATTGTTGGCCATATTTTTAAAGATTCATATTGAGGTTCAGTAAAATCATGGTCATACAATCATCATAGCCTTAGAAGTATCCACTACATTTCTCAAATAAATTATAATGTATCATATTATATATTTTTAGAGAATTTACACAAGGAAAATCATGTCAAATTATGATACATCTTTAGTCTGGACCATGGATGGGGATGATAATTTGATATTCCTTGAACGTGTATGGGTCTTAGGAGACATCAAAGAGGAGAGAATGTAGGAATCTCTTGCCTCAACAAGGGTTATAAATCCCAATGTCAAAATTATATATCATGAATTATGTCCCCGGTTTTGGTGTTCTGGTATGAAATTAGAGATAATTGGTTTTTTCACTTCATGTTCCACCTATAAATAGTTGAAGGAAGAGCACCAGCAACCAGGTGGGATACTACAACCATTTTCCATTAATGAGTGGAAATATGATTATGTTTTTTGGACTTCAAGACTGTTTTTACAAGATCACCTCATGGAAATGACACATTGTGGGTTGTCAATGATATTTTTGCATATGTTACACATTTTGTACCTATATTAGAGGCCTTCTTGGTAGATGTGCTAGGGAGGCTTTACGTTAGGGAAGTTGTATGTCCCCATGCAGCTCAATGATATATCTTTTACGAGAGAGACTCTAGAAATTTTTCAGATTTCTTGAAGGGGTTGAAGATAGTAAAAGGTACATAGGTTATTCTAAGCATGGTCTATCACCCTTAGAATAATGTGAAAAATATGTGCATGATTAAAGCATCACAAAACATGCTAT
Organism: Viscum album; assembly: GCA_963277665.1. NCBI lineage: Eukaryota > Viridiplantae > Streptophyta > Magnoliopsida > Santalales > Viscaceae > Viscum > Viscum album. Next base: position 111,951,906 of record OY728135.1, read on the forward strand.
GTGCTTTTATCTATTACATCGGTGGTTCTTGAGAGATGTAATTTCCGCTCATTTTGTTCAAATGGAATAATACCTTTAAGGGTACCATTCTGATGGTTCCATAGTAATCCTTATATGGTATTCCATACCATTCACCATTGTTATCATTAGAGGTAGAGCATGCAGCTTTGTTTGGACCAGGTCATGTTCAAGAGACTACATAGAAGGTATAGATGATCAGAAAATGCATACAGACATCTCAGTCCAGAAATATATCATATTCCAATAGACACATGTGACCTCTTGTGTTTTCGATTCGAGATTGGGTCTTTTTTGTGATTTTCTCCCTTGATAGGACATCAACATATTCAGAGGCAAGGAATGATTCACATCGATTCTTTGTTACTGTAGAGATATTACAGAAGATCAGGCCAATAGCTTACCGAATAGTACTTACTTAGAGAAACCAGTCTATACACGATGTATTTATCATATCTCATCTTTTTCGATAATATCCAGATCTTTCACTTCTTTTACATCCTAATAAAGATGATTTGGATGTATATGCTTCTTTTGAGGAGTATTCAGTGGGTATTATTGATCATTGCATGAAGACACTCTATGGAATTTCAGTACCATTGGAACGAGTTCTTTAAAATCATGGCCGAGTGTATGATAATACCAAGAAGTGCAAAGTGGATAGAAGATTTTATTGGATGAAATTCTTGTATATGATAACTCTTTACCCTTATAAGAACATACCAGGGATGAGTTTCTTTATGGAGCGAAGGTTGTAATGACCCGAATTTTCTCAAAATGCATTGATCATTTTTTTGTTTATATTCATTCATGGGGACCTTATAATGATACCTAATGCTTCTAAAGAGGGAAAAGGGGTGTCCAAGTTTAGTTCAGAGCCTGAATCTCTATATTTTAGAAGAGAATACTAGGCCACATGATTAGGAGAAACTATATAGCCTAACCATAATTTTCTACATAACAATGCTTAGTGTGGATTGAGGAGGGCAGGGGGGCACTATTTTTCTAAAAATATGAAATCCCATATTCATTCCCATGCAATCCACCTACAGTTTTTAGTATATAAATTTTTCACAATTTTCATATGATTAGGGAAATAGTGAAGCTTATTCAAGTGGGGTCCCTCTTTGTATAGTGAAGGGAGCATGATTTGTGAATGGTTTGGCACAACTTTGTGTCCAAACTGTGCACCTTTATTTTTCTTCTGAAATTCCAATTTCTCGATTAATCAATCATTAAACCTCATTTCTTCTTTACCCTTTACATTTCCAGTGAACCAAGCTCCCTTCCCCCACATTTAGGTATCATCCTCCATATCTTATGGATTTTGATATCTTCCTAACATGGGATCCAAAATTGCTCATCCTCATAAGAATTGGATAGTTATCGATTAGATTTCAAATCCTCTTGATTCCATTTTTGTTTCATTTCTTATCCATTACACTTTTTAGCTAAAAGTTCATTCACCCTATTTTCAGGGCATTAGATTGTTCTTCAGTTGTCATTCAAACTACATTTAATATGAGGTCATTATTTTACTAGGATTCATCTACAGTCCTAAGGTCATGTTAGGTCCTAATAGGGAAATGGAAGATGATCTAGATGGTGGGTGGGGTTGAATAAAATAGATTAAAAAATTTTAAAAAATAAATTGATTGATTACATTATTTATTAGAGTTAATTAATAAGGTTGTTTATCTAGGGAAAAAGTAAATAATAAAAGGTTGTTTTTACAGTAATTCAATATGAACTGGACCTAATATAATCTTATTCCTCTCTTCTGAGAGAGAGAGATACATGTGTACTAAAAATGATTTTTTACGGATAATCATAACCTAATTATAGAATCTTTTTCTGGTGGAGGGATAACCATGAAATTAACTTTTGTATGGGGAGTGACAATCCTTATAACCTGAATTTAGACATTGGGATTCGAACCCAAATAGTTCTGACATTAAATACAGAGAGTCACAAACCTTTGATCCTAATAATAGATTCTAGGAGTCACAACCAGTGAAAAAGGAATAAAAAATAATTCCTTTGTGTGTAAAATCATTAATTGAAAAATAGAGTATCTGTTAGAGATGGGAAATAGTATTACAAACTCAGAACTAGAAGAAAAAAAGATGAATATTTATATCACATGTACTAGTTGTTGAGATTTGGATTAGAAAATCTCATTAAGGCAATTATAGTCAATGTAGAAATTATCAGGAACTTGAGAGAACATCTAGGTGATGAAACCGAGTGTTGTATAATGTTTCAAACATATAGAAAGTTCAAAATTCACTATACATACTCTTTGAAAAACTAAATATCAAATATATTAACCTTTATCAGTATTCATTTCTTGAAATATATATATATATATATATAATAAATACTCACCGGTTTCACCATCTCCCCTTCTATTAGAAAATCAAAATAAATTGAGTCAATATAATTGGAAAAAATCTCCACAAAAATCACAACAATGTTGCATCTTTATGCCTTCAGAATAAATCTTTAAAAAATGTAAAATAATCTGAATTACTATTCAAATAATATCTTCAGAAAAATAATAGAACTAAATTATTTAAAAAACTAGTTTAAATTCATTCAAACCTTTTTCAATCTTGTAAAAACAATTCCTGAAAACCACCATCTTAATCTGAATGTAAATTCAAATATTTGAATTTAAATAAACTTGGAACCTCTAACTTTATTAGAAAAAGACATAGAAATAATTATTTAATTTTTATCTTTAAATATTACACAAGAAATCATCATAATTTATTCAATCATAATACTTTTATTTAATCTGAATTTTTCTAATTGAAAAACCCTTGAAAACCATTTAAATATATAGAAAATCAATTTTCTATATGAAATCAAAAAGCGCCTGAAGCAATGTATGGTACATGCGTTAGCATCAAAGTAGCGTACATACTACAGTAGCAATGTAGGGTACACACAATAGCATCAAAGGGTTTGACAATGTTTCTTAGGGGTCACCAATGTAGCATAGGGTTCACCAACGTAGCATATGCTTCAACAATATAGTGTTGGGTTTCCAATGTAAAGTAGGGTTCACCAGTAGAGCATAGGGTTCACCAAAGTAGCGTAGGGTTCAACAAAGTAGTGTAGGGTTGACGAACCATACATTGTGAAAGTAGGGTTGTTGAAGCATGCTTTTCCAAAGTAGGGTTGTCTAACCATACTTTGTGAAATTATGATTTCCAAACAAAACATTGAGAAAGTAGAGTTATCGATGCACACTTTGTGAATGTAGGGTAGTCAAACTATACATTGTGAAAGTGGTATTTCCAAATAATAATTTGTGAAAGTAGGGTTTGTAAAAAATATTTTGCAACAGTAGGGTTGTCGAACCATAATTTGCGAAAGTAGGGTTGTCGAACCATACTTGCAAAAGTTGGGTTATCCAGCCATACATTCCCAATGTGGGGTTTTCGAACCATAATTTTCAAAAGTAGGTTTGTTGAACCATACTTTGTTAAAGTAGGGCTACTCAACCATATTTTTCCAAAGTAGGGTTGCTCAACCATACTTTGAGTATGTAGGGTTGTTGAACCATTTTTTGTGAAAAACATGAGATCATATTTTAACAAACATCAAGGGATTTTTAAAGCCTCATAAAAAAAGATTCATCCATTGGTAAAAATGTATTATTTTTAGAAAAACTTATTATAATTCAAAATAAACAAGGATTGATGAAATAATAATTCTATATCTCCCTAACGAATCACATAACCAAGAAAAACATTCCATAAAACTAAATCTATGAAACATAATTTTATAACTTTAATTAATTAAATCACTATTCAAACGACCTTTTTAAACATCGATGTAAAATGATGAAATCAAGATAAACATTTTGTATTTATATGAATAAATGTTTCATGAAAATATGATATCTATACAATTCTAAGAAAATTATATATAGTAACTTTTCAAAACTGAAAACTATTGAGTTTCTAAAACTGCAGTAGCAACATCGTTGAATTTTTAAAGTACTAAAAAATCATTTTCATATTTCCTCATAAACTAATTATGGTTAGATAAATATCTTAATTATACAATGTGATATGAATCACACAAATAAAAAATCATTGGATTGAGATATCATCAAAAAAAGTAAAAGTAATCAATAAAAGAGGAAAAGTAATCAAACAAAGGAAAACATGCACATGCACAAACAATCTCCCACATTTTATTTGATTACATAACCAAAAAATTAAACCACTAATTTTTTTGAAGTCATTAAAAACAATTCTTTCCATTTTTTTTATAAACAAAAAGTGAAAAAAAAACTCCCCGTAAAAAAAAAATTAATAAAAAGTTAAAATTCCAACATACCATGTTCAAATTTAATTATTTTCCAACTGAGCAGTGTATGATGGATTTATAGAAATATCTTATAGATGATTTTCAGAAGGTATAAACTCTAAAACAATATCACCTTTCTTCACGTGATCTCAAATAAAATTATATCTAATATCAATATTCCTTGTTCTAGAAATCTATAAAAGGTTTTTAGAATTTGAAATGGCAAAAGTATTATCACACTAAATGTAGATTTTATAAAGATAAATGCCAAAGTCACCTAAGGATTTCTTAATCCATAATCATTGAACAAAACTACTAGTAGAAGAGATATATGTAGCTTTTGTAGTAGATAATGGAATAGAAAATTTATTCTTTGAAGAACATGAAATTAAATTTTTTCACATAAAATGAAACATACCTAAATTTCATTTTCAGTCAATTCTATATCCTCTAAAATCAGAGTCAAAATTTATGGTCAATAAAAAAAGTTAAATTTTGGACAAAATAAACTAGAAGCAATAGCTACTTTAACATATATAATTATTCTTTTTAATATTTAATGATGACTTTCTCTATGATCTTTATAAAATATAACACATAAACAAACACTAAAATGATGTTGGGTCTAGATGTAGTTAAATAATGTAATCTACCTATCATACCTCTACAAACAGTAATATCAAAAGATATTTAGATGAATCAATATATAATTTACAATTTATACCAATAGGATTTTTCATATAATTCAAATAATTAAGACAAAATATTTTAACTAACTCTTTAGCATACTTAGATTGATAAATAAAGTTACTATTTTTCATTGAAAAATATGAATTCCAAGAATGAACATTAATTATCCCATTAAACTAATAAAAACTCAAAAGACATCAAATAAGAAAATTTGTTACAAATTATTTCACTAGATGATCCAAGAACTATATCATCAAAATAAATTTGAACAATTAAAATATCATAAGATGTTCTTTTAATTAAAATTGTTGGATCAACATTTCCATTCTTAAAACAATTATTTAATAAAAACAAATAAAGTATTTCATACTAAGCATGAGGTGCATGTATCAAAACATAGAGTGCTTTAAATAATTGAAAAACAAGGTTAGGAAATGTTTCACATTCAAAACAAGGTCATTGAGAAACATAAACTTCTTCAGTTATAAAACAATTTATGAAATCACTTTTTACATCCATTTGATATAATTTAAAACCTTGAAAACAAGAAATATCCAATAAAATTATAATTGCTTCTAACATAAAAAATTGCAAAAATTAATCTTCAATGTTTACACCTTCTCATGGAGAGTATCCTAGATCAAAAAGTCTGGATTATTTATTAACAATCTATCCAAATTCATCCATCTTTTTTCTAAAGATCAACTTAGTTCTAATTATCTTCTTATCCTCGCGCAATTCTACTAATGTCCAAACATTATTTCAAGAGAACTTATTTTATTCTTCTTACATACCGATAATCGAGTTTGAATCATTTAAATCATCATTAACATTAAAAGGAAAAAATCAAAAATAAATTCAGAATTGGCACAAAAATTTAAAATATAATTTCTAGTATTAACACTTGAATCAACAGTGAAAATTACATTTTCAACAGGATGATCATTTGGAATCTTCCATGATCTTGGATTAGGTTGAGAAGGATTAGGCTCCTACTCAATTGATTCATTCTTATCTTGAGTAATTTCATCACTAAAATTAAAATATCTTAACCCATCATCCGAAAAATTAGAAACATAATTTAATTTAACATTATTTTCATAAAACATAACATGAAAAAATTATTCAATAACCATAGTTCATTAACTATAAACTTTATAATATTTAATATTATTAGAATATCCCATAAAACTAATTTCATCACTCTTAGAATCAAATTTATCTAAATTATCCTTATTATTTAATATAATAACTTTACCACCAAAAACTCTAAAGTAACCAACTATAGGCCTTTTTTTTCAAATAATTCATTAAGAGGGTTCTTTAAAAATGTCTTATAAGAATTCAATTTTAAATATAACATATTTAAAAATAGCCTCAGACCAAAAATATCTTGTCAAATTATATTCACTTAACATAGTTCGATCCGTTTTAATAAGAGTTCTATTTTTCCATTCTACAACTTCATTCTGCATTGGCGTTTTAAGAGAAGAAAAATTATGAAAATTTCCATTCTTTTCACGAAATTTTGAAAATATAAGTAATGAAATTCACTTTATTCATCAATACAATACCAAAATTCATATAACCTTTTTCATTTTGAACTAATTTACAAAAAGCATAAAAACTAGATAAAGTATCATTTTTATTGGTAAGAAAGTATATACAAGTAAATCTAATATAATCATCAACAATAACATATGTATATTTCTATCCAACAAGGAATGAAATTTTAGTGGGACCAAATAAATCAAGATGTACTAATTGTAATGGTCTATTTGTACATATATGATTGATGGGTCTAGAAGAATTTTTTTTGTTGCATCCCTTTCATTCAAGCCTCACAAACATGGAGTTTCTCTTTCTTCATAAAATGTTGATGTAACAAATTCTTATGTTTTTAGATTTTATGAAATAATATAAAATTATCATGTACTAAACATCGACGATAAAGGATACAAACATTATGTATATAATTGAAACACTTTACATGTTGAACAGTTAGTTCAGAAAAATCAATAGTAAAAAATAATCTTTTCGAATAGCATAAAATAATAAGGAATCATCTTTGAAAACTAAAAATTTATAATTTTGAATTTTAAATACCATTCCATCATCACATTCTTCTGTTATGATAATTAAATTATATTTTAAACCTTCAACATATAAATATTTTGAAATAAAAGTAGAATTTTAAAAATCGACTTTACAAAAACATTTTACTTTGCCTTTGGAATTGTCTCCAAATGTTACAGTGCCTCCATCACATGTGTTTTAAGTGGCAACATTGATGGGTCTTTAGTCATATGCCTTGAGAAAACACATTCCATGTACCATACATCATTCTTGAGACATCCATGTCATTTTTCCTACAAATAATAATTACTTGACAATTTTGGTACCCAAGCTACTTTGTGTCCAATAGGATTAGTAATAAATTCCTTAGGTACCCATATAGAATTTAAACATGTATTGTATGGTACTCATGATAATAATGATTTAAAAATATTATTTATTGTAAATACCAAAGATTTATTTTGTCTGAGAGAGAAATCATTTTCATAGTGACCTTAAAAGACACATTTAAAACTTGTAATAGTTTAAGAACAACTATTTTAACTTTTAACAAAATGTGTTTTATATATTTGTGGTAATATTCTATCATAGCCAAAAAGATCCTAATTTTCATCTGTTTTGTCCAAAGACATCATATTATGATATTTTTCACGACCATGAATAAAAGTAGATAAACATTGATTAAGACATTCAACATCCTTTTCAAAATTTAATTTAAATCTTGAACATATTTGAAATTTTCAAGGAATGAGAATCAGAAGGTGTGTTTCTTAATTTTTCATTTTCTTGTAAGATCACATAATTTTATGAAATAATTTGCTCAAAAATTTTATTAATATTATTATATAACTTAGATGATTTGGGAGTATCTTTTCATAATCTTTCAATTTCTTTAATTAATTAAAAAATATTGCGGTTTTTAGAATTACATTTAGATTTAGAACATATAGAATAAAAATAGGAATTACTAATCTTTTCCAGTTAATCCATGAAGAACATTTTAATAGCTTCTTTTTCATTTTTATATTATTCACTGGAATCAGATTCTTCCATACAACTCCAGATAGTGGTCAACATATTTTTTTCCTTCCTCTTATATTTATCTTTATTATTTAGTTTATGTCAATCATGTTTGATATGCCATTTCTTCCCGCACTCATAACAGGTAACTTCCAATTCATTATAATTTTTATGACCTTTCTTATATCCCTTGTATATTTCTTTTTGAGGGTTTATTCTAAATATGTTCTTCAATCCATTATTTTTCATTCATTATTATACTACAGTTTCAATATAATCCATGACTTCCTTTTCATAATCTTATAGATCGGAATCAGTGGGTTCAATAGAAAAACCATTTAAAGATTTAAATGATATAATTTTTTTTGTCTCCTCAGTAGATATGTTCTTCATTTCCATTTCATGTTTGAGACACGATCTAATCTATTCATCCAATGTGTACTCTTTGAAGTTATTGCATTCATCAATGGTAACCTTCTTTGCATTCTATTTCTTTGGTAATTCTTGTAGGACTCTTTCAACTAGTATAAGGTCTTACATATCTTTTACAGGTGAATTAATTCCATTTATAATGCTTATAGATCTATGGAACGTTTTGTTTACTTTTTCCACTTCACCCATCTTTATGTCTTGATACTTAGCATGGAGAATTCCAAAATTCATTGGGATCAATTTTTCTAAGACTAGGTGATTAAATTATAGAATCTTCCAAATCTCAATAGTTGCCTTACAGGAAGACAGCTGAATAAAATCATTTATGTAAATTTAACAATATAAAATATTATCAAAATTTTAATTTAAAAGATATCTAATATTATCCTTTCTAGGATGATTCTCTAGGTCATTTTTAGACTGCGTGTAATGTTCTAACAGGATTGACTAGTGTTTAATGCTCAACTATTTGAGGTAAGTATACATTCGAGATCTCCAATAGCCATAATCATTTCCAACAATGTGTGGCTGCTTCTTGAGGAATCCAAGAATCATTTCGGTTCAATCCTTCCATTTTATAACAGAGCTAATTAGTTCTTAAAATTATTAGGCTCTGATACAAATTTTTAGGTCCTAATAGAGATATGGAAGATGTCCTGGGAGGGGGGGTGAATAGACATCATTACAAAATTTAACCAAATAAATTGATTAAATAAATTATTTGTTGTAGTTAATTATTATGGTTAACTAGCAGCCGAAAAACTAAACAATGCAAGGATATTTTATAGTACATCAGTCCAAAGGGGAAAAACTTTAGTCTTATACATCTCTACTCATCAATATATATGTATAAACTAAAATGGATTTTTTAATGGGAATCATAACCCAATTATATAATCTTTTTCTAGTGGAGGGATAACCACAACACTAACTTTTGTATGGGGACTCACAAACCATACAACCTGACTTTATACCGTGTAATTTAAAACACGAACTGTCCAAGTATTTGATGTTGGGAGTCTCAACCCGTATATACTGACTTCAGAATTTGGGAGTCACAACTTGAAGAAAAATAATAATGCTTTAGTGTGTAGAAATCATAAATAGAAAAATAGAGTGTGTGTGAAAGATGGGAAATAGTGTTATAGACTGTAAACTTTTTGAAAGAAGATAAATAATTAGAGCACATGTATTGGTTGTTGAGATATGGATTAAAATGTCTCATCAAGGAAATTATAGTTGAAATATAAATAATCAGGCACTTAAGATAACATCCAGTTGATGAAACAGAGTTTCACATAACGTTGAAAATGCATAGAAGGTTCAATGTTTCTAGCACTTTCTCTTTGAAAAACAGAATAGTGAATATGTTAAACCATGTCACTATTCTTTTCCTACCAGATATATATATATATATATATATTAAATATTCAGTAGTTTTAGAAGCTCCTTTTCTTTCAAAAACTCAAAAGCGATTGAGTCAAGAGATATCATAAATATCTCCACAAAAATTATAGCACTGTTACAGATTTATTCATGTATAATAAATCTTAAAAAGAATTTAAAACAATTTGAATAACTCTTCCAATAATATCTCAAAAAACAGCATTTAATGATTTAAAATGCCAGTTTAAATCAATTCAAATATCTTCATAAATAGTCAAAAAAATGTTTGAAAAACTAGGAGCAGAATCCGAAAGTAAATTCAAATATATAAATTTAAATAAACATATAAGCTCCATCATTATTGGAAAAATACGTTGAAATATTTTTTTTAATTTTTATCTTTAAATATCCCACAAAAAACATCAAAATTTCTTTGATCATAATCATTATATTTAATGTGATTTTTTTAGTTGAAAAGTATTTGAAAATAATACATTTAAATATGCAGAAAATCATATTTTGGCATAAAAGAACAAAGTGGAAACACCATTGTAAGGCACATATGACAATAGAAAAATAGGTTACACATTGCAGCAGCAAGGTAGGGTACACATGAAAACATCAAAGGGTTCACCAACATAGTGTATGGTTCACCAATGTAGCATAGGGTTCACTAATGTAGCGTAGGGTTTCCAGTGTAGCATAAGGTTCACCAACATAGTATAGGGTTCAGAAATGTAGTGTACGGGACCTAAACCATACTTTGAGAAAGTAGTTTTGGCGAGCCATACTTTTCGAATGTAGGGATTTTGAACCATATTTTGGGAATTTATGGTTTATGAACCATACTTTGTGAATGCTGGGTTGTTGAACCATACTTTGAGAAAGCAGGGCTTCCAAACCATAATTTTTGAAAGAAGGGTTTTCGAACCATACTTTTTGAAATTAGGGGTTTCCAACAATACTTTTCAAATGTAGGGTTTTCAAACCATACATTGGGAAAGAAGGGTTGTCAAACCATACTTTGTGAAAGTAAGGTTGTCGAACCATACTTTTTGAAAGTAGGGTTTCCAAACCATACATTTCCAAAGAAGGGTTTCCAAGACACACATTGAAAATGTAAAGCTGATTAACCATACATTGTGAATGAATGGTTTTTAATGATACTTTTCCAAGGTAGGGTGGTTGAAACATTCTTAGCGAAAGTATGGCTGCAGAAACATACTTTGTGAAAAATATGACATCATTATTTAACAAACATCAATGTATTTTTAATGGATCTTAAAAACAGATTCAGGATTTGGTTAAAAATAATTATGTTTGTAAAACTTATTATCTTTCCAAGGAATCTATAGTTAATGAAATCTGAATTTTAAATTTCTTGAAATCATTGAAAAATTGAAGCAAATACATTATGGAGAACTACAGCTGTGAAACAGAATTTCATAACTTCAGATAATTAAATTACCATACAAACAACCTTTTTAGAAAATTATGTAAAATAATTAAATCAACATAAAAAGTTTTATTTCAATAAAATCGTGTTTCATCAAAATTTGAAATCTGGAGAACCTATAGAAAATTAAATAATGCAACTTTTCAAAACTGAAAGCTATATAGTTTCTAAAACTGCAGAAGCAACATCGATGAATTATTTGGGTACCAAAAAATATTTTCTAGATATACTCAGGAACTATTGATGTTTAGATAAATTTCATATATATTCAACATGATAAGAAAAACAAAAATCCATATACATTGGACAAAGGTATCATAAAAAACAGAGAAAATTTAATCAATCGAATTATAGGAAATGTAATCAAACAAAAGAGAACATGCACATAAAGAAACAAGTAGGTGGTCTAATTATTATACCTCAAGGTTATGATGTTTTCATATATGTTCCATTTTATCACATGGAAATTTTTTCCATGTGTTTCCTATAAATGAGTTATTTTATTTTAATTAATATCTTGCATGTTAATATAGTCCTATGGAAAATTGTAAGTGTTTGGAGGATGCTAACCTCATTCATGGCCACCCATTGGGTGCGCCTTCTTAGAATCCCTCATTTAATTTACTAATTAAATGACTAAAACACCTTCTAGTTTTTCACCTTGGATTTTAAATAGAATTATCCTTGTCTGTAATTTATTAGTTTCTAAAGGACCTCCTAAGTACTTTTCTTATTAGAAATCAAGTTTCCCTGCATTTATTAGTGAGATGACTTGTTATATAGAATGAATTATCATCAATATGGTTGGATATTAATTAATGAGCTAAATTAATTAAATGGAATTGAATAATAATGGGAGGAAAGGCCAAGAAAAATTATGCATGTTTATGTAAATTGATTGTATGAACTGGGGTGCACATTTTTATTTATTGGTTCATGGTGATTTTGAATATTATGAGGTTATCCATCCTGGTATTATTTTTATTATGATAACTACAATGATATTAGATATGAAATGATGGTTAATGTACTTATTTATCATGATGTTTAACTCTCCCTTAAATGACGTGTTTTTCATGACATTTCACACCGTAGAATCTATTTGTATTGGGTTTATGAATCACCATATTCATTGCTTCAGGTGTTGACATAATGACTCATGCACAACCTCGATTGATGAAAATAATTTCCCATGGTCATTAACAGATTTAAGGAATATTCCGTTTTTCATGAGCTTATAAGCACATTTAGAGGAGTTATGGATGCCTCAGTTATGCCTCAGTCAATCAATGACCTATTATTATAGGTATATGGCCACTTAAATCCTCACATACATATATCATATAAGAGGATGCAGTATATCACTATACTATATATATTTCCAATATATATATATATATATATATATTATTACTTATTAGACAATCATTCCAGGGTATGACGATGTAGGTCGAGTAGCTAGGTGTCCTTTAGCTACCTGAGTAGGCTGGTGATTATTTTATTCAACATTTGTATTAGTTATTTATAGTATCATATTTTTTTCTATTTAAACTTCATGTATTACTTATAGACATAATTATTGGTGGCCTACTTGGATTTTGTCTCAAAACCTACTCGGGCGACCATTGGTACCTAAGTAGATATATTGTCTATAGGTACAGATATATGAATGTGCCCTGAAATATATATTTATTATACTTTACTTATAGTTGTACCATGGGAACATAGGACCATGAATATGCTCAAGATTATAGTATTGAAGTATTTTATTTCTATTTATATTTTGGTATACCATGTTCTATATCCATGTACCCTTTTTCCCTAGTTTATAGTTGTATTCCCTGACATCATTGTATATTACTCATCATGTTGTCTTTTACTATTATTAGTTAGTCTCTAAGATATGTACTATTCAATAATTTATTATTATAACTATTGAATGTGCTTCTGATAGAGTGGCATACTTGTCCTATCATCAAATTATTTGTTTATATTATGCTTCCAATATTTTCATTCATTTATTTTATCAATTTTTCCACTCAGATACGAGGGTAAAGTCTCTCCAATGAACAATCTTGGACCCTCACAGCTAGTCAAGAACCTCTTGCATATGATGAGGCCCACTAGAGGCAATGGAAACCATCATCTTGGGGCATGGGTTAAGTGGGTCTTGGTTCAGGATGTTACAAGACTAAGACAAATTGGGTTTCTTCCCCCAAATAATATTTATAATTATCTATTAACATCATCATAGAGTTTCAACATAATGAGGAAGAAATTGATGGAGTTAAATTTTCCCTAAATATTGACATCTCAAAATATTTTAACACTATGAAATGGATAATCATAAATTTTCACCTTGGGAATTATTTCTTCTCCCCTTCATTTATCACACTCATTGGATCTATTCATAACACAGCATGTATCTCCATTCTCGTAAATGGATCCTAAAGAGGATTCTTTGTAATCTTATAGGGGCACCTAGCATGGGGACCCCGTATCTGGTAATCTATTTTCTTTTTATAAGCATAAACTAACATATGAATTAAGTATCTTAATCATGATCACCTATACAGTAAAATCAAGGATAAAAGTGGATTTTTCACCCCCTAAAGCCTCTTCTATTCTGATGGCATCCTCTTCTTAACTAAAAGAACCATATGTATCTATAAAGATATTTTTTTTCACTATAATGAAGTGACAGGTTAGTATATTAGTTGTAATAATTCCCATATTGTTTTTGCGGATGAAATTTATATAATAAGGAAAAATAAATTTTCTAGAATATTTTGAGTTGATAGGAAAAAATTACTACAAATCTATCATGGTTTCATTTATTTTGGGGAAAAAATAAGAAACTCTTAACATGAAAATATATACTCCAAAATTTTCTTCCAATTTACTAGTTATAAATTGAAATCTAAGTCCCAATCCAATAGAAAATGTTTGGTTATCTTTTTTTATCACCTCCAAATCTATGTATTCTTTTCAGTATACAAATGGCCAAGTGGTATCATTAATAATAAGAAATGCTTGATAATAAATTTCAATTAGACTGGATCCAACAATGAAAGGAAGCTCATAATAATTTCCTATAATGTGTGAAGGAAACCAATAGACATGATTGGATTAAGAATGAAGGACATCATGAAAATTAATTGTAATATTTATAGAAAATTCACATGGAATTTCACAGTATCAGAGTAAAATTCATTTGAATTTCAGTTAGGCATGTTCTATACAATGTTGTTGAAACATTTCACACACTATGTTTCCTCATATATTTGACCTTTTCATGGGAAATATTTCAAATAAATGAGGTGTAAATCGAAATGGAAGATATATAATAAATAAATCAATAACTAATGGAGAACCTTTTAGATTGGTATCCCCCTTGAAGATCCCATGTATATTCCCTAAATTCTGCAATATATATCTATTACTAATTTCAACCATAGTAACAAGATTTTGGATTATTCAGTCCCTTATAAAGGCACCCTTGAATTGAAAAGTTATTTCATTTCTGATAGGGACATCCTTATTTAAAAACTGATCATGAATAGACAATTAATACCAAGTCATATAATAGAATGAAATGTGAAGGAAAAATAAAAACCCCTTATTGGATGATCATATTTTGAATTCCACTCATTCTTCAAAATAGCTGGTTTCTACTATGATTAATCTGGAGATAGAGGTTGCATAAATATTATTGTCTTTATGTAATCAGTATCCAATGTTCTTTATCCAACTATACATGTCTAAGAGTTACTAAAAACATATAACATTTTTTCATTGAATGTCCCTTTTTCACCAGACTCTATGAGTTTTCACTTTTTCAATTTGGAATTAACATTATTAATAGTAACCAAAAACATGAACTATTAGAATCCATCGTTTTTTCTTCTAACAATGAGAAGATACACAATTTTTGTATTAGTGGCTGCTATATTGATTGTCACCTACATCAAGATAGCCCAAAATAAGCTATTCTTAGACAAACAAAACCTTTCCACACATGTAGAAGCTATGGTTTTGTATAGATATTTTTTAATACTTCAAAAATACAAAAAATCAAGATAGATAATAGAATTTGTTTTCTGAACTTACTAATAAAACTGGAAATGAATAGAAGGTCTTGAATACATTGGCCGTTGAATTCAATTTGTTTGGTTTCCCCAATCCCTATGGTGATCAAGTAGAATATTTATGGTGTTACATTTTGCATTCAAGGACCTATTAGACTTGAAGGCATCTTTTCTACCCACCATGGCTTAATAAAAGGATGAACTACATGTAAATTGGAATTAGCATATTGTATAAGGATGAATTAAGTTCAATTATTCATTCCATCTAGTATGATATCCACCATGAAGGGGATTATCTCTATCTTGAATCAAACTCAATACATGCTATAAAATCATTGATATCAAGAACCCAAAGAGTTCCACAGAAATTGCATCCACAAGGTATAGATTACCAGTAAACCACTAGTCATCTAAACATATTTGTGTCACATGAATATAGAGAAACCAATCACATTATAGATTCCTTGTAAATAAGAGCAATTACATAGAAGATATTTATGTAGTCCTTTCGGATCCTAGGGTTTGGTACACCTCCGTTTGGTGTAGATATATGGGGTGAAATTCCATGTCTCCCTTATAAAACCCCATGTAATTCTAGAACGTTTTTTATATTTTATATAATAATTATTAGGACCATGCTCTCCTAGATCTTGGACAATTTCAAGTATATCACCCATCACGGTGAATATAATACCAACTCTAGGTTTTAATAATCCTATGTTGTATGTGTATTATGAATAATTACAAACTCTAACTCTAGTATACTCAATTATTCCTCAACCAACTAATGTGAATCTAGAGCACAAGTCTCATTGAAGTTTTTCCTTATCCCTTTATATTAGACAATATGATTTATGCCATTATTGAATTGTAATGTGTTTTAATTAAATAATTATATAAGATACTTAAAAAATTTACTATCTATTTGATTGTAACCAGAGATGCCCATTTTGTTTCCTTGACATTAATTTTTTATTAAGACCATCTTTACAAACGTTACACATAAAACATAATATGAATTGAGAAAATTGAATGTAATTATATGGAATTGATATCAATCATTCAATATAGACATCATATCGTTAGATACTATTTTTGAATGAAGTCAATGTATAATTTATAATGATATGAAATATTTAGGACTCTTCATCAATCAAATTTTGTAACACCAACAACTATAAGATAATGTGATTTTAGGGATAAATCTACTCAATATTTGAATGATAGTGGATATTTGGTTCATGGTAAACTATTATATGAGTTCTTTAATTAACCTATATATTTTATTGACTAAACTCAATTATAAATTGATCAACCTTAAAATGGGATTTCATGATGTATATGTTCTTAACTATAGCTACTTCAAAGAATAGTACATAGGGATTTCTAATCTCAATTTAAAAACTCTAGGGGAAACCATTAATCCCAAAGGTTTACATATCTAAGAATCAATAGGTTAGAGTGTTTATATACCAACTTTTTAACTTGAAAGATAAAAAAATTGTTATAAAAATTAAAATAACATTTAGTTTCTTATGGTAAAGATTTATCATTATAAATTTTTTTAAAATTATTATATTTTATACTCATCATTCAATACAATATTTTTTAATGATTCTAGAGATATCAAACCATCAATATATTTTAAATTTCGTTTTCCACATTTGTTATAAATATGAAATAATGACAAATTGTTTTTAGGTGGATACTCAGATAAATATTTTGGTAACACTACTTATAGTCTCAATCTAATCCATTCTATAAATTTAAAAATTGTGTCTTCTCACTTCTGGCATATGAATAACCCTCCTTCATCTCCTGTGAGAGTTCACCATACCACTTATAATATTTTTTTAATTTATAAATTATTGAATGAGAATGCACATATATTTATATAATATTTTATTTATATATAAATAAATATAATGGAAATATAACATTCAATGATTAATGTTATAGATTTTTTTTTGATAAATTCACTATTATTATCCAAATAACTATTTCTTTCCACATAAAATAAAAATTAATTCATTTTCATTACACTCCCTATAAATCCAAAGTATCTTCGAATAATGCTCTAAAGAAATTGTTGGATTAAATTTAGATGAAATTTTGAACCATGGATTTCATTCTCATCACCATAGTGTCAAGAAAACAATTTCCCATAAAAAATTATATTATTAAATAAGTGTAGACAAAGGGATATGTGAGTTATTTCTCTATAATATTCATCTTCTTTGGGATAAATATGAGTAATTATTTTGGAACAGATGATAATGTGGGACTCATGGAAAAAATATTATCCAAATGGAATTGTAACATAAAAATAAGTATTTAAAAAATTGAAGAGAAGTTTACTATATAAGTACCCATCATCCAGATTTCTCCAAAATATTATAAGGAAAATTTCATTTAGCTTTAAGCCATTCCTTATTAATATAAAAATATAGAATATTATATATCATGGTAGAACCACCATCCATAAAACATTTATGTTATATATTTAACATTTTAATATTAGAAATGTGATCTTGTGTATATTAATCCATACATTGTCAAAATTCACCTATATTAGCTAGTATAAGAACATTTTATACCCACTATAGAAGATTTAGGAAAATAATGGAATATCTTAAGTCAATGAATTAACACTATAATAATTTCAATGATGATTTTTTTATTTTCATCAATAATCTAGAGGAATAACATTATTACATTATTTAATTACCTTTATATGAGACACATAATAATTTTTAAAGACCAATATTATTATCTCACTATGTTATCATGTCTTAATAAACCTCATTATTGGTTGTAGAATATATACTAAAATATATTTTATATTTACATGTATCTATATTTTTTATCAAATATTCTAAAAAATTTCTTCAAAATAATATGACGGTGCTTATTTATTTGGTCCTTAAAACTATAAAATGGAAGTTTCATGATATATTGAGTGAACTCACAAATCCTAAAATCATGACTCAATATCCCCTGAACAATTAAATCTAAATTTTTATTGATTCAAAAAGGGTCTATAATTAACTAAAATCTTTTTCTTTTCAACCAATCATCATTATTAAGACTCTCAGATAATTAAAAGTTCCCCTAAAGAAGGATTGAATTGAAACTCTAACTATGGTATTTTCTTAACTAATATTAGAGAAGGAATGGTCTAGATTAATAAATTCCCTGGTATTTCTTTGTTTTATTATGACTATTTTTCATTTAAACCCGATCATGTATTTGTGCACATTATTTACACCGTATGTAATTTGGTTAACATTATAATTAATTTAAATTATTTTATCTTTACATGTTCTATTAATTTTCATATTAATTTTAAATAATAAATCATGCATTTCATGATAAAATACTAATGCAAAATTCGTTTATTTTAATTACATAATTTCATGTTAATAAATTTATTTAAATTATCTTAGTCATATATCCATAATATAAATAATGAATAAGAGAGAAATAAAATAAAAAATGTTTGGATCATAAGATTTATTAATAGTTGATTTTCTATGAAGATGAATAATAAGCATTTAAACCTTGGGGGAAAGCTCTAAATATCATTCTAGGAATGATTTTTAGCATTCAACATGTCATCCTACGTATCCCATTGGTTTCGTTCACTATTTTACCTCGGGATCATATTGATATGACTCCATGTTCCTTATATGAATCATTCATTACATATTTTTAATATTCACACTCAACTTTGGTGAACTAAATGATTGGTTAAATTGAATTTATGTAAAACAAACATAGGCAAATAGGTCCTATATATTGAAGGAGGGTGGTATGATAGGAAATCCATCATTTGGGAATAAAAATAAAAATTAAAAAACTAATGCAACAATTATATTAAATGAATCCAAACATATGAATATGCGAGTTTATGCTCAAGAATGTTTATACATGCAATGATTATAAATTTAAAATAACTACATATAATTAGTTTCAATTAATTCATTATCTGGGTAAAATATTACATGAATTAATAAGATTAGTTATTTGAGTAGTCAATCAATTCATTGTATCTTAATAATCATCCAATATATCCATGTTAACTCCCATCCACTATAATTTTAAATAAATTAAATAAATTAATACTTCTTATATGTAATTAATTTCACAATATGTTCGTGGTGGAAACATGAGATGTGCCCATTTGAACAACCCAACATGGTCCTAAATTTATATAGTGCACTCATATGAGATATCACATACACAAAATATAATATAATTCTAAGGAATGTATTTTTCATAAATTAATTACAGAACCCTTTTAAATTACACTATCTTTACTAATATAATCAATATGGTGTGTAAACTATTAAAATAGCATACACAACTAGTAGTTTTGAATTTCATAAAGAATTTAATAAAGAATTTGATATCATATAAAACCTAGAATATTCCATGTATTATTGATAAATGATATATGGAAACATAATTATAATGTTTAAGAGAATAATTAATTAATTTCTCTTCTATATAATTTATTTATGTGGTGAAAATCCTCACTTGCCCATATTTATTTTAAATGGGTATGAATTTATTTGGTTTCCATAATTTAATAACATCATTTATGAAATAATTATGTGGATTTTGAATTAATTATTCAGTGTTTACATTAATTAAAAACATGTGTATTAATCCCACTGCATGTGTATTACAAACACTTTGTGTGAAATGATTATGAAGTAAGTGAATTAATTATACCACCAATGAAATTATTACACATATGTGAATTAATTACATAGCGTGAGATCTAATTACACCATTTATAATTTAATTAGTTCCCATGCGTATTAATCTCCCCATGACTATATTAATTTCACATCATTTAAATTAATTATAAAAATAGTGTATTAATTAATTCATATTTGAATGTTGACCACAAAACCACCATTTTTTTGCGGGGTTACATGATATTTATCTTATTACATGTCGTGTAAGATTTCCGGTTTTATGCCACCATCGTATAGTTATGAAGATGGTCTTCATCTATTTTATATTGATTTTTTTGTTACTTGATTTGATAAAAACTAAAAGAAAAAGAGATCTCAACAATCTGATTAATATAATAAATAAAATAAAATTGATAACTATTTTTATATTAATAAATGAACAAAAATGAATAAATTATTAGGAATTTATTTTTTTTCACTCCAATACAACTTAATAGTTTTTTCCATAGTTGAGTTGCATATTTTGGTTTGGCCAAACATAGACTGTTTCATATTCAATGGATAATCCACAAAGTACTTGACTATATTTCATGGCTAAAAAACATATTATAATGAAACATATAAATAAATGTTAGAATCAAGAGAGGATATTATTATGTTAAATTTATAATTTATTTAAAAGTAAGAATAAATTCATCAGACATCACTTATTTATTCATTATAGGTGTTAACCATTAGAACCATGTTTTTTAGGTATTGTGGTTTCTTGAAACTCGTTCAAGTTCTACCTTTATTTTGATTATGAGGACCCAAAGTAGATCCTCTCTAGTATTGATCCACACCATCTCCTTTTATCATGAAACATAATTGATAATACTTTAGATGCTATATTGATGGTATCGATTATCTGGAATTATTCCCTTGATCACTACCATAATTAGTCCAGTCTTAATGTATTATCTCTTGGTATCTCTAGTAAGAGTGGGAGGACATTCTATCGATCTTGAGAAACTAATCTCAAGAGATTTTCCTGGTGAAGAGAACATTAAATTGGGTAGAGGTGTTTTACCCAATTACTTTCCCTACATACAATGAAATATCATTCATGTTATAGAACCCTGGTTAAGGTAAAATATTAGTTAATTTCATAGAGTCCAATACAAAAATTTTAAACCTATTAAGAAACCCATGCCATGTAAAATGATAATAATATTATTTTATCCCAAGGTGTGTTCTAACAAACACAACAATAAACATTATTTATAATCATGTACATAGTGTTTTTTTTCACAGGACCTAAAGATCGTTTTTTCCTCCTCACAATTTATTAAATTATAGAATACATAATTGAGAAAATATTTTTCATTAAACATAAAAACAAATATTATATTCAGAATTTTTTGAGTACATAATTATTTTTATAATTTCATAAGAAATTTTTTATTTAATAAATAAATAACCAATATCATTAAAATGAAAATAAGGTAAATAAATATTTATATATCCATATATTTAAATATCTACCTTGGGAATAAATATTTATTATGAATTTGTGATCATTAATTCCAAGATGAATATTAATTCCCAACCATGAGAATAATATTTAATCCTACTATAAAATATAAATAATATTTAACATAGATTAATAAATTCAATTAGTGGGTGTCCCTATATGATTATTTCTTACTGGAATTAGTTTGGCTTACATAATGTCTAGGATTAATCTCTAGTGTTAGGATAGGGGATCCCAATATAATGAAGGTAATTTACAACATCTATTACCACAAACAATAACTCATTGTGTACTATAATTACTTTGTCTCATATCTCTAATGAAGTAGGTTGCACACTTCATGTCAATAACCATTCTGCTCGATTTTACATTGTTTGATTTTATAGAATAAAATCATCAATCAAAATGGCAATGGGATTTTTCATACAGTTACATCTCAATTAAAGGGCCCATAATATCAACTTATATAAGGATGGGAGGTACAATTCCTTCATAAATTTTTTTATTTATATCATTATATTCATAAGGTACCCAATGTACCCACATCATCATGAACTCTCTCTTCTTGATTTATAAGAATATATATTAGTTTGTGAGTCATGATAGGTAATAGTAATAATATTAAAGTCTAATGAATATTATAAATGTTCATAGATAGAAATATATGATGACATGTAAACAAAAATAATTCCATTTAATGGGAATTCCTTCATGATACCCTATCATTTAGATTACCATGTTTTAACATTATGTCATGCAGTCTCAAACACTTTTGAGTACTCACACATGACCATCGTTATACTATGTTCCCCTTTATAAAATGTCATCCTAACCAAATCACTTATATTTATGAGATATAATCATAGAACCAAAAAGACCACATCAATGTGTTGAGTTCCCATAACCATTATATATAAGAAAATTACCCTAGATCCTTATCACATTACTGTAATGTTGAAGAAAAAATATGTGATAACATATTTTTAATGATATTATCCTCTGTAAATCATTACATTCAATATAAAGTATAATTCAATTAGTTTTAGGTGAAAAAATCCAATATTCAATGCTCAATATACATTGGGGAGGGAATGGATTTTTTTCTAATTTTAGGATTGGTAAGGGAGTTTGTTCTTTTTTTATTTTAGAAAATTAGTTTTATATTGAGTAATGGAATGTATAAACTCATTGTTTTATAATTTTATATATGATTGGTTTTTATTGAATTTTAAAACACACTTATATATTTATATTATTTTGATGATATGTAAAATGATGTATTATATGATTGGTATTTATTTTTGGATCAATGATTCTTAACCACTTCCAAATCTTTACCGTTTATCCCTCAACATGGGTGACACCAGTTGAAGATCCCCAGATGAAAATTAAAAAATTATTTATTGGAAAATTATCCAAAACACAAGTATCATTTATGTACAATATAATATAAGAATGATAAAAAGTACTTGAGGGTATTATTATAGTGATAAAAATCATGTAACCATTAAAGGTACATTATATCACATATCCAATTTACAATGATTTGTGTAACATGTGAAGAATATGTTGATATATTATCCATGATAAGGCTTTCAATAATTCATGTGACCTAGGAATAATCATGTGCTGTCCTAGAGACACATGGTGGAAAATGATAATGGAATTTTGACATCAAGGTTATCCATGATGGGGGCTTAAAGTGGTCATTGTTTCATTAATGATGCCCATGGAGTCAAGTGATTGACCTGAGAACAAACCATGTATGAGAATCAACTAATAAAGGATAAATGAGATGGGAGGATCATCTGGCCATTCTTCTTCTTATGATGCCCCATAGAGTCCTGTGATTTTTCAATGACAACATGATATTGTTACCAACACTAAGAAGAGGCTATCGATGATGAATCATTCTCTTGATCAATTGTTTCACATACTTAATAATAAGAGGTTACTGATGAAGTGTGCTTTGGTCATGTAAAGTGTAAAAGAATCCAACTAATTATTAAGACAGTCCTTCCGCTGACTAATGTATACTTATATGGATTTTACACAATTTCAATTGGCATAGATATATACGATACATATATCAACACCTCGAATAACCCCTAATATTTAATGAAAAAGAAGGAGACAAAAAAGAATCATAGAAAGAAGAGATAGAAGGTGTTTTTATAGTAGAGAAATCAAGTGATCTCATGGTAATCTCCCTAAGAATTATTGTTGAGTGACATAATAAATGTGAAAGTGGAATGATTTGTGTAATATCTAGAAATTTCATGACCCCCTCTCATGCAACCAAATTATAACTTCTTGATCATGTGATTGTGAGATGGCCATATGATCATGATATGGACTCTTGGTTAGGAGAACAATCCATGAAATTTTTTATCCAAATATTAATTATAATATTAGATAAACCTCATTCAAATTAATTATTATGTTACCAAAAAAAGTTAACATGAAGCACATAACCTAATTTTTTTCACATAGAGTGCATGGTCACATAAGAGTCATGTAAAAATGTACTCCCAAGGGTGCTAGTAATACTCAACTAATCCTTTATTCTCCCATAAAGTCTATATACATTTTATATCCCCCAATACCTCTTCAAATATAAGGTTATAATCCCTATATGATCAATCCATATCCCTTGTCCATCTATGGTCAATGTACTATATGGACTATGAGAAAGGTGATTCCTTTTATAATCAAGATAAATAGAAAACCCTTTTTCATGGATTGATCCTGATAATTTCCTCATTTATATAATGTAATTAAATGTTTTTATATTTCTTATAACAATAAGTATTTCCCCCCATATATATTTTAAATTATCAAATTCCATGTAGAAGTCTGAAATTCTATTCTCATTCATACACATTATCCACTGTATTTTTAATCTCATTATAAGAACCATAGAAATTCAATCTTATATCTATTGATATATATTAATGTTGTGTAATCTCATATTTCTTACACTAGGGATGATTCATGTGGGAATAAAGATATGTGATTATCATCCCTCTATTCCCTTGATCATGTTAGTACTATTCTAAACTAAAATAACTCTTAATACTTTTATAATAAGGATGCATAGTACTCTGTCTTATGTCATGATTTAAAAAAAATACATATGTCCATTCCCATTTCCATAATTCAAGATAGAAACTTATTGAAATGCTTCTTGTCAATGATAATT
Organism: Viscum album; assembly: GCA_963277665.1. NCBI lineage: Eukaryota > Viridiplantae > Streptophyta > Magnoliopsida > Santalales > Viscaceae > Viscum > Viscum album. Next base: position 111,976,819 of record OY728135.1, read on the forward strand.
TCCTCTCACATAGATCCACATCCTATTTGATACTCATAATCATATTTCTCTCAGGTAATCCTTAATGTGTATTCAACAAATGAATTCAATATTACATCTAGAAATGATGGTCATGATCCCCAAAAAACATTTTTTCTCACATCGAGCCCCACTTGTGTGGGATTAGACATTTTGGATGATCATGGTTTTAGCATAATAAAATGAAACTATTATGGGTCTCCTCTCTAGGTGTATGCCGCAATTCTATTTTCATTCAATGGGATATACATCTAATGAAAAAATGCATGAAATACTCTTATGAATATGTCCTACTCAAATGTAAGAATATGTGGACTCTGATTCCTACCAGTATAAGACATATATGACACCCTAATGAGACTCATGAACACATACTTATATGCAAATATACCAACATAAACCCTTTAAATTTTTTTATTAATCTAATGATACATTTTTTCACATGACATTAAATAAAATTATTCAATTTATGTGAGCCATGATTCACCTTATCATCATATGCATAAGATTATTCATAGAGGTTTAATCCCAATTAAAAAACACCAACTACCTCTCAAGATTGAAAAAATTAAAGATTACCCAACAACATGGAATGAAAAAAAAGTAATCCCCCAAAACCATAATTACTAAGCATTAATGGGTAGAATGATAGAGAACTTATTATACATATATATGATTTCATTAAAATGATTCCCCTTACATGAATGTGGATTCACTTTAGGGAAAGATAGTGATCGTTCATTAACACTAATATAACTAGACCTACATTGAGATATGTCGAATATTAACATTCATATATTAAATCTATATGATGGTCCTATAGTAGGGTATAATTATCCCAAAATAGGGTGAGATGATCTTTAAAACCAATCCTATCAACCAATGTGAGTTCCTTACCATGTATGGAATTAAACTATAACGATAGTCTGTCATTAGAATGTAGGCCTATAGAGCATTATGGATGAGGGAGTCATCAAGTGTTTCTACTTCTACAAATAAACCCTGTGGAAAGTTTTCTATACAAAAATTCAATATCTTATATGAAATTTTGTAAACCTATAATTAACCACTCACAATTGATCTTCAAGAAACATATTCCATAATATGAAAAGGTTGAAACATGGTGAATCAGTTAGAAATTTAACACAATTTGGTTCCTTCTACATATTCCCCTTTCATTTAATGTGTTATAGAAAAACTAAAAGGAAAATTCCATAGAGATATTAAACAATAATGTTACCTACTCATAAATAATTAAGCATGTTTCTTACATTCAATAATTCACTTATCAACAATCTTGTTTCTTATTTTCATTGTGACAATAGATTTTGTTCACATAAATTTATCATCAACCCAGCTTTATGAAGTCATCAAGAAGGCATTCTAGAACCTTAGTTATGGAAACTACCTTTGTATATAGATAAACAACATCATGGACTCAATAGCTTCAACATCATTCGAAAAAACGTGAAAGACAGAGAGTACCACCGATATATTATGATCCATTACCTTGGGGAATCATGAAAGGGTATTCTTACATTGAATCTCATAAGACAAACTTGTTTAAAGAATTCTATAGTGATAATGATGACACATATTGACACTACTAATCATTTTAGGATTCTATGCACAGAGTGTGATAATAAACATCTTCTGTACCATAAGATGATGGGTCAAAGAGATGACCATAGCTCCATCCCTGTTAATGATCTTCCATGATATCTCTTATTAACCACTTTTTAAAATTTCATGAACTATTCCCCTCAGTCACCTTCCTAGGGAACTACAATGAAAATCACCTCCCATGACACTCATAATTTAGAACTAAGGAGATATCACTTTGAAAAATGATGTAGTGAATCTTAGAGAGTATATTCATATTCCCACTTCCATTGAGGAAGTTAACTACCATATTCTAAAGAAAACCAGTGAGTTTTCTCATATCCCTACTTTCCCAAACCATGTTTACGAACATAACCTGGTAGCAAGTGTTGGGCATTGGAATTTCCCCTCCCTCATGCATAATTCACAAATGCATATTTGGATTATAGAAATGTCTTATGAGTGGGTATATATCCCCACTAAAATCCATTATGTCAACCATAATAACATGAAAAAAAGAATTTCGAGTCATATATTCTTACCCACTCCATTTTGAATTACCCATATATTTTGGCATTAATAGAGGAGCTTCATCGAAATATTTTGGTGATTTTATATGTACATGAACATATTCATAACCCAATATACAAATTAGTATATCATCATGATATTCATAAACTAACAGATACTCTAGAGTAATATCGTACTCTATCTCATATTCATGAGGATTCATGACATATTATTTATATGAAAACACACATGATCTGCTCATATCCCTATTCCAACTGTAGATTTTCAACATATTTTCATAATCAACGTAAAAAAAGTGTGTGTTACTATTGAATAATGTCAATATCATATTAAAAATTCCAGTAATAATCAATACTATATTCTCTCTTCAATTGAATTTTGTTAGTTTATTCTGATAGTCACCTCAGGGCTGGAACATATCACATCCAAATATTCTATGTGGTATTCTTCAATAGAATATTTGATCCTATTGAATATGTTTACTTCCATTAATGAAATAATGCACCATAATTTAGTATATTCATAGAGAAGGTAGCTCATGTTACTTTTCTTCTTCTAGAGGTCCACTGGAAAAATTCAGCAAGGGAATATACTTATTAATCAAGCTCATATTCCCACTTCATCCATGTTTTATTTTGTTATTATGAAAACCACACTAGATAACTATCATACCCAATAAAACAATACAACATTACTAAATTTTACTCATTATCATCTCATAAAAGAGCTCATATTGAAATGACAAAAGACATTAGTCGACATAATCTAGTGACCTCTATGTAGCATACTTATTCTCTCACTCAACTCCAAATGGAAGGTCAGCATATTCCATCCATTACATAGGATGAGACTAATATTACTACCAATCTAAATGATATCATCCTTGTGGATATAGAATTGATTTTTGCAAAAAACTAAAGGGTTTTTCAACTCTTCGTCTGATTAGTAAGGTAACCATTACCCCAATAATCCCTATTGAGGTAGTATAGGGATGTATTTTGAGGATCCTACAACTGAAGTCTATCACAGATGACCTACCTGAGGTGATACCTCACACAAACATGGTAATCCTATCATTTTCAATGAACCTTTTTATAAATACATGCTCAAAACACCTATTCTAACTATTTATATTTCTATATCCACCCCCAAGAAACACAATTCCTTAGACAACTGAAAATATAGAAGCAACATCTATATAATAACTAGGTCGAGGATCAAACCTCCAATGAATGTCTAGCTAGAATATTCATATATAATTTTATAGATGAAAATAACCTTCCAAATATGTTTTATCCAATATTTATTCAAAACATGATGTCCTGGATAAATTAATTGAAGACTCTGTTACTTATTTACTAGGGAACATTTTTCTAACCTTTCAATTTCTAAAGGCTAAACACCACCCTTATTAGGGATATGAGGGTCATGTTGAGGACATAGACATGACCTGATGTTAAATATAACATTATTGAAACACTATGGTATGGGGATCGAGAAAAAAAATAAATTATATGAGTCTATGAAATTCATACCTCCAAATTTTAATGGTCCTCTAAGAGGTGATCATTGAATCCCAAATCGGTATATACATTTTAAGAAGGTGAGAAAATAGATATTGAGACTTCAAACCAATCATGAGATATTATATTCTCCAAGACATGGAATGCTATAATGTCATAGACATAGCAGAAATCATAGTACTGGAGAAAAAGTTGGAAAGTAGGTCAATATATTGAAACACCCCCTTAAGAAACTAAAAATGTGTGATGACTATAAATATATGGCCACCAATAGACTCTTTGTCCAATACCCTCGATAAAGGAATAACACATCCCAAATGAGGAAGCTAAAGTCATAGGATGCTCAATTTCTCCCAGTGGAATGTGACCCTTATTCTAACTAGGCACTGCATTGTTCTCATGTGTGTGTGGAGATGCACCAAATAAAAAATATTATGATGGAAGCTACAATGGAAGCCTTATAGGAGAAACCTTATCCTACATGGATAGGGTAATTCTTATACCACCTCTAACCTTGCGGTCATCAAATCTTATGCTGCTCCCAAATAATTTAGTGGTGAATCCAAATCAATACCATTCTATTGGATTCTATAATTTTTACCATGATCATCATCCAGGGAACTATTAAATCTTCAACAGGTTAAAAAAATTATCCATTGTGGCCCCCATTATCCCCATTCCTCCACAATGGTGGAATCATTACCATCTCCTCCATGAGTATCATTCCTACCGATAATAGTTCATGTCTATCAATGATCTATGTCCCAAATGTTGATCATTCCATGTGACCCACCCCTTTCATTCACACCTAATTTAGAAAGTGTAGTCATAGGATCTATTAAATTCACTATTCATAGATTAAAATCACTATATAATTTAATAAGGAAAATTAAACCTTGTAAGGGTAAAAATCCAAATATTTCTAGTGTTATGGAGGCCTGGAGGACATACCTTGAAATAAAAATTGAAGGGGAACAAAGTTTTGTAGAATTGCCCTATTTATTGAAGACTCTAGAGATGAATCATTTCACATGATCTTCATCCGTGGAAATAATTTTCATCAATCGTATAGATGATATGTATTGAAATGAATGTGATCTGGGATGCAATGTGAAAATAGTACCCTGAGTGGAAGGTTTCATTATTGTGAAAACCAAGGGTTCACACACTTTGAATCAAAGTATGACATAGAACATAGTGCTTCATAATGATGACTTTCCACAACATAGTTTCTATTAAAATATGTATTATGGTAAAGATGCAGCTATATCTCACTCACCCAACAGAATGGAAAAAATCCCCTCCCCCCACTAAAGAAAGAATATCATAGTATAAGAGTGAGATATCCTACCTTAGGTGGATCAATGCAAAATTAATCATGGAAAAAATTACCACTGGGTGCCTCCTTTAATTAGAATAGAATACCCCTAATTACACCCATTATAAGAGAGCTAATATTCCCCAAATGATAGATAAATGTTGACAGACTATCTCTGTATCATGATATTCAGTTTGATTTTATGAAGGATTTGATAAGAATATTATAATGATCAAGATTATCCTCTGATATAGTGGAATGTTCAACAATATAAGGATTATAATTTAGACCTAGAAAGAATAGAAAATAAGGAGATGATGATGTCAGGGAAACCATATCAATATTTTTCAACTTCTTCTGATTAATCAGCAGTCAAAACAGTTCGGGTGAAAGCCACAGTTCATGTATCCAATGTATCAAACACTCAATAGGAAGAACAAGATTACTGGTTAAAATTTTCAACTTGGAGTGAATAGAATTTATATAACTGGATGACCCGGAAGATAGTTGATTGAGCACACACTTCCCATAGAAGAAAACATCATTGACAAGTATTGATTCCATCACCTACAACTCTATATAAGTGAATGTCATAAAACATACCTCCAATAGAAAAATGTAGTAATCAAAAAAGAAAAAAACATAGGATAAATATTAAAATTCCACTCCACAATTGGTTCTAAATCTTTTATATTTCATTCCCTCATCATTCAGAGAAATGAAACTTCCCCACTAAATGGAATCATCTTTAGATAAAGAGGTAATTATTATCTATATTAATATTATTCAATTAGAAGAAACTTTATACAATGATTAATATACATGTGATCCTTATTCAAATATACATGGCCAAGGAATCAGAGGTTGAGGCCATAGAAGCTGAGAAAGATGGGGAAGTAAAAATTATGGTTGAGCCTAAAATCTTAACCACATAACTATCATAGCTATATATGTGTCCTAGACTCATGGATATGAAATTCATCAAGACAAATAGGAATATGGAGATTGATGATATTTATTCAAGATAAATCAATTCCAAATTGTTTTTGATGACCAGATGGAGGGTTTACGATTGACCAATCATTATAGAAAAGAGGGTAACAAGCTCGACTCAATCATCTGGAAACAGATTCATCCTCAACCTAAATATAGGAACTAGATCCATATACCTCAAGAAAAGTATCCTATAAGATACATGTTGATCCGTCCTCTATTTAATAAATATGACATTTTGAAAAACCTCGAAGCTATCCTATACAATATCTAAATTTAGGATTCCCTCCATCATTAAAAAGAGATTATGGTGGAATTTATCATGGTCCATTGGAGTCTATCGAATATTGAGAAATAGTTCACTATAGTAGATAATTTTTGAGTAGAAACCATTCTAGTAGAATTTTTATCCACTATCTCAATCACAATGAATGACCAATAAGATTCTGTTTAGTGGAATATCACACCCATGTATGGTTAAAGAAATATCAATAATATAAAAAAACATTGGAATCTAGTTGAAAGTATCTGTTCAATAAATCTGTTATTAGTTTAGACAATCAGATATTTGGGATACTGTGAGGAATATTTGTCTCCAATGAAGCTACCAATCCAAGGGTATAATGAGTTCAAGAAATATCACCTCATAAATATCAAGCTCATAAACCAATTTAGTGGTCTTATGTATATTAGGAATAAGGTAATTCAAGAAATCATTTTGGATCAAATCTTAAGGAGTTACCCGATTTTGAGGTAACATCCTCTCCCAGGTTTCTTTATCTTATTTTCCTTCTTCACTCCCCATGATATTTATAATTTTTTATTACATAAAAAACCAGAATTCTCAATATGCTAGGATTTTTTTATGATAATTATTTTATCTACACTTACACACACCTCCATCTAATGGATAAATAATATACTGTTTCTGTGGATGGCGAATTACTGCCTCACGAAGTGATGATTATTCGAGTTTCTCATACCACCTCTCATGGTGCCCATTGTGATTACACTATTTATCTATGATATTTATAATATTAACATTATCTATATTCTTCTATAATTTATATTTAATGAAAACCTCTGTTCTTTTCAGGATATGTAACTACGATAATTTTAATTTGAGGAAGTGCGGACTACCGCCCCCTCAAAGTGATATGAATCGTTCATTACAAACATGGAACGTATAAAGGATGGAATTAATGAACATATGTAAACTATAAAACATAAATATTATAATGGAATTATAATATATCTATGTATCATTATGTTATAAATTTTTTAAAAGACAATGAAATGAAAGTATCATGCATGAGTACGTACGGCTTACCGTCTCCATGAATGGTGCATTTCATTTATTATCTCCAAAAATTATGGAATATTATAAATACATATATACTGGTTATTTATGATATTTAAATCATGAATACCATTTTGGATATGATGCACCTATCACCACATGGAAAATTATCATCAAAACAAGTTCCTTTTTGACTCATGAACCGAACATCGACAAATCATCTGATATAAACCCAAATAATTAAAGAATTGTTGTAATATGGTAATAAGTGACATTAAATTAATAAATAACATGAATAAGGTTGTGAAACTTGTATAAACTAACTTATTTATATTATTCATAACAAAAAAGAACAAACAGGACAAGTCGGACTCGAGGTAAGGGACTTCATCTCAATCTTTTTTCATTGAGGCATACTTCAATTTATACACGACCTTATTTCATACATTATATAATAAACCAATTTTCCTTTTAATTTCATTAAAAATGAATATTTTTCTATGAAGTGTTTTACTAAATGAAAAAATTAATGTTTTTAATGTATGCGTCGATAATGAAATCTCTGTCGTCATAACTGTTATTCGATAATTGGCTTCCTCTGCAAGTCGTAATGCTTTTAAAAGAAAAATAAATACCATATACACTTTTCATGTATTTTTTTATTGAAAATGGTTTTGATAATTCTTTGATATCTTGTAATGATGTATTTTGATTGGATGTGGAAATGTTATTTTTCTTTTATACATGTTTTATGTGTTATGATTATGTTATGGTTATTGGGAATTTTTTATGAATTCAAGTGGTTCTGTGATAAACTAATAGTGGGTGAGCATGAGATAGATTTCAAATGCATTGAGTAATGTGTAGGAGTTAAATGCTAAGGTTTCTCTGACGAGATTTAGGGAATATACTGTGATGGGTTTTCCAAACATAACCATGAAGGTTACTCACTACGTAAGAATGTTATGAATACCTCAAGTTACCTTTATTATTTATGATATCTATTAGTTATTCATAAGTCTTATGATTTCATAAGGTATGATAAAGAGCTTATGTTTTATGTGTAAAGTATGTTTTCTTTGATTTTTATGTATTCATGGACTAATGTTTTCTTTCTGTGTTTTTATATCCCTTACTGGGATTTTTATGCTCATCCTAAGTTTTTGAAATGTTTTTTATAGGACAAGGGAAAAGTACATAATATGATGAAATTTTTTAGGAAATTTCAAGAAATAAATGATGTTTTATTTTAAAAAAGTTTCCTTTGATGGAAAAAATGTATACTAATTGTTTTGTAACCACTTAGTTTCTATGTGGAATGTTAAGCATGATTTCTGATATAATTCTTTAGAACTCTAAACCTAAAAAGTTCTTTAATGTGAATTCTTGAAATAACTCCATATTGAGTAATGTTTAAGGTCGGGGCCTTACAGTTGGTATCAAAGGTAGGTTTAGATAACATTAAGAGTTAGATTTTTGATAAATGAATATCCATGAACATTTTTTTACATTACGGTCAATTTGAAAAGATATAGCATTTGAAGATTACCGTGTTTCTTCATATATGATATGTTTGTTTAGAATGGTTTTCCATAGAGGAAACATGGCAGCTATATTAGGACAACATCAAGTGGAAAACAACCTACCAAATCAGAAACCAGAGATGGTCCGGACCGGAATTGAACAGTTTGTTACAGTAATGGAATAGTTGACTCGGGCTATCAACAATGGTGGTATCCATGCATAGGATCTGCCAGATAAACCACAGAGGAACATATCAGTAGTGGGGAATTTCATGAGTCAATGTCCCCCATCATTCAGAGGATCATCTGACCTTGTGCTAGTTGAAGGGTGGAATAAAGCACTAAAAAGATTTTTGATGTCATGGGGTTCTCAGAAAATCAAAAGGTTAGTCTTGTTGTTTATCGTTTTGAAGTTAATGTAGATCAGTGGTGGTTGATTGTTAAAAATATCAAGGACAGTGATGACATTGAATCACTTTATTGGGATGAATTCAAAGGTATGTTTCTTGAGAAATATTTTCCTATGGCTGTTTAACATAGGATAGAAAAAAATTCTTAGAATTGAGCCAGGATGAAGACTTCATGGCTTCTTATGAAGAAATGTTCACTCGATTGGCAAGGTATGCCCCACATTTCATCTAAGACCTTGATAGTAAAATCAATCATTTTTACTCAGGATTAAAGCCAATGTATCTAAGGGAATTTGCTTCTAGTGAGTTCAAAATTTATGAAAAGATTTTTCGATGTGCTGAGATGGTGGAAATGGAGTATGTCAATGATCATGTGTTCTTTGACAAACAACAGAAGAAGAGATCGAGGTGGAAAGTGAAAGGGAAGAATCCTTCAAAAAGGTTTGATGGTAAGAAAACTATGTTTATAGTTTGTGATAATTGTGGTAAAAATCAATATGGGGAATGTATTTTGAATTCTGGAAAGTGCTTCTGATGTGGTAAAATGGGACTTAAAGCTCGTGATTGCACTGAAAAAGATCATGGTAGCTGTAATACAATATCTTATTTACAGTTACAAATTTTTTTTAAGTGCAATGAAATGGGTAATTATGCAAATGAGTGTTCGAAAAAGAACATGAATGATGGGAATCAGTCAGACTACAGTCAAAAAGGTTTGGTTAAATCCTTTGCAACTACTTTGGTAGATGTTGGGCCATTAAATGAAGTGGTATCAGGTACTTTGTTAATTTTTTTCAGATTATTCCAATGTGTTGTTTGATTCTGGGTCTATACATTCTTTCATTTCAGAGAAATTTTTTAGTAAATTGAGAATTCCATCTCAAGAAGTGAATCATGAACTTATAGTAAAAACACATGGGAAAGATGTTGAGGAAAAAATAATTTATAAGAATCTTCCTATCCTTATTTGTGGAAAGAATAATTAGTAAAATTTGTTGTTTTACCTCTAGAAGAGACTGATATTATCCTTGGTATGGATTAAATCTCTATTTACCAGGATAAGATTGATTATAGAGATAAAGAAGTTTCTTTTTATAAATACTATCAATTTGTGTATAAGAACGAACATTTACTTTGGTAACATATATGGAGGCTGAGAAACTAGTAAAATATAGAAATGAGTGTTACCTTACACATATTGTTAAAAATAAAGGAATTGTTTAGGTTAATTATGTACCATTGGTAAATGAGTATCTTAATGTTTTTTCTGATGATTTTCCTAGTATAATACCCGATCGTGAAGTTGAATTTACTATTGAAATAGTTCTTGATGCTAAGACAATTTCAAAACCCACTTAACGAATGGCTCAAATTTATCTTTTAGAGTTGAAGAATCAATTTCAAGATTTATTTTAGAAAGGTTTCATCGACCTAGAACATCACCATTGGGTGCTTCTGTCTTGTTTGTCGAAAATAAAGATGGTTCAATTAGACTTTTCATTGATTATAGAGCCTTGAATAACATCACTGTTAAGAACCAATATCCTTTGCCTCATGTCGATTATTTTTTTGATCAGCTCTAGGGATCCCAGTATTTTTTGAAGGTTGACTTGAGGTTGGGGTACCATCAATTGAATGTAAAAGAAGCAGACATTCTGAAGACTATGTTTCATACTAGATATGGACATTAGGAATTTTTTGTTTTTCTGTTTGGTTTAACTAATGCACCTTCTATATTCATGGATCTTATGAATTGAATTTTTCATGAGTTCTTGGATAAGGTTGTGGTATTATTCATTGATGATATTTTGGTGTTTCCGAAAAGAAAAGTGGAGCATGAAAGATATCTAAGGGTTGTATTGAAAAGATTAAAAGAAAAGAAACTATATGGGATATTCAACATGTGTGAGTTTTGGTTGCAAAAAATTTCTATCCTTGGTCACATTGTTTCTAAATATGGCATAACTGTTGATCCTAGAAAAATGAATGTTGTTGAATAATTTCCATGACCCAAAAAAATAATTGAGATTTGCAGTTTTCTTGGTTTTGAAGGCTATTACCGAAGGTTTTATAAAAATTTTGCACGATTATCTAGCCCACTAACTAAGTTAACTCAAAAAGGTGTTAAATTTATTTGTACAATAGAATGTGATGATTATTTTCATGAATTGAGAAGAAGATTGGTGAATTCTCTGGTTTTGGCACAACCTTGTAGAAATGGTGAGTTTTTTATCTAGAGAGATGCTTCATTGAAAGTACATGGTTGTGTACTAATACAGAATGATCAGGTAATTTCTTATGTTTCGCATCAGTTGAAAAATCATGATTTAAATTACCTTACACATGATTTGGAATTAGCTACTGTTGTTTTTTATTAAAATATTTGGAGGTATCATTGGTATGGTTTTAAGTGTGAAATATATACTGATCACAATAGTTTAACGTATATATTCACTCATAAATAATTGAACACGTGAAATTGGAGATGATTGGAATTAATCAAGGATTATGATTTCATGATTCATTACCATCCAGGAAAAGAAAATAAAGTGGAAAATGCTTTGATTCAAAAAAAAATATTGCTTAGTTAACAATGTTATGTTCAGAACATGAAACTTTGATTAATTATTTGATAATATTTTGAATGGAAGTTGTTGGTACTGGAATGTCCTATGTTTTGTTTCATGTATTAGTGAAATCATATCTATCAGACAGAATTAATCAGGTATAGAAGGAAGATAGTGAGGTGAAGAAAAAGATAGATTTGGTCCCGAAGGGTAATTTACCTGAGTTTAAAGTTGATAATGATTGTATTTTGAGATTTGGGAGGAGATTTTGTGTGCCTTGTGATTCACATTTGAAGAAATAATTATTATGTGAAGCTCGTAGTTCTTTATTTTAAGTTCATCCAGGCAGTGCTAAGATGTACAGAGATTTTCGAGAGTATTACTAGTGGGATGGAATAAAAAGAGATATTGATGAATTTACTGTGAAGTGTTTGACTTGTCAACAGTTTAATGTTGAGCAGTGGTTACTAAATGGGATGATTCAGCCTTTTCCAGTGCCATAGTGGAAATGAGAAAATATAACCATGGACTTTGTTGTGGGATTACCAAAGACATATCAAGGAAATAATGCAATCTGGGTTGTTGTTGATCGATTTACTAAATCATCTAATTTCCTTTTGATAGAAGATAATCTATCTCTAGATCAACTTTATCAATTTTATATTAAAAATATAGTTAGGTTACATGTATTTCCCCTCTCCGTTTTATCTGATCGTGATCCTAGGTTCACTTATAATTTTTGGAAAGGAATTCATAAGTCATTGGGTACTGAATTAAATTTTAGTACAGCTTTTCATCCTCAATCATCCAGGTAGTTAGAACCAACAATTCAGACCTTGGAGGATATGCTATGTGCTTGTTCAATGGAAAACTAGGGAAGTTGGGACTAACATATTTCTTTGGTTTAGTTTTCTTATAATAACATTTTTCATTCCAGCATACAGATGACACCATTTGAGGCATTACATGGAAAGCGGTGTCAAACTCCATCTTTTTGGGATGAAGTGGGTGAAAGGGAGTTGATGGGACAAAAATTGGTAGAAGATATGGAAGAAAGGGTTTAGTTGATTCAGAAGCACATAATGATATCTCTGAGTATGCAGAAAAGTTATGCAGACAACTGGAGGAAGGATATCTCTTTTGAGGTAGGTGATCATGTTTTTCTCAAACTATCACCATGGAAAAGTGTTATATGTTTTGGTAAGAAAGGAAATCTGATTCCATGGTTCCTTGGACATTATGAAATTCTGTAGAAAACAATTTCATACCGAGTGTCTTTACCTCTGAGTTTATCTCAGGTACACAATGTTTTTCATGTTCCAATGTTGAGAATGTATATGCCATATCCATCTCATATTTTGATTCCAGAGTGTAACAACCCGATATTTTATGATAAGTATTCTCTTTAATTTATTTGATTTCATGTGTTTTATGCAGCAACAAGATTATCTTGTACTATACGCCACACTGTATTAGCTTCAAGTATACACAACACAATTCTTGGATCGTGTTATACAAAATTTTAAGTTTATTTGATAGAAGTTATTCTACACAACATTGAGTGTGTATATATATATATATTCAATTTATAAATGAAAAATGGTTGTATTCTATTATAACGAAACAACAAAGGAGTCTTTCACTATACGCAACCCTGACTTGGCTTGCATTACACGCAATCACGACCTTCTTCGATAGCGTGTGTTGTACGCAATACCGGGTTTTACTAAACAACGATATGTTATTATAATATTATTATGAACTAGCCATTATGAATAGTATTAACTAAATTTTTAAATTTATAACATTATTATTCATCTTACACATTTTCTAGAACATGGTATAAGAACAAAATAAATTTTTCGGGTAAAATAAGTATTTTTAAAAAAATGCAGTTTTGCCGCCCTTTAATGGCGTGCCCACATTAAATCTAGTTTTGGACATGTTTATAAGTTCAATTTTATAAAATAAAATTATTATTTGGAATCAGGATATAAAATATTACTTTGGATAAAATTTTCATATTATTCTGATAACTTTCATATTTTAATGAATAGTAAAAACACGCTATATTTTAATTAAAAACAAATTTTTTCATCATAATATCTTATGTGGTTAAATTATAATATTGAATGGTTTTAGAGTATAAATGGAATATATTTTTACAATTTAATATAATTTATGTCATTAGCATTGATTTTACCTTGAATTCGTAGGTTAAATCAATTCAATCTTTTGCAATGTTTTAAAGAAAAACTCATTTTCTTTCGACAACGGGATTAATTTTAATTTAATTTTGGCAACTTTTGTGTATTGAATTTGGAAAAATGGATTCAATATTTGGAATTAGTGGGTCAAAATAATGTTAATAAGCTACTTTTTATTTTTGGGAATTATGAATAGTAACTTCGGTAAATTGTATTTACCATAGTTAAAGATAAATCGGGTAATTAAGGGTAAATAAAATATTATAAAATTACCCTAACACATGAAAAGATTCTATTGGATGGATAAAAGTAGAACCATATAACCTAAGGGTCAGATTAGACTCACTTTATGGACTTTTGACCATGAAAATAATTCAATTATTATTAAAACCAAAGAAAGTGACTACAGGTCACTCTCTTAAATCTTATAAGTATAATAATTTTAATTTAGTGATAAACATCATAAAATTTCGAACATGAATAGTCTCCAGAAATCTAATAAACTTATCAACATCATGTTAATTTATTTAGTATTTTTAAGGATTAAATAATTGTCATTAATGGTGATACATTAATGATACAGAAATTATTTATTTAGTGAAAAATCAGTAATACATTTTTTATTGAAATAATAATACCCATTAAAAGGCCCACCAACCTGACCTAATCTTATTGGTAGTGTATATCTACACCTTAAGCATCCAATTACCTAATATATAACCGTTTGGAGCCTTATAAAAGTGATTATGACACTTATATTATTTTATTTTAAATGATGCCAAAGTTGTCACCTTCATAATTTAATAAATATAACTATTTAAATATTGTGATTTTAAGATGATAAATTCGAGTAAAAGTATTATTGTGAAGTTTAATATATTTCTCTTATTAATAGGATTTTATTTTTAATTTTTATGCAACAAATAAGTTTATTAAATAATTATACAAAAATGTTGTAGTAATTATTTTATTAAGAGATAAACCAAATAAATGGTTTTAAAAATAATAAAATAAATATTATATGAACTATTTAATGTGATAAACTAATTTTATAGATACATATGAACTTTTATGAATCTATTAAATCTTTTAGTTTGAAAATATCTTCTGTATATATATTTTATTTAAATTCAAATAAATGAATAGTGTCAAAATTCACACTATTGTTATTTTATAAAAATAACATATTATAGAATTGTTTAAAAATCACAAAAATATTTAAAAATTATAAATATAAATTTATATGGTCTATAATGTTATAAAGTAACCAAATATGAAAAATTCACCAAAAATAAGTAATTATTTGTTAAAATGTAAAATTTAGAATTTTATTACCACAAATAAACTTAAATAGATTAAATAAGGATAAATCAAAATGATAAGGTTTAAAATAAGATACAAACATGTCTAAATTTGATTGGTTGAGGATATTACAACCCTATCTCATATAATCTTCAAATATGAGTCATTTTTGGAGGTTTTTATGTGGGGTTATATTTATTATAATTAATATGTTTTTGAATTCCAAAGGTGCCCCTCTCCTCCATTATAAAAGGGAACCTCCTCCCTCTCTTCCTCACACCACTTTAGGCCTTAAATCTCAGCCAAACCCTGCCCATTTCACTTCTACACTTCCCTATAAACATCCTAGAGGTTCTTTTCTTCTTTAAAGACCAATATTAGTGCCCTAAGAGGAGGTTTCAAAAAGGCGTGTCGAAAGAAGAGATAATATCCGTTACCAATTCTTTCAACTTTATTTCTTCTTCTACTTATTCTTATTTATTTGTTTCATTATGAAGTAATAACATCAGTAAAACTCATATACTTATATGTTATTATAAGTATGAAACAACCCTTTTTCACCATCTATCCATCCTACGGAAAACAAAATCACCGCGCGTGTGTACGTACGGAATACCGTCTCCACGAACGCGATGAGATTAATTTTCCATGATTTACCATTCAATAATGATTATAAAGAATATATAATGAATAATATTGAAATATATGGAATAATAATTCTACTGGATTTATGTATATATATATGTATGTCATCTATTTAATTTCATTCAACTCAATAAGGAAATGAAAATAGCGTTCATGCGTACGTACGACCTACCGTCTCCATGAACGGTGTATTTATTTCCATTTATCGATCTATTATATATATGTATATTCTGAATATATATTATATATAAATCATGTTTTATATTCTGGAATTAATTAATCATGATCTATGTAATCATATGAATAATTACAAGTCAAAACACGGACGACAAATGAAACGATTTTAACCAAAACGCTCTTTAACATGGAATTTACAAAAGAACGGGTAATATAAAGTCATAAGTGAAACATATATGATATCATAACAATGAATATGATTATTTAATAAGTCAATAACATTATTTAAATCATTATACAGGAGGTTCGGACACTTACGAAGCAAATCAGACCTAAGGTAAGGGATAATTTATCAATCTCATTTTTATCCGAGATTGTTTATTTGTAAGTATTTACTAGGGTTATCTTTATCATCCATGCCCATGTTTTCTAAAAATGGTTTCATGTATGTTTAATGTTCTTTTTACCCATTTTGACTTTTACTACATGGTATGTAAGGAATATTTCTTTTGTTTACGTTACGAGGTACTTTTTGACTTTTCTGGTAAAAGTACGAGAAGAATGTTTTTTAACTTATAAGGCACGAATGGATTTTTACGGTTTTATAAAGCCTTATTTTTATGAGGCCTCCTCCAAAATATTTCATTACTATTTTCAACAAAATCCTTTTCTTTTTTATTTGCATGACATTTTGTAAAAAGAGAATGATTTTGAAGAAGAAAGGGTATTTTCCTCAAGAATTCATTTCAAGTGTTTTATCAAAACCATTTTCCATATAAGATGACATTATTTCATATGTGTATGTTTCAAGTTTAATGTCTCTATGATTTACATTGTTTCACTTTTCTTATGATGAAATGATATCCATTTGTCTTATATAGATTATGTTATGATGGAATGATGTTTATGACTCCCATTTTTATAACATGGGTTATGAAATGATGTATGATTTATGATTTTGTGGCACACATAAGAATGATTTCATTATGAGATGGGTGGGACCTATATCTCCCTCCAATGCATCGGGTAAAGATTTATATCTCATGAGATAGACATGGCTAGAATGAAAAGTTAAACCGGTTCAATAATATAGGACTGGAATGAGGAGTGAACTCGATTCAGAAAGGGACTTTGTCCACTAAGATGGTCTTGGAAGCAATGCATTGGCTACTATGGAAATCATATCTTGTGCTTAATGGTATCCAAAATTACATGTTTTATTCCCATGCTATTTTATCATTCTTAATGTTTCTTTATCATCTATGCCTTACGTAATTCCATGTTTTATGTCATTGCTCAAGCTTTTGATGTTTAAACATTACGTTCTTGTTTTTAAGTTCAAATGTATATGGTATGTTTTATTTTATCCATGCTTACCCTTACTGATCATTTGATCTCACCCTTTTTATGTTTTATTTTCCCTAGGATATAAATAAAGGTTTTAGGTAAGCAAAAAAGGGGAAGATCTTTATGGGAGATGTTGAAGATCTTTCACCATGATTAGAAGATTACGTTCCAAGTTTCCAAAAACACGAAACTATGACAGTCCTTGTGTGTCTGTTTTTTTATGTATTAAGTATTCCGCTAAAGTAATGTAATGTAAATGTACGTCAAGCCTTGGGCCTCTACAGTTGGTATCAGAGGAAAGGTTTAGTCAACCTATGGAAACTAGGATGCGAAAATGTTAGTGAGATCCCTAGAGATATTTCTAAGGTATGTCTAGGGATGTCCCTAAGGATAAGTATATGTATAGGATATAGTCCTAGAACTATAGTAACGATCTTAGAAGTTAACCTAAGATGTTAGATATTGAGGGTGCTCCCCCTTTACTATGTTGATTTCCCTAGCGTGATTTTTTCCTCTCACTGTATTATTTTTGGATTTTAAAAAATGACTGGAAACAGGAAGATTCACGATAGTGGAGGATATGACAGACAATGGAATGATATTCTTCATGAGAAACCAAATGAAACGGGATTTGGAAGTCCAAACATCGTTATTATTCCTAATCAACAATCTCATAATATGATCAATAATCTCAACTTTGGTAAGTTTCCCGACTCAGATAATAAGAGAACGATAGAGTTTCATGATGATCATAGAGGAAAGAAAGTTCAATTTCCCCTATGTAAATCATGTGGGAAGAGGCATCAAGGAGATTGTTTCAAAGGAACAGGAAGATGATTTGGGTGTGGGAAAGAAGGACACAAAGCCAGTAAGTGTAAAGGAAAAGGTTCAGTTAATACTATGGACAAGGATAATGGTATTTCTACGACATCAACAATGATTAGATGTTTTAAATGTGGAATGTATGGACATTATGAAAACCAATGCCCTATGGGAAAATCTCATGAAGAGAATCAGCATGGTCATATGAGTAGTATTTATGTGGATGATGATGAGGAGACTACAAATGAAATATGAGATGAAAGAAATGATGAAGCTCAGTCTGTGGCTTAAGAAGTTAGTGGAATGATTGTATGTTTATAAAGAATAATGTATGGTACTATGGAATAAAGAATCATATAAGGATTGTTACATTACTGTCTTTCTTAAAGTATTTGAAAGTATATGTTGAATAGTACCAGTAACCATGGAAGGTTATTTAGATATTTTTGGAAAGTAGATGATATACACATAATGAAGGAATAAGAAGATAATGAGATGTTTGATTGTATTCATGAGCTCATGATTGATATAAGGACTAAGTAATATCATGGGTTGAGTATATATAATTTTGAGGATTTTGGTATGTGGAAAATGTCAACATTTAACTGCATTCATGTTTTCACTAAGGTTCAATGGGTATTCATTTTTCAAGAGAATACATGATTAAGGCTTTCGAATGTTTGGAATATGACCAACAAGACATATATTATGATATATAGGGATCAACGATGGTATTAACATGCTTGTTATATGAAATCTCTAGTAATCATTTTCACTATATTATGAGAGTGGACTGCAGTATTATGGATAAGCCTAAAGATTGGAATAGATTATGTTGGACATAAGTTAGTATTGTATAAGGATAGAAGTTTTTATCAATATTATTGATGGGATGTTATAGTAATGTAGTTTTAGAAAAAGGACAACCTACAGGACGGGTGACAGCCCATCGCGTCGGACAAGGCTGTGGGAATCGAACCCACAACCGAAGTGCGACTGGCCTTTATCGCCTACCACTGGCCTACAGGAAGTCCCTGTTTAGTAGAAACTAGTTTTATTATATTATGTAGTATGATATATGAAGTATAAGTCCATTTTAGGAACCATATATGATTAATCTCACTATAGATGGACTTATGTATTTTTTATAACTTTTATAACCTTTTGTTTGAGATAGATGGAATGACCCATAATTCTATCACATGAGCTGTTAACACTTCATGAATGACAAATTCAACTTCATTTCTTTAAGAGATGAAGTGGAAATTGTCCAAAGAACGAACAATGGTGAGACTGTACCAAAATCACGAAAGTATTTCTTCTATTTCCAATTTCATCAACTGTAGGGAAATGATCTTGAAAAACAAAAAATTTGTCTTAGTGCCCTTATATCTGTTGAATCAGATGGTACCTTAGATCATCACAAATCTATGACTTTGTGATTGATGGCTTTTTCATAGCCATTTTCTCTACCACTCTCCATCAGAACTTGATGGTTAGATTTTTCTTCCATATATATATTTTCACATATATTCTCCTACGTGGACACCCAATGATGAGTTAATTTGGGTAATCGTTACATTTCATACTTTAGTTTTTAAAGCCATGTTTTGGTATTCCTTTTTACGATGTGGGTTTCGATGAATAGAAAACGATTTATAACCCCGATGAATTTCAAGGGAGAAATTCAGTTTAAGGGTGGTAGAATGTAACAACCCGATATTTAATGATAAGTATTCTCTTTAATTTATTTGATGTCATGTGTTTTATGCTGCAACAAGATTATCTTGTGCTATATGCCACACTGTATTAGCTTGAAGTATACAGAACACAATTCTTGGATCGTGTTATACACAATTTCAAGTTCATTTGATAGAAGTTATTCTACACAACATTGAGTGTATATACACATATATATTCAATGTATAAATGAAAAATGGTTGGATTCTATTATAACGAAACAAGAAAGGAGTCTTGCACTATACGCAACCCTGACTTGGCTTGCATTACACGCAATCATGACCTTCTTCGATAGCGTGTGTTGTACGCAATACCGGGTTTTACTAAACAACGATATGTTATTATAATATTATTATGAACTAACCGTTATGAATAGTATTAACTAAATTTTGAAATTTATAACATTATTATTCATCTTAAACATTTTCTAGAACATGGTACAAGAACAAAATAAATTTTTCAGGTAAAATAAGTATTTTTCAAAAAATGCAGTTTTGCCGCCTTTTGATGGCGCACACACATTAAATCTAGTTTTTGACATGTTTATAAGTTCAATTTTATAAAATAAAATTATTCTTTGGAATAAGGATATAAAATATTACCATGGATAAAAGTTTCATATTATTCTGATAACTTTCATATTTTAATGAATAGTAAAAACACGCTATATTTTAATTAAAAACAACTTTTTTCATCATAATATCTTATGTGGTTAAATTATAATATTTAATGGTTTTAAAGTATAAATAGAATATATTTTTACCATTTAATATAATGTATGTCATTACGATTGATTTTACCTTGAATTCGTAGGTTAAATCAATTCAATCTTTTGCAATGTTTTAAAGAAAACCCAGTTTTCTTTCGACAACGGGATTAATTTTAATTTAATTTATGCAAATTTTTTGTATTGAATTTGGAAAAATGGATTCCATATTTGGAATCAGTGGGTCAAAATTATGTTAATAAGAAACATTTTATTTTTGGGAATTATGAATAGTAACTGCGGTAAATTTTATTTACCATAGTTCAAGATAAATCGGGTAATTAAGGGTAAATATAATATTATGAAATTACCCTAACACGTGCCAAAATTATATTAGATGGCTAAAATTAGACCCATATAACCTAAGGGTCAGATTAGATTCATTTTAGGGACTTTTGACTATGAAAATAATTTAATTATTATTAAAACCAAAGAAAGTGAAAACATGTCACTCTCTTAAATCTTATAAGTATAATAATTTTAATTTCGTGATAAACATCATAAAACTTAGAAAATGCATAATATCCAGAAATACAATAAAATTATCTACATCATGTTAATTTATTTATAATTTTTAGGGGTTAAATAATTGTCATTAATGGCGATACATTAATGATACAAAAATTATTTATTAATTGAAAAATCAGTAATATAGTTTTTATTGAAATAATAATACCCGTTAAAATGCCCACAAACCTGGCCAAAACTTATTGGTAGTGTATATCAACACCTTAATCATCCAATTACCTAATATATAACCGTTTGGAGCCTTATAAAAGTGATTATGACACTTATATTATTTTATTTTAAATGATGCCAAAGTTGTCACCTTCATAATTTAATAAATATATCAATTTAAATATTGTGATTTGAAGATGCTAAATTCGAGTAAAAGTATTATTGTGAGTGTTAATAGATTTCTCTTCATAATAGGATTTTATTTTTAATTTTTATGCAACAAATAAGTATATTAAATAATTATACAAAAATGTTTTAGTAATTATTTTATTAAGAGATAAACCAAATAAATGGTTTTAAAAATAATAAAGTAAATATTATATGAACTATTTAATGTGATACACTAATTTTATAGATACATATGACCTTTTATGAATCTATTAAAGCTTTTAGTTCGAACATATATTCTGTATATATATTTTATTTAAATTCAAATAAATGAATAGTGTCAAAATTGACACTAATGTTATTTTATAAAAATAACATATTATAAAATTGTTTAAAAATCAGAAAAATATTTAAAAATTATAAATTTAAATTTATATGGTCTATAATGTTATAAAGTAACCAATTATGGAAAATTGACAACAAATAAGTAATTATTTGTTAAAATTTAAAATTTAGAATTTTATTACCACAAATAAACTTAAATAGATTAAATAAGGATAAATTAAAATGATAAGGTTTAAAATAAGATCCAAACATGCCTAAATTTGATTTGTTGATGAGATTAAAACCATATATCATATAATGTTCGAATATGAGTCATTTTTGGAGGTTTTTAAGTGGGGTTAGATTTATTATAATTAATATTTTTATGAATTCCAAAGGTGCCCCTCTCCTCCCTTATAAAAGGGCACCTCCTCCCTCTCTTCCCCACACCACTTTGAGCCTTCAAGATTGGCCAAAACCTGCTTATTTAACTTCTACACTTCCCTATAAACATCCTAGAGGTTCTGGTCTTCTTTAAAGACAAATCTTAGTGCCCTAAGAGGAGGTTTCAAAAAGGCGTGTCGAAAGAAGAGGTAATATACATTACCGATTCTTTCAACTTTATTTCTTCTTCTACTTCTTCTTCTTTAGTTGTTTCAATATGAAGTAATAACATCAGTATCAATAATATAATGATATGTTATTATATGTATGAAACAACCCTTTTTCACCATCTATCCATCCTACGGAAAACGAAATCACCGCGCGTGCGTACGTACAGAATACCATCTCCACGAACGCGATGAGATTAATTTTCCATGATTAACCATTAAAGAATGATTATAAAGTATATATAATGAATAAAATTGAAATATATGGAATAATAATGCTACTGGATTTATGTATATATATATATGTATGTCATCTATTTAATTTCATTCAACTCAATAAGGAAACGAAAACAGCGTTCATGCGTACGTACAACCTACCGTCACCATGAACGGTGTATTTCTTTCCATTTATCGATCTATTATATATATGTATATTTTGAATATATATTATATATAAATCATGTTTTATATTCTGGAATTAATTAATCATGATCTAAGTAATCATATGAATAATTACAAGTCAAAACACGGACGACAAATGAAACGATTTTAACCAAAACGCTCTTTAACATGGAATTTACAAAAGAACAGGAAATATAAAGTCATAAGTGAACCATATATGATATCATAACAATGAATATGATTATTTAATAAGTCAATAACATTATTTAAATCATTATACAGGTGGTTCATACACTTACGAAGCAAATCAGACCTAAGGTAAGGGATAATTTATCAATCTCATTTTTATCCAAGATTGTTTATTTGTAAGTATTTACTAGGGTTATCTTTATCATCCATGCCTATGTTTTCTAACAATGGTTTCATGTATTGTTAATGTCCTTTTTACCCATTTTTACTTTTACTACATGGTATGTAAGGAATCTTTCTTTTGTTTACGTTACGAGGTACTTTTTGACTTTTTAGGTAAAAGTATGAGAAGAATGTTTTTTTAACTTATACGGCACGAATGGATTTTTACGGTTTTATAAAGCCTTATTTTTATGAAGCCTCCTCCAAAATATTTCATGAATATTTTCAACAAAATTATTTTCTTTTAAAATTGCATGACATTTTGTAAAAAGAGAATGATTTTGAAGAAGAAAGGATATTTTCCTCTTGAATTCATTTCAAGTGTTTTATCAAAACCATTTTCCATCTAATATGACATTATTTAATATGTGTATGTTTCAAGTTTAATGTCTCTATGATTTAAATGGTTTCACTTTTCTTATGATGAAATGATATCCATTTGTCTTATATGGATTATGTTATGATGGGATGATGTTTAAGATTCCCATTTTTATTACATGGGTTATGCTATGATGTATGATTTATGAATTTGTGGCACACATAAGAATGATTTCATTATGAGATGGGTGGGACCTATATCTCCGTCCAATGCATTTGGTAAAGATTTATATATCATGAGATAGACATGGCTGGAACGACAAGTTAAACCAGTTCAGTAATACAGGACTGGAACGAGGAGTGAACTCGATTAAGAAAGGGACTTTGTCCACTAAGATGGTCTTGGCAGCAATGCCTTGGCTACTATGGAAATAATATCATGTGATTAATGGTAGCCACAATTACATGTTTTATTCCCATGCTATTTTATCATTCTTAATGTTTCTATATGATCTATGCCTTACGTACTTCCATGTTTTATGTCATTGCTCAATCTTTTGATGTTTAAACATTATGTTCATGTTTTTAAGTTCAAATGTATATGTTATGTATTATTTTATCCATGATTACCCTTACATTGCATTTGAGCTCATCCTTTTTATGTTTTCTTTTCCCCAGGATATAAAGAATGGTTTTAGGTAAGAAAAAAAGGGGAAGATCTTTATGGGAGATGTTGAAGATCTGTCACCATGAGTAGAAGATTATGTTCCATGTTTCCAAAGACACTAAACTATTACGGTCCTTGTGTGTCTGTTCTTGTTATGTGTTAATTATTCCGCTAAAGTAATGTAATGTCCATGTACGTCAAGCCTTGGGTCTCTACACAGAGGTAGTTCAGTTGGAAGAGAATATTTCTTATGAGTAACATTCAGTCCAAATTCTTGACCACAGAGATAAATTTTTGCAGAATAAGTTCATTCATCAAGTAAAGGTTTTTTGGAAAAACTATATTGCTGAAGAGGCAACATTGGAATCTAAAAATGCTATGAGGGATAAATACCCCCACTTATTTGATAAGTAAATAAAATTGCGGGGAAAAAATATCAAAAAGGGGGAAAGAATTCAACATCCAAGGTATGTAAATAATAATAAGCATTCATATATGTATCTATTTATGAATTAGATATTTCTTTAGAGGCTTAAAATAAGGATAAAACCAATTTTAAGCATAAAATACACTAATATTTTTAAAATGATGGTTTACAACCTTTTTATGTAGAATCCTATTTAAATCTTTTTTTTTGAAAATTTTCTAAGTTATATTTGTCAAAATATACTTATCCTTTAGAAGTGGGACATCAAAATTTACTTTTTTGGATATATTAGTATTTTCTGATAGAATTTATATGTTAATGAATAGTGAGAATAATACATTTTAAGTCAAAACCGCCTTTTCATCTAATTTATTTAGATAGTTATATTGTAATTTTAATTGGTTTTAAAGTGTAATTGAATTATGTTTAAATCATTTAATACAAATTTCGTCATTTTATTTAATTTTACATTTAAAATGGACATAAAAACAAGTCGATCTTTTGATAGTTTTTACTCCTTAAACCCCCATTTTGTAGTTTTAACAAAAGGATTTAATTTTAAATTAATTATTGATTTTTTTTAATTGAATTTGGTAAAAAAATTATATATTTTTAATCATAAGGTCCAAATTATGTAAATAAAACTCTTTTGTTTATGGACATTATGAATAGTAACCTCAGAAAATATTTTTTATTTACTGTGATTAAATGGTAAATTGGGTAAATAAGGGTAAACAATAATATTAAAATATTGTAAAAATACATTAAAACATGTTCTAACCCTATTTTATGAGTAAATTCCGACATTGGGCTTCCTTGGGTCTAATTTAGTACACCATGGAGCCACTTGGGTGTGAAAGTGACCATTTATAATATTATTTTTAAGAAAAGAGAAATATAACAAAAATATGAATTTCCTAAGTAAAACAATTTTAATTTGATATATGTAAATGATATATTCGACTAAAAATAGTAATAATAAATATAAATATATTTCCTATATCATGGTATTTTAAAAATAATTTTTAAGCATTAAATAAATAATGTTATTTGTGACACAATGATGATGCAATGTTTACCCTATTAATGAAGAATTCGAATAAGTAGTATTATAAATGTAAAAATAAATTTATTTTGGGACTTTTTATGCTATAAACGAATTTTTTGTATAATTATGACATATGTAATTTGTGTCAAGGTATTTTATTACAAGTAATAAACATGTTATTACTTTAATAAAAATCAAATACTAAATAGTGTCAAATTGACATAAATGAGTTTTTAGAACAAATATTATTTTATTAAATGATATATTTGTCCTAAAAATATAAGATTCACCCAAATGGTATATATTGTATTAAATATGTCATTAATTATCCATATTAGGGTCTATTGGCATTTTATAGTATCTAATTTAACCTTGTGGTATGAAAATACAAAAAGACATGGTAAGAGGTAATGTTTGTAACTAAGTGTTAATACTAAAAGATAAGGTTAGTTATATTCACTAAACTTGTCTAAAACCTATTTAATAAAATTCCTTTGACCACTTATCATCTTATATTTGAAATAATTTAATTTGGGACCATTTAGAATCCAAAAATATTTAACAATAAAATAATATTTCAATACTTTCTAAAATGCCCCTCCCCCTCTTATAAAAACCCATCACCTCTACCTACCCAATCACACCTCTCAAGCCTCTTGTAACGTCCAAAATATGATCAAATAATCTCTATAAATCATTCCCATCCTCTTAGAATCCTTAAATTAGGCCAAAAGAAAATTCAAGAAATCTTTTTGGCTCAAATCATAAAGAGTTACCGGATTTTGAGGTAACGTCCTCTCTCAAGTTTCTTTATCTTATTTTCCTTCTTCACACCCCATGATATTTTTAATTTTTAATTACATAACAACACCAGTATCCTCAATATACTAGGATTTTTTTAGGATAACTATTTTATCTACACATACACACACCTTCTTCTAATGGATAAATAACATACTGTTTATGTGGACGGTAAATTACTGCCTAACGAAACGATGATTGTTCGAGTTTCTCCTACCACCTCTCCTTGTGGACATTATGATAACACTATATTTATCTATGATATTTATAATAATTATATTTTTTCTAGGCTTATGTAATTTATATTTAAATTATACCTTTGTTATTTTCATGATATGTAGCTTTGATTATTTCATTTGAGGAAGTGCGGACTACCGCCCCCTCAAAGTGATATGAATCATTCATGATATACATGGAATGTATACGGGATAGAATTAATGAACATATGTAACCTATATAAAATATATATTATAAATTAATTATAATATATCAATGTATCATTATGTTTTAAATTCCATTAAATGGCGATGAAATGAAAGTAGCATTCATGCGTACGTACGTCTTACCATCTCCATGAACGGTGCATTTCATTTCTTATCTCCAAAAGTTATGGAATATTATAAATACATATATACTGTTTATATATGATATTTAAATCATGAATACCATTCTGGATATGATGGACCTTTGACCACATGGACAATTCTCATCAAAACAAGTCCCTTTTTTACTCATGAACCAAACATCAACAAATCGTCCGATATAAACCCAAATAATTAACAAATTGTTATAATATGGTAAAAAGTGATATTAAATGAATAAATAACATGAAGAAGGTTATAGAACATGTACATACTAACTTAATTTTATTATTCAGGATATAAAATACCAAATGGGATAAGTTAACTCGAGGTAAGGGACTTCATCCCAATCTCCTTTCATTGAGCCATACTTCGATTTATACACAACCTTATTTTATACGTTGTATTATAAACCCCTTTGACTTTTAATTTCATTAAAAATAAATATTTTTCTATGATTCATTTTACTAAATTACAAAAGTAATGTATTTAATGTATGTGGCGATAATAACATCTCCACCGCCGTAACTGTTATTTAATAATTGGCTTCCTCTGAAAGCCTTAATGAATTTAAAAGAAAAATAAATACCACATACCCATTTCATGTATTTTGGTATTGAAAATGGTTTTGATAATGATTTTATATCTTGTAATGATATATTGTGATTGGATGAGGAAATTTTATTTTTCCTTTATGCATGTTTTATGTGTTATGATTATGTTATGGTTATTGGGCATTGTTTATGAATTTGGGTGGTTCCATGATAAACTAAGGGAGGGTGAGTCTGAGATAGCTCTAAAATGCATTGGGTAATTTAAAGGAGTTAAATGTTAAGGTTTATACGAAGAGATTTAGGGAATATACTTTGATGGGTATTCCAAACGTAACCATGAAGGTTACTCCCTACATAAGAATGTTATGAATTCCTCAATTTAACATTATGAGTTATAATATCTATGAGTTATTCACTAGTCTTATGATTTCATGAGGTTTTTTAAAGAGCTTATGTTTTATGAGTAAAGTATGATTTCTTTGTTTTGTATATATTCATGGACTAATGTTTTCTTTCCATGTTTTTATATCCCTTGCTGAGATTTTTATGCCCATCCCATGTTTTGAAATGTTTTTTATAATTCAAGGAAAAAATATATAATATGATGAATGTTTTGAGGATGTGTCAAGAAATAAACCATGTTTTATTTTAAATAAGCTTCCTTTGATGGAAAAAATGTATACTGATTTTGTTGTAACCACTTAGTTTCTATGTGGAATATTAAGCATAATTTATAATCTAATTCTCCAAAACTCTAAACCTGAAAAGATATTCAATGTGAATTCTTGAAATAACTCAAGATTATGTAATTTTTAATTCTAGGGATTTATACAGAGGTTCAATCCTTAAAAACACCACAATACATATGTCACTATAGATGGAGCTATCACTTGAACTCTATCTAGAAGTATTTTTAGAAACTATTATTAGGGGAAGTATATGGAACTATAACATGGACTATTGATAGAATTATAGCTAGGACTATATATAATTTCCTCGAAACCACACATCTAGATCGAGTGTTGAAAACATAATCTTTGAATTTTTTTATTGATTCTAACAAATGTGAATCATTTTCATACACCCAAAACATACAACATCAAAAGGAGATATTTGATCACTTACATACCCATTGACGAATTATGATAAAATTATTATGGAACTATGAAAAACTCTTACATAACACCATTGATACATAAAAAATGGTTCATAAAAATCTACATCATCTATAACTATGTTCTTCACATCGAGTAACCCTATTAGGAATAACATACGTAACACATTTTTATAGAACCTAGAGAAAAGGAAACATATTAAGGGTGGACTCAAATTCCTTGTATAGGTAAACATAGGGATTAATAATTGAATTTAATTGAAGAGAACAATATGAGAATAATGGTATGGTGACATCATTAATATGTATGATCTTTAAATAGATGAATTCATACCCTTTAAAACATGAATCATAAAACTTGAGACAGTGCATACAATTTTAACGAAATAAAAGAGTCATATAAGTCAACAATCATGATCCATGTGAAAGAAAAACATAAAAAAGATCCACTAGAACATGTTACAATCATATGGAAAATTTCTTGGAAACATGGAACATCATTTTCATGTCAATCATATAATGACTCTTTTAAATGGTGTAACCTTCCTAATAAATTCCAACAATATCTTAGGAGAAACCTATAGTCGGTCAACTTCAGCCCTTTACATAATGCATTGGATAGAAATATTTGACTTTCCCATCATAATGATCAATATTAGCCTCAGCTGTAATCATAAAAAAATTCAATGAATCATAAAATAAACATAATGCTAGAAATCTTTCATTTGTCAACATAATAATAACCTTCATTTTTTCATAGCTTTGCTTAGCTCGAGTAATGAAATGAATTACATGAATATATCTCTGGTAAAATCATAGTATATCCAAATAAATAATAATGATGGAATCATTATAACATATTAGTAGTGGATTATAGGTAAAATCAAGGGTTTTTTCCATAAAAAAACCATAAAATGATCATTAAAAAATCTTCGGGAAAAATAACATTTCCACATTGAAAAGAACATTTAAAAATTACCAAAATTCTAGAATACAATGATGATTTTTTTTGAAAATAACCTCTGAAATATTAAAAATATCATTCATATAAAAAATATCCATGATAGCATAATAAGGTATATGTTTCATATATTTTAAAATAAAACTTGTCTTTCACAATTTGGTAAAGAAAGTCTGAATGTTTCATACAACAATGCTGAAAATACAAGTTTACAAAATCATTCAAAATGAATTGAATGATACTTGAACAATAAATTTATAATCCATTTAATAGAAAATAAGAACATCCTTGAAAACATTTTAGAATACATGGGTATAAAAGAAAATGTGTTTCATACTAAACATGTGTAAATAAGGACAAATTTTATTAAATACATTTTATAAAAAAAATTGAGTACCAAAGAGATGAAAATTTTACTAAATAAATATATATAGAAATAAAAAGTTTATAATAAAAATGAATTAGAGTTATCAGATAAGGATCATATAATTTCTTTCATGGAAGTTTAATAATAAAAAATCCGGATTAAAATGAGATTGAAACATAAACCCATTACAAATTTGGAAACTTTTGAATTGAATGCCCCATAAAAGACTAACTAAAAATAAAAAATAAATATCCCAAAAATGAAAAACATTCATGATATAACATGTCAAATTGTTAGTATATACACCTATTAAAATTTGATTGGTATATAACATAAACATATGTCCCAAAGAATAATATTTGTGATGAATAAACCTTACATATTTCATATCAATGAATTAAGAATTAATAAATGGAAATATTATGTGTAAAAAATTTAAATACACAAAAAAATAGGTTTATATACAATATAAATCAACCAAATGTCATTTTACAAATAATCATGGAAAAATATAATCAATGAAGTAAATGTGTAACCTAATAAATGGTAATTGAGTTAGGACTCCTCTTACAGCTTTAGTGACATCCCAATCAAAACCCCTTTGATCAATTAACATGTATTTTTATATAAAATAAAATAAATTATGAAGGATTTGTGATATAAAATTTAAAGGGAACTATGTAAAACATATAAAAAAATATAGTTTTTTAATGTTAAAACATTCTTCTATAAAGAGAAATTTAAAAGAAATCCCTTACCTCAAATCCATACGTGTCATATATGTTCTTCAACACCTATATAATAAATAAATATATATATATATATAGGTTGATTTCTTAAGAATCCATTACAAGTTTATTCCCATATCATTAGAACATTTATTTAATTTAGTATAATGACATTTTTCATTACTAAAGAAATTAAATCATCTTCATCTATTTTAAGGATGTTCGGTTCAGAATTTAAAAATGGTTTCAGTATATTGATCGTGGAAAAAGATTAAATTATCACCACATATTTACGATAATAATAATAAAATAATTATAATATATATACATTATTTATAAATTTAAGCCCATCCATGAAATAATTTTATGAAAAATGACTTATGTTATAATCATGGAGACAGTAAGATGTATATATACAAGATTAATGTTTTCATTTTTCTAAGTTCATTAGGGAAAGAAGGTGAGTATCTTTTTATCTATAGAAAACGTTTATTATATATATATATATATACATATATATATATATAAAATTTTATCTTTCAAAAGTCTTATAAATTCAATCCATGCTAAATAGTGATAAAAAAATGAATTTCATCAATTTGTAGAGGTGGTAATACTCATATACGCAAAAACAATGTTATCTTTTTTCAATGGATGTAAAGGTAAGAAATTTAATGATATATTATCTTTAAATAATGATAATTATTTGAGTAATTTCATACAATTACATTAATGTGTTAATTATATTCTTGATAGGTATTGATGGAAAATGAATTACACCTGTTCTTGAGGCTGCAGTCTATTGTACACATGCAAGATGGTTTCAACAACGATTTTATGGAAAATGATATGGGTATAGGTTATGATATTAAAAAAACTATAATTATATTTAATATACTTATATTATTATATTCTTCATTGTAAAATTTGATTTTATGTAGGTATAAGAAGAAATAAAACAAAAACACTTATTTGAGAACAATACCTCCTTTTTGGACAACCTCTTTAGGTTTATACATAATGACCTCCATGGATGGTTTTATGATAAGACTAGGGCCTATAGGAAATTTATATGTATGTTTATATGGTATTTGGGTAGTGATTATCTAAACCAAAATGCTCTTAAAGAGTACAATAGAGAGGACATGTGTGTCCATTGTTAAGTAGGGGATGGGACACACTTGGAATTTTTTAAAACAATAAAATATATTAATGTTTTTTGCTTGAAACATAAATTATAAATAGATCATTTAAGAGTATTAAATGATATGGGTTCAAAATATATCCTGAAAATAAATTTTAAAATTTTTTTATGTCTTTTCAAGCCTTAACTCTTTAGTATAACCACTTATAAACTTGTTTTAACCCTAACCGTGGGAACAAATTTTTACTGGTTTTACTATTAATAATAATGAAAAATTAGGTTTGAATTATTTCCTAATATTAATTATTATAATTAAAAATATGTAATAAACTTTAAGAAATTCCATTCTCATAAGTGAATGAATTTAATTTAAAATTAATTATGCCAAACATGACAGAATACAGTTTTTCATAAAAATACAATTTTTTGTAAAAACATTGTCTTACAATATTCCATGATAATATTGATTAAAATAACATTTATTAAAATGTTTGTAATAAAATATATCTAATTAATCATTCAAAATAATCCAAATTAAAATGTGACATTTTAAATAATTGAAATAAAATTAATGAAAACTAATATTTTCCATGGTCATGGAAAAAGAAAACTATTCAAACAAAATTTAAAAAATTAATACTAATATAAATTTTACATTTTTATTTAAAACATTATATAATTTTCACAAAAATATAATTTACAAATGTTCCATAAATTAATTAAAATTTTCATTCAAAAAAATAAATAAATAACATTTTTAAAGAAAACATTTTTTTGATGCTTAATATGACTTTACTAAAAATAGGGTTAGTAATTATTAAGAATTTAAGAATTTTATTTAATTGGTTAGGTAGATTATATATATTTCATATTTAAATTACTTTTATTCATACCCTCCAATTTAATGGCTAGCTTATAATGATTATATTTAAATAGTAATATGTTGTGGATTGTTTAAACTTGGAGTTGCGTGTCATATATACTATCAAATATAAGATTGTTTTAAAAACATCAGGTTGTTATATTCTCCCCCTATAATAAATTATATTCTCACAATATTATATTGATATATTTAAAAAAAGGTTTTAACATAAAAAAAACTATGACAAAAACCCATTTCACAAAAAGGGACAATAAAATTTCATTTTGAAAAAATGGATGGGAAATATGAAGGTCTTGTAGAATAACAAATAACTAGGCTTTCTAATAGAAGAAACATATTTTTAAGTGAAAATACAGAAATGGAGTTAGACATTAATGTACAAATAATGATGGAGAGTGATAGAGAACATTTAGCACAATAAGGGATTGATTGTGAGAATGTTAATGTCAGGAAAACCATAAATTAGTATGGTGTGAAAAAGACCATTGATTTATCAAGATGAAATGTAACAGTATATCAATTTTGTGTTTAATACTTTTACAAGATTTTAGGAATTCATAAACCATCTATACTAAGAACGTAAGGAAATATGTAATTCCCTGAGGTATTATGAAACTATTATTTTTCCAAATAAATTTAATTTCATTAATAGCATGCATTACATGGAAAATAGAGTTTAAAAAATCTATGATATTCTATTAAAATATTTATATATGATTCTCTAACAAATCCATTAATTTGTTTTGTATGGGTATTACAAAATAAATTATGAAAAATATATAGCATACACATATACTTGTTGGCTATTAATTGATTAGTAATGAAAATGAAAAACATTTGAAATAAATGATATTCATAAGAAAAATAATGTATAAATTTAGGATTTTAAAATTACAACATGCATAATACATGTTAAGTCTTTATTATAATTGATTATTTCATTCCCACTAAAAATAAAACTATGACACTAAACATATACCTTCCAAACATGAAAACATTTAACTTTTTTTTATTTTGAAATTAATACAAGAATATAATTTGTAACACTATAATTTATAATTAATAAATAAATGTAAAATATAAATTAATTTACTAAGATATTATTTTCCAGAAATTTCATTTTAACCCTCAAATTTTATGGATTTAATTTAATCAAATAATTGGATTATTATATCGTATAATAATGTATTACATTTTCTTATGGATTAGGGATGTAATTTAAGGGTTTTTAATTATGTTTTCAGATTGGTAGATTTATTGTTATCATTATTAATTTTATTTATAATTATTATTTTCCACATCAACATCATTTTTATTGTTATATTAAATAAGTCAATATAAAAAACACCCCCTTTTTATTTGGTTAATAAAAACTACGGTGGATAATCATTATTGATTATAAGAGCCCTCTTCCTCTTCTTCTTCTTATTTTTTTCCTTATTATTCTTCATCTATATATCATTAATCTACTCATGAATATCAATAAGTATTATATTTAAAAAATATTTGGACTTGGGGGGCTTCCCTTTATCATTGTAGAATACTTGATTTTGATGTGGTTTTTGCATCATCTTTTGACTACCTGATTGTAATTCTTTAACTCTCGACTCATTTATACCATATAAATATATTATTGAAATTATAGAACCAGTTTTTTGGTTGATTATGTTTTTTATGAGGAAATATATGACTGAGAAACATAATTATTATATTTATTAAATCAACAAAAGGTAGTTTTTGCTTGTCTGAAATAAAATAATTATATTGAATTAAGAATATATAAGGGTGTAGTTTGAGTTTTAATTTCCATTTTTATTTGATAATTACATATATATATATATATATAATTTTGAACCTTATTTTAGCAATTTAATTTTATTATGTATCCTGTTTTTTACATGAAAAAGTATTCAAATAGAAATTGTGTTTTATATTAAAGAATGAAAATTGATGTTTGTTAAATTAAAGTCGTTTAATGATTAAAGAATGATGGGTTTGAGGAAATTTATTTATATATAATATTGGTTGATTATAAAGTAATTTATTTTTTGTTATAAAAATTATAAAACAATTATATTGGGTTTTTGGATTTTATAGGGAATGACAAATGACCTTCCCATATTAATGGAGGTCACCCAAGAAAAATTTGAATGGGAAGGTATGGTATGGGGTTGGGATAAATTATTGAATTCTAAAATATGTGATGTTGTTTGATTTCTTAATCCATTGTGGTTATAGAGATCACACATTAGGGTCCAAACCCATGTTTTATACTTTTTTATTCTCATAGTTACCCAATAATAATTCATGGACTTTTTTTATTGAATAGACCCATGTTTATTTACCATTTAGGTTATAAATCTTAATTTTTCTATTGTTTAAAAAATATGTATCTTGTTAATAACATATTTTTCCCAACAAGAGGTGTAAGTAAGCAGTGTTAATAATTTTAAAATAAGTAATATTTAATATATGAAACATCAACATAAAATATTTTCAATGTATATTTTGAGATGGAATGGTTTATATGTATATTTCAATTGGGGGGAATATTTTTGTAAAATCACACTTAGAATATTAAAATACACTCCATATAGTAGTCATTGGTTATTTAGTTCCTTTTTATTATTTTTTCAATTTATATATTATAGTTTAGAAACTATTGTAACATTCATTTAATAATTACTATGGGTTTTATAAGACCATATTTTGATCAAAAAAGTTAAAGAAACCCATTATATCTAAATCATTCAGTATGGAATCAACATGAAGTGATGAACATAAATAAAATAATTATACCTTTATTGTAGTAAGCTCCATCCCCAACAATCACAATGGAGTTTTCGTAATGGATATCACTTAGTTATGAATGATGGAGTCTCACCTCTATAAGGACAACATTGATAACTGTAATTATCATATTCTGTTATAAGACACTCAAAAAAGAAAGGTATTTTATCACCTTCTTGAATGAAGACAAATAGTGAATCCATGAAGAAGATAGTTTTAACATAGTCCCTAAAATATCACACTTACTGAACATGAGGATCCATATAAGTAATCTTGGATCCCTTTATTAAATGAGATACTTGAGCGTCAAATTATTTCATATTGAATCCAACATTACTTATCCCTAACATAATAATATTTAGTATATAATTAAAGTGACCATAGCCTTTTACACATATTAAATGATTTTAAGCATAATTATCCATGAAATAAAAACCATAGATTGCAGTGTCTAGTGTCTTTGGATGATTATGTACATAATTAGAATACATGAAAAAAAAAATAAACCATCATTTTATATATGACTATAATGAGCTATAAACTCTCTTTGAGCTCCTAGAACTATATAGTGTAACCTGGTGGATATATAGAAAAAATGGATGAGCTAAAAAAACATAGTAAAGGATTAAACAAAGGAATAAATCATAGCACATAGGTTAGATGGCATAACATGATGACCTAAAAAGGCATGGTACATAAATAAAAATATGGAAGAAGAACATATTGAACATGGGATCCTATGATTATGGAAACATATAAATTTGGTAGTAACTTTTAACATTACATAAACATGAGTCGAGGCTAACTTCAAGGACTAAATCAGATGGCTGACAAAGTCCCACAATGGATTAGGTTTACTCCATAATCGCATACATGATGTATCATGAGAATATAACATTACCCAAAGAATTATAGTAATATGTGGGCATGCCCATCATAATAAATTCATGCATATGTGTTCTACATAAAGAATCAAGCATAATGACTGAACATAAAGGTTACCCATTGAAAAAAAAATGGATATCATAATAATTTCATAAAAAATAAAGAAAGAGTGTATCATAATGGTAACCATGAAAGAAGGGATTATATCATTTGTAAAATATCATATAATAAAAAGAAGATTGTATCTTGTATAATGATGTTAAACTAAACTGAGTACATAAAAAATATCATTTAATAAAAATTTAGAAATTAACCACTTTAGTGTGGTTTAAGGGAAAATAGTAGATAATATTTAAAGAGGGAGAAGGAATAATTGTTTTTACAAAACCATAAATGAACTAAGAGAATTTTTCTTGATGAAATGAGTAAATGTAGAAAAATAATGTTGGCTTAAGAAATATTATTGTGTGTACTTGAAAATGGTTATGAAATGGGGATGTTCTATTTAATTCAGTTTTCTTATTGGGAGGAATTGTGAACAGAATCTTTTAAAATATGTATTTACCCATAAAATAAATATGAATTGAATATTTAAATATTTTTGGAACATAAACATAGAATATTGGGGAATTATATAGAAGGAATGTAGAAATATAATGGGTAAAAGAGAGAAAAATCACAACCCAAAGGAAAAAAATGGATGTTTAGAGTGATCCCTTACCTTATGTAATGCACTTGTACTAAATCTCCTAGATGAAAATATTAGATTCATTAATTATATAATTAATAACCTATTCCATTTTTTAGTTTATTTATTATAATATTGTTATGTTTATTTATTATCATTTTGATGATTAATTTTTTTTAATTTCATTGTTCTGGGAGCATTCATTTCAAGATTTTATGATCTATTCTCTTAAGAATAATTATAGGATTTATTATAAAATGGATGAAAAACTATATAAGTGGAATGAAATTATATTAATATACCTACAAAATTTTAGATTTTCCAATATATTATTTTTTTCTTATATAATGATGATTCATTTGATAAAATGTTAATGATTAACATTTATTTTATTTTAGAAGTTTTTCGATCATCACAAACTAGTTTTATTTTAATATTTAATATTCTACATATATAAATATTTGTTATAGAACATGAAAAAAGTTATAATATACATTTTACAATCTATATTAACCATTATAATGGTTTTATGAACAACCTTCATGGTGGTAATGGAAAACAAAAAATCATCATTCACAATGGTGGTGAATTGACATATCACATGTGATGTTTTTCTTTTTTAATAAAAGGATAAAAGAAGAGATTTGATTATGGATACTATATTAACATAATTAATTCCAATATATATATTATATAATAGTAATTATTTCACTTTGGATAGTTGGGGAAATGATGACGTAAAAGAAAAATGAATTTAAAAGGGGAAGGTGGAGGATTTTACCTCTTGAATATCTTTTTTTTGAAACCCTTCATAAGGCACTAGGATTTTGTATTTTTTTGATACTAGAAGCCCCTTTACATGATAAACATTATTGGGATGGTAACTATTTAGAATTTACACATGATTCAAAGATTATATGGTGTGAGGAGAAGGAGTACTGAGGTGTGGTATTTATAGGGGAAGGGTGTTTTTATTATTTTATTCATTTGTTTGTTATTTTGGATAAAGACTATCAATAGTGTTTATTCCTATCAATAAATATATTAAATGGTTCAGGGAAGTTTGAAACAAAGGGTTCTTATATCATCCATACACCATCCATCACTCCAATATTCTGGTATGTGATAAATATTGTAAATTATTGTATTTAACTATTCACAAAAATTAAAAAAAATTTTATAAAAATAAAAAACATTCACCCTAAATTTTTTTCAACATT
Organism: Viscum album; assembly: GCA_963277665.1. Taxonomy (NCBI): domain Eukaryota; kingdom Viridiplantae; phylum Streptophyta; class Magnoliopsida; order Santalales; family Viscaceae; genus Viscum; species Viscum album. The sequence continues at coordinate 112,015,380 of OY728135.1, forward strand.
TATATTTAAATAAATGAAACAAATATTGTGAAATTAATTTTTTAATAATGAGGAATTTATTTTTTATTAAAAATATATATTTATTGGAAAAATACCGATTTTAATGTTATAATCAATTTTATGACACTTTGAAAAATTAATAAAGGGCTCATCACATTATCTTCTAATTATAAGAAAATAAAATATTAACTTATTAATATATTTTTAAAAAATAAATTCTTTTTTAAATCATTATATTTATTATTAAACTATAAATAAACATTATGTTTCAAAAAAAAATACCAACACATAATTTTTCATTATTAAACATTTATTTACTTTTTCTGTGATATAAATATATCATATTTTCGTTTATAAGATGCCTAAATTTTATTTGTAATTTCATTGGTGATTTTATATTCTAACTACAAGATTAATATTTCAAATGGTTACATTACTATTCTAATGGCCATGTTACTATTCCCACAGTCAAATTTCTAATAGTCAGAAGGGTTTCCTACTTCTTATAAATACAAACTTTTTCCATTTATCAGTCAATAATATTTTCTCCCATGGTTATTTATAATTTCATATTTTAAATGAATAATTAATTATTAACATTTTATTTTATTTCTATATATTTTTTCTTGACTGTAGTTATTTTAGTGGATCTAGTAGATCCAAATTTTTATATTCAAATTGTCTTATTTTTCATTTATTTTCATAATGTAATATTTGTCTTTATTTTTGGTGTTTTATGACTAAAGTATCATTAATTATTTATGTGAATTTTGTTTTATAAGGTTCACTTTGTGATTTATAATCTTTTAACAAAATAATAAGAAGGAAATTCTATTGATAGAATTTTGGGTTGTCAAATTCTTCCCCAATTATGAAATTTCACCCTCAAAATTTTATTTTACAGACTATGGTAATACAAAGTGAGGGTATTTCTCATTCATCACTTCCTATGGTTCCCATGTAACCTTTTAATATTTATGTTTACTACAATTTACTTTGAAAATGTGATTTTTCTTGTAGAAAATAACTTTATATCTATGGTCCAAGATCTTCACCAGCAGCTCCTCATAAGAGAGATCATTTTCTAATTGTACTACCTCTAGATTTAATATATGTGAGGGATATGGTTTTTATATTATCAACAGGTATTCATGGAATACATCAAGGACTTGAGACATGGGTTGTGGAAGTACTAGTCGATAGGCCACAACTCCAATAATATCATGAATCTCAAAGAGGCTGATGTACCTAGGATATATCATTTCCTTCTTCCCAAATCCCATAACTCTATTTTGTGGAGATATGTGGATGAATACCTTATCAATATCATCAAACTCTATGACCCACCAAAAATTAGTTTCATAGCCCTTTTTTAGATTTTGGCATCCCTGATATGTGGTTTCATGACAATCACCTCTTCTGTCATTTCATCGACCATTTCAAGTCCCAATAGATTATGTTTACTGAACGTATCCCAGTATGGAAGAGTTCTGTAATGACCCCAACATTTAAAAATTGAATTTATCCATTATTATAATTATTTAATATTGTATAAATCACATAAAATCAGGTAGATAATACAATAGAAACTTTATAAATGTAGAATGAATGAAATAAGAGGCTATTTCAGATATTAAGGAACCAATGCCGATGGAAGAGTAACGTGACCTTTGGAATAGTAACAAGGACCTTATGAATAGTAATACATAAAATATAATATTAAATTCACATATTAAAGTATAAATAAAAATTTGTAATCTTATTAATGAAAATATAATATATTTATATCATGAAATAATTAAATAAATATTTTTAAAATGTTAAATTAAGTATTTCTATTTTTATAAGTCATAAATATTTGTTTACAATTTTATAGTTAATATAATTATTTAAAATAAAATTTATTTTCATAAAATAAAATAAAAAATTAATATTTTTTGTCTTATGTTTATAATATAATTGTATGAGACTTTATTAATTCTTGAATGTGTCATAAAATCGGTTATAATTTTAAAATTGGTATTTTTCAAATAAATGATTATTTTTATTAAAAAATAATTTTCACATATTTAAAAAATTATTTTCATAAACTGGTGTTCATTTTTTGAATTCTTCAAGTAAAAAAATGTCTACGGTGATGTTTTGGGATTTTTCTGATATAGTTGAATTTTTAGCGAATAATAAAATATTGTAATCGACAGTATATATACATTTTAAGTTAAATACACTATGCGTTGAGTCATTATTGAAGTAATTAATATAATATCGAACTTAACTTCATTATTTTAATATATTTAAGTATAATTATCAAACTATTGAATGTCTGGAGCCAAAATAATAAACTAATGAATAAAATAATGGGAAACACTCCTCTCCTCCCCTATAAATACCACCCCTAAACACCTCTTCTCCTCATAGCTTCTAAGATCCTATACATGCCAAAGTTCTATAAAAACTTCTTCCCAAGACCCTCTCTCAAGTATAGGAGGTTATGGTCTCAACAAAAGTCCAAACATCAGTTCCTTATGGAGGTTCTCAAAGAGAAGTATTCAAGTGGTAAAATCCACTTTCTTTTTCTTTTAGTATCTTTGAATTTATTTTTATTTTCTTATTCTATTCTCATCTCTTCTATCCATATGTGACTGATAACTCAATTATTTTTTTATATATGTTAATTATATCATATTAATGGAATATCCATCATCAATATCCTATCTCTCTCTCTATCTCTCTCTATTTTATACTAAAAATTAAATCATCGCCTATGATGTGTCAATTCATTGACATCGTGGATGATGAATTATCATTTTCATTAACTCCTTCAAATATATTCATAAAACCATAATATTGGTTTTCATATATTGTAAAATTTATGTAATAACCCTTTTTATGTTATTAAACTAACTTATATACACCATAATAAATAATAGAAACAATCTAGTTTTTGTTGTTCAAAAAACCACCAAAACATCTAAATGATATCACTAACCATTTATCTAATGATCCATCCTCATACCATTAAAAAAAATGATAAATATAACCATTTAAAACTTTTTTATTATTATTAATAACATATAATTTCAATTCTATGTGATTATACCCATTCTATATAAACCTCTATACTCATATTCAAGTTAACTGATCATGAAAACCAAGAAAATGACCACTCCCAAATGTTGGAATTGAACTTTGTAACTCATTTAAAAGTATATAAATGAACTTAATAAAACTATAATATATTGAATTCATGTATATGGGGATTTTTAGTTTTTAATTAATGAATTTAATTTTATTATCAAGTAAATTAAAGCGAAGAAATAACATGGACATAAGGTAAGAAGAATTCTCGAACCCCACTCTCTTCCTTTGGATTTTACATATTTCACTCAATTTTCAGTATGGATATGCTGAAAAATGTTTTTTAAAAAACATTTATTTTTATTAAAATTTTCTTTTATGTATATATTTGTTTCCAATATGATTTATGAAAAATGCAGCGATTTGTACAAAACAAATATTTTAAAAAAAACATAACTTTTACTTCTCCTGAGATTGTCTCTTCTTCACTCAAGATTGATGATTTTGATACCGAGTATGTCATTTAATAATTCATTTGGGAACCCAAATGTTTATTCATAGATTTTTTTTAATTATGAAATGAAACCCGTTGTTTTACATGGGTTATTATATGTCCAATATTGATATACATTCAATGTGGCATGCAAGACTATGTAAATATTATGACATGATGACTACACACAGAATTATATAGTGCATGTAAATGTTATGATGTGATGGGTGTTCTCAAAAATATATTATGCTCTAATGTATTGTAAAATGTGATTAATCTCATGAGGTAAATTGAAATATGAGTGGACTTGATGCTAGATTTGTTGAGAACTATGCCTGGTAGTTGAGCACTAAGACAGGATGTTTCCTTTTTATGCATTTCCACATTCCATGACTTTATCTAACGATTCCTCCAATGATTATTATGTTGATCTCATGATTATGTGATTACGATGATGATTATTATAAGGCCCCAGCCTTAAACGTTACATAATCTTGAGTTATTTCAAGAATAAATATTGAGGATCTTTTCAGGTTTGGAGTTTTAGAGAATTAGATCATAAAACATGCATAACATTCCACATTTAAAAAAGGTGGTTACATCAAAGCCAGTTTTCATTTTTTCTATCAAAGGAATATTTTTTAAAAATATGGATTCTTTCTTGAAACATCCCCAATACTTTCATCATATCATGTACTTTTCCCTTGACTTGTGAAAAACATTTCAAAAACATGGGATGAGCATAAAATCTCAGTAAGGGATATAAAACATAAAGAGAAAACATTACTTCATGAATACATACAAATAAATGAAATAATACTTTACTCATAAAACATAATCTATTTAACATACCTCAAGAAGTCATAATACTTATGAATAACTCTTAGATATCATAGATTATAAAGGCAACTTGAGGAATTCATAACATTCTTACGTAGGGAGTAGCCTTCACGCCAACGTTTGGAATACCCGTCACAGTATATTCCCTAAATCTCTTTGGAGAAACCATAGCGTTTAACTCCTTCGTGTTAACCAATGCATTGGAGAGATATCGTGGTCTCACCTGCCCTAAGTTTATCACAGAATCACACAAATTCATAAACAATTCCCAAGAACCGTAACATAATCATAACACATAAAACATGCATAAAGGAAAAATAACATTTCCATATTCCAAACATAAAATATCATTACAAGGCATTGATAAGACCAAAATGTTATCAAAACCATTTTCAATACCAAAATACATAAAAAGGGGTATACGGTATTTATTTTCCTTTTAAAAACATTATGGCTTGTAGAGGAAGCCAAATATTGAATAACAGTTATAGAAATAGAGATGTCATTGTCTCTGCATACATTAAAAACATTCCTTTTGTCATTTAGTAAAACACTTCATAAAAAAAATATTCCCTTTGAATGAAATTAAAATTCAAAGAGGTTTATTATACAATATATAAAAGAATGTCCTGTATAAATCCAAGTATGCCTCAGTGAAAGGAGATTGAGACGAAGTCCCTTACCTCGAGTCCGACTTGTCCCGTTTGTTCTTTTATGTCCTGAATAATAAATTTATGTTAGTTTATACTTGTTTCAGAACCTTATTCATGTTATTTATTCATTTTATGTCACTTATTACAATATTTTAACAATTCGTTGTGTTTTTGTGTTTATAACAGACGATTTGTCGATGTTCGGTTTATGAGTTAAAAAGGAACTTGTTTTGATGAGAATTGTCCAAGTAATTATAATTACATCATAGCAAGAAAGGTGTTAATGGTTCAAATATAATATATATCCATTATATATGTATTTGATAATATTCTATAACATTTGGAGATAAGAAATGAAATGTACTGTTCATGGAGATGGTAGGGCGTACGTACGCATGAATGCTACATTCAATTCATTTTCATATTAAAGGAATTAAAAATAAATGAGAGATATATATATTATAACTCCAGTATAATATATATATTATATAGGTCACATATATTCATTAATTTCATTCTTTATACATTCCATCTTTTGTATGAATGAGTCACATCACTTGAGGGGGCGGTAGTCCACACTTCGTCTTATGAAATTATCGCAATTACACAACATGAAAATATGATTTAAACATAAAATACAGAAGAATATATAAAACATAAATTCCATATATATCATATAAAAATATAGTACCATCATAATGGACACCATGATAGGTGGTAGAAGAAGATTGAACAGTCATCGTTTCGTGAGACAGTAATTCACCATCAATAGAAATAGTATGTTCTTTATACATTAGATGGAGGTGTGTGTAAGTGTAGATAAAATTAATCTCAAAAAAACATAATAGTATATTTATTATACTGGTGTTGCTATGTAGTAAAATAATAAAAATATTAGGGGGAGTTAAAAAGGAAAATAAATCAAAGGATCATGAGAGAAGACGTTACCTCTAAATCTGGTAACTCCTTAAGATTTGAGCCAAACAACTTTCTTGATTTTCCTTCTTCCCAAAATAAGGCTTCTAGGAGGAAGAGTGGGTTGTGGAGAGATTATTTGAGCAGATTTTGTATGGGCCAAGAGGCTTGAAATGTGTTCTCATGTGAGTTGAGGTGGTGGGTTTTTATAAGTGGGAGTAAGGGAACTTTAGAAACGTCTTAAAATATTAATTTATTATAAAAACTTTTTCAGATCCAAATGGTCCCATATTAAATTATTTTTAAAATAATATGATAAGGGGTTGAATAAATTTCTTGCAAAAGATTTTATAAAAGTGTAGCACATAGATTTAACCTTATCATTTAGTATTAATCTTTAATTACACACATTAACTCTTACCATATGTTTTTGTATTTTGATATTATATGGTTATAATTGTTACTATAAACTACCAAGAGACCAAAAGGTGGATCAGTAATGACATATTTATTATATTATATATCATTTGGCCAAATCGTATATTTTTATGATTATTATATCATTTTATAAAATAATATTTGTTTTAAAAACTCATTTATGTCAATTTGAACACTATTTAGTGCTTGATTTTTGATAAAGTATTAGCAACTTGATTCCTTCAAATAAAATGCATTAACACATATTTAATATGTATTACTTAACAAAAAATTCTTTTATATCATAAAAATTATCAAAATAATTGTATTTTAACATTTATAATACCATTTATTTGAATTTATCATTAATAGGGTAACCACTTTATCATCATTGTGTCATAAATAAATTTATTTATTTAATTTATAAAATTTCTAAATAAAATACCATGATGTAGGAAATTATATTATCTTTAAAATTACTATTCACAGTGGAAGATATCATTTATATATACGAAATTAAAATTGTTTTACTTAAGAGATTTATATTTATGTTATATTTTTCTTTTCTAAAAAAATAATATTATAAATGGTCACTATCCCACCCAAGTTGCCCCATGTGGTCCCTAAATCGGTCCAAGGATTCCCAGGGTCGGCCTTAACACAATAAATAGGGTTTGGACATGTGTTAGGGTAATTTAATATTATTTTAATATTATTTGTTACCCTTATTTACCCAATTTACCATTTAATCACGGTAAAGAAAAAATATTTACTGAGGATACTATTCATAATGTCTAAAAACAAAAAAAAAGGCTTATTTATATAATTTGGACCTATTTATTCCAAATATGGAATCCATTTTTCCAAATTCAAATCACAAAAATTGCATTAAATAATTTGAAATTAAATCCCATTGTTAAAACTACAAAACAAGTTTTTAAGAAGTAATAAATGTCAAAAGATAGACTTGTTTTTATATCCAATTTAAAAGTAAAATTACTTAAAAAGACCAAAATTATAGTAAATGATAAAAACATAATTCAATTACACCTTAAACCCAACTAATACTACAATTTGACTATATAAATAAACTAGATGAAAATGCAGTTTTGACTTAAAATACAGTATTTTTCACTATTCATTAACATAAGAATTTTATCAGAAAAATACCAAACTTTCAACCAAAGAAAATTTTGATTACCCAATTATATAGAGTTTATTTATTTTGAAAAATATAACCTATAAAATTTTCAAAAATTATATTTAAAAAGGCTTCTCCATCAAAAGGTGATAAAACATTCTTTTAAAAGATATTAGTGCATTTTATGCTTAAAATTTGATTTATCCTTAGTTTAAAAGACTAAAACACTATATAATTCATAAATAGACATAGATATGAAAGTTTCTTTATTCATTACTTACCTGGGATGTTACATCCTTCCCCCCATTTGGAAATTGCGTCCCAACAATTTTATTTCTTTATGAAATAAGTTGGGGTATTTATACCTCATAGCATTTGTAGATTCCCATGTAGCCTCTTCAACCATATGGTTTTTACACAAGACCTTTACTTGATGAATCACCTTATTCTGCAACACTTTATCTATGTGGTCATGAATCTGGAATGGATGTTCCTCATAAGATATATTCTCTACCAACTAAACTATCTATGGACTCAAAATATGAGATGGATCTGGCATATACTTTCTCAACATTGAAACGTGAAAAAAAATGTGTACCTGAGATAAGTTTGGAGGTAAAGCCACTCGGTATGCAATTGATACAACTTTCTATAGAATTTCATAATGTCTAATGAATTGTGTACTCAACTTTCGTTTCTTACCAAACCGTATAACACCTTTCCAAGGAGATATTTTAAGGAAAACATTATCACCTACCTCAAAAGAAAAGTATTTCCTCCAGTTATCTACATAACTTTTCTGCCTGCTCTTAGCTATTCTCATGTGCTGCTGGATCACCTTTACTTTCTCTTACATTTCCTCTACTAATTTTGTTCCCATCAACTTCCTTTACCCAACATCATCCCAAAATGTTGGAGTTCGACAGTTCTTCCCATAAAAAGCCTCAAAAGGTGTCATCTGTATACTAGAATGAAAACTGTTATTATATGAAAATTTGAATAAGGAAAGATGTTGGTCCCAACATCCATTGTAGTCCATTGAACAAGCTTGTAGAATATACTCTAATGTCTGAATCCTTACCTCATTATGTTCATCAGATTGGGCATGAAAGGCTGTGTTGAAATTTAATTTTGTTCCCAATGACTTCTGAAGGCCTTTCCAAAAGTTAAAAGTAAACCTGGGATCTCGATTAGATATAATGGAGAGGGGAACTCCATGTATCCTGACTATCTCGTTAAGATACACTCAAGAAAGTTGATCTAGATAAAAATTATCTCATATAAGAAGGAAATGTGCATATTTAGTCAATCGATCAAAAATATCCCAGATTGCATTATTACATTGAGAAGTCTTTGGTAATCCCACAACGAAGTCCATGGATATATTTTCCCATTTCCACTCTGGCATTTGTAAAGGCTGAAGCATCCCTTTTGGTAACTGACACTCTTCTTTAACCTGTTGACAATTCAAACACTTCATCGTAAAGTCAGCAATATCTATTTTCATTCCATCCCACTAATAATAATCTCGAAGATGTCTGAACATTTTGGTACTTCCAGGATGAACTGAAAACGGAGAACTATGAGCTTCACATAACAACTATGTCTTCAACTGTGAATCATATAGAACGCACAATATCTTCCCAAATCTCAAAACACAATCATTATCAATGTCAAATTCAGGTAACTTACCCTTCTGAACTAGCTCTACCTTTTTCTACAACTCACTATCTAGATTCTGTGCTTTCTTAATTTTATCCGATAGAGATGATTTCACTGATACCTGAAAAAACAGAAGAATTTCCTTCACCAATAAATTCTATTCCAAAATTCATCAAATCATTAACCAAAGGGTCATTTTCCAAACTTAACATGGTCAATGAAGCATTATTTTTTGACTCAAATCATTTGCCACTTTATTTTCTTTTCCCGGGTGATAGTGAATCATGTAATCATAATTCGTGATTAATTATAGTCATCTCCTCTGTCTCTTGTTCAATTCTTTCTATGTTAATATATACTTTAAACTTATGTTATTGGTATATATTTCACACTTTACACCATACAAATGATGCCACCAAATTTTTAAAGAAAAAAAAAACAGCAGCTAATTCCAAGTCATGTGTAGGGTAATTTAACTCATGATTTTTCAACTGATGTTAAGAATAAGCAAATACTTGATCATTCTTCATTAGGATGAAACCATGTCCTTTCAATGAAGCATCACTATAGATAAAAAACAAACCATTCCTGGAAGGTAGTTCCAAAACTGGAGCATTCACCAATATTATTTTCAATTCCTGAAAACAATCATCACATTATTTTGTCCCGATAAACCTAACACCCTTTCGTGTTAGCTTAGTCAATGGGATGGACTACCATGAAATTTTTTTAACAAACCTTCTGTAATAGCCTACCAAACCCAAAAAACTAAAAATCTCAGTTATATTTGTGGGTCTTAGCCATTATTCAATAACTTTTGTTTTTCCAAGATCAACAGTTATTCTATCTTTAGAAACAATGCGACCATGGAAAGAAATTTGTTGCAACCAAAACTCACACTTGCCGAATTTCCCATACAATTTCTTTTCTTTTAAGTTCTTCAAAACAACCCTTAAATGACTTTCATGCTCCTATTTAATTTTATAAAACACCAATATATCATCTATGAAAACATCCACAAACTTATCCAAGAACTCATGGAAAATTCTATTCATAAGATCCAGGAATACAGCAGGTGCATTGGTTAACCCAAAAGGCATAACTAAAAATTCATAATGGCCATATATTGTATGAAATATGGTCTTCAGAATATCCGATTCCTTTACTTTCAACTGATAGTACCCTGATCTTAAGTCAATACTGAGCTCCCTGTAGCTGATCAAACAAACCATCGATATGAGGCAAAAGATATTTGTTCTTAACAGTAATGTTATTCTAGGATCTATAATCAATGCAGAGTCTCATTGAACCATCATTCTTTTTAACAAATAAGATTGGAGCACCCCATGTTAATGTGCTAGGTCAAATGAAACCTTTTGCTAATAAATCTTGCAATTGCTTATTTAACTCTAAAAGTTCAATTTGAGAAATTTGATAAAGAGGTTTTAAAATTGGCTTAGTATTAGGAACTAAGTCAACAGTAAATTCAACTTCCTAATCAGGCATTATTCCAAGAAAATCATCAGGAAAAACATCAAGAAACTCATTTACCACTGCCACATCATTAATCTGAATAGTTTCATTGTTTTAAATAGCATGTTCAAGGTAACATTCATTTCCTTATTTTAGTAGTTTCTCATCCTCCTGATATTTTATCAACAGTAAGGGTTTGTTTTTGTTAAAAAACTAAAAGTCATTCTAAAAAGAAATTTCTTAAGCTCTACAGTCAATCTTAGCATGGAAGACAAAGAGCCTATCCATTCCCAGGATAACATCAAACTCTACTAGAGGTAAAAGAATAAGGTTTGAAAGTAGATTATATCCACAAATAAGGATAGAAAGATTCTTATAAATTATTTTTCCCTCAACATTTCCCCCAGGTGTTTTTACCACAAGTTCAGGATTCATTTCTTGAGATAGAATTCGCGATTTAGTAGAAACTTTATCTAAAATGAATGAATGTGTAGACCCTAAATCAAACTACCCATTGGCATAATCTGAAAAAACAAACAAAGTACCTGATACTACTTTATTTGATGGCCCAACATCTGCTGATGTATTTTCAAAGGATTTAACCACACCTTTCTAGTTTTTAGTCTGACTACTTCTCGTCAGCCAAGTTCCTTGTTGAACACTCATTTGTATAATGACCCATCTCATTACACTTGAAACATTTTACAAACTGTAAATCCGATTTTTCCTTACCACTACCCTGATCTTTTTCAGTGCAATCACGGGCCTTATGGCCCATTTTACCACATTGGAAGCACTTTCCAAAATTCAAAAGACACTCCCCAGTGTGATTTTCACCACAATTTTCACAAACTATAAAATTAGTTTTGTTACCATCAATCCTTTTTTAAGGATTCCTCTCTTTCACCTGCCACCTTGATCTCTTCTTCTTTTGGTTATCATAGTACAACTGGTGATAGGAAAACTCCATTTCCACCTTCTCAGCACATCAAAAAAGATTTTCATAACTTTTGAACTCATGAGAAGATAATGCCCTTCAATACTTTGTCTTTAATCCTGAGTATGAACGATTGATTTTACTATCAAGGTCTCAGATAAAATTTGAAGCATACCTTGCCAATCAAGTGAACTTTGCTTCATAAGAATCCACTGAGTCGTCCTCCGGCCTCAATTCCAAGAATTGTTTTTCCACCCTATTTCAAACAGCCTTAGGAAAATATATTTCAAGATACATACCTTTTAATTCATCCTAATCAAGAGTATCAATCTCATCACTGTCCCTAATATTTCTAACCATTGACCACCACTGATCTTATTCACCTTCAAAACAGTAAACAACAAGACTAACATTTTGATTTTCTGAACACACCATGACATCAAAAATCTTCTCAAGTACTTTAATCCATCCTTTATCTTGGACAGGGTTATATTATACTCTGAATGATGGGGGTCGCTTCCACATGAAATGATCCACTACTGACATGTTCCTATGTTGTTGATCTGGCTGATCTCGTGCATGGATACCACCACCATTAATATCCTAAGTCAGCTGAGCCATCACCACAACAAACTGCTCGGTTCCGATTCTAACCATCTCAGGATGCTGATTTGGAAGTTTATTTCCTTCTGTATGCATTACTAGCACTGCTTCCTAGTTTCCTCTATGGAAAAACATTCTGAACAAACATATCTTAGATGAAGCAACATGGTAATTTTCAAATTCTATATTATTTCAATTTGACCATAATGTAAACTCATTTTTGGATAATCATTTAATCAAAATTCTAACACCTAAAGTTATCTAAATCGACTTCTGATACCAACTATAAGGCCCTGGCCTTAAGCGTTACATAATCTTGAGTTATTTCAAGAATATACATTGAGGATCTTTTCAGGTTTAGAGTTTTAGAGAATTAGATCATAAAACATGCATAACATTCCACATTTAAACAAGGTGGTTACATCAAAACTAGTATTCATTTTTTTCCATTAAAGGAAACTTGTTTAAAACAAAACATGGATTATTTCTTGAATCATCCCCAAAACTTTCATCATATCACGTACTTTTCCCTTGACCTATGAAAAATATTTCAAAAACTTGGGTTGAGAATAAAGGCTCAGTAAGGGATATAAAACATATAGAGAAAACATTAGTTCCTGAATATATACAAATAAATGAAATAATACTTTAATCATAAAACATAACCTCTATAATATAAATCATGAAATCATAAGACTTATGAATAACTCATAGATATCATAAATAATAAAGGTAACTTGAGGCATTCATAGCATTCTTACGTATGGAGTAACCTTCATGGCTATGTTTGGAATACCCATCACAGTATATTCCCTAAATATCTTAGGAGAAACCTTAGAATTTAACTCCTTCATGTTACCCAATGCATTGGAGAGCTCTCTCAGGCTCACCCACCCTTATTTTATCATGAAACCACCGGAATTAATAAACAATTCCCAAGAACCATAACATAATCATAACACATAAAACATTCATAAAGGAAAAATAACATTTCCACATTCCAGACATAAAATATAATTACAAGGAATTGATTAGACCAAAACGTTATCAAAACCATTTTCAATACGAAAATACATAAAAAGGGGTATATGGTATTTATTTTCCTTTTAAAAACATTACGTCTTTTAGAGGAAGCCAAATATCGAATAATAGTTATTGCATCAGAGATGTCATTGTCACCGCATACATTAAAAAAATTCCTTTTGTCATTTAGTAAAATTATTCATAGAAAAAGATTCCCTTTTAATGAAAGTAAAAGTCAAATAGGTTTATTATATAACATATAAAAGAAGGTCGTGTATAAATCGAAGTATGCCTCAATGAAAGAAGATTGAGACGAAGTCCCTTTCCTTGAGTCTGACTTTTCTCGTTTGTTATTTTTTGTCCATAAAAATAAACATTGGTGAGTTTATACATGTTTCAAAACCTTATTCATTTTATTTATTCATTTTATATCACTTATTAACACATTTTAACAATTTGTTAATTATTTGGGTTTATAACGGACGATTTGTCGATGTTCGTTTCATGAGTCAAAAATGAACATGTTTTGATGAGAATTACCCATGTAATTATAAGTACATCATCTCCAGAATGGTATTAATGATTTAAATATCATATATATCCAGTATATATGTATTTTATAATATTCCATTACATTTGGAGATAATAAATGAAATGTACCGTTCATGGACACGGTAGGCCGTATGTACGGATGAATGCAACTTTTATTTCATTGTCATATTAAAGGAATTAAAACCAAATGAGATATATATATATATATATATATATATATTTTAACTCCAGTATAATATATATGATATATAGGTCACATATGTTCATTAATTTCATTCTTTATACATTCCATTTATGGTATGAATGAGTCACATCACTTGAGAGGGTGGTAGTCCACACTTCCTCGGATGAAATTATCGCAATTACACAACCTGAAAAGCATAGTGATGTGATTTAAAAATAAACTATAGAAGCTATATAATACCTTAATACCATATATATCATATATAAATATAGTTCCATCAAAATGGCCACTATAAAAGGTGGTAGAAGTAGATTGAACAATCATCGTTTCGTGAGGTAGTAATTCTCCATCCACAGAAACAGTATGTTCTTTATCCATTAGACAAAGGTGTGTTTAAGTGTAGATCAAATCCATCTCATAAAAACATCCTATTATATTTATGATACTGGGGTTTTTATGTAATAAAATAATAAAAAGATTATGGGGAGTGAAGAAGGAAAATAAAACAAATGATCATGAGAGAAGACGTTACCTATAAATCAGGTAACTCCTTAAGATTTGATCCAATAGGCTTTCTTGATTTTTCATCTTCCCAAAATAAGTATTCTAGGAGGAATAGAGGGATTTTTAGAGATCATTTGAGTAGATTTTGGATGATCCAAGAGGCTTGATAGGTGTTCTCATGTGAGTATAGGTGGTGGGTTTTTATAAGTGGGAGGAAGGGAACTATAGGAATGTCTTAAAATATTAATTTATTATAAACTATTTTTCGTTTCCAAATGGTCCCATATTAAATTATCATTAAGATAATATAATAATGGGTCGAATAAATTTCATCCAATAGATTTTATACAAGTTTATGGCATATATTTTACTTTATCTTTATTATTAATGCTTAATTAAACACATTAACTCTTGCCATCCCTTCTTGTATTTTCATATTATATGGTTACAATTGTTACTATAAACTTATAAGTGACCCAAATGTGGATATGTAATGACATTTTTATTATATTATATATCAGTTTTCCGATTATTAGATTTTTTGGATTATTATATTATTTTATAAAATAACATTTGTTTTAAAAACTCATTTATGTCAATTTAAACACTTCCTAGAGCTTGATTTTTGATAAAGTATTAGAAATATTATTCCTTCTAATAATAGGAATTAACACAAATTTAATATGTCATAAATAACCAAAAAATTTGTTTATATCATAAAAAGTCTCAAAATAAATTTATTTTAACATTTATAATACCATTTATTTGAAATCTTCATTAATAGGGTAACCACTGCATCATCATTGTGTCATAAATAAATTTATTTATTTAATGTCTAAAAATTCTAAATAAAATACCATGATATAGGAAAACATTTTATCTTCCCAATTAATTTTTATAGTCGAAGAGATCATTTATATATACACAATTAAAATTGTTTTACTTAAGAGATTTATATTTATGTTATATTTATCTTTTCTTAAAAAATAATATTATAAATGGTCACTATCCCACCCAATTGGCCCCATGTAGTCCCTAAATCAGTCCAAGGATTCCCATTGTCGGCCTCAACTAAACCAATAGGGTTAGGACCCGTGTTAGGGTAATTTTATATTATTTTAATATTATTTTTTACCCTTATTTAACCAATTTACAATTTAATCACGGTAAACAAATATTTACTGAGGTAACTATTCATAATGTCCAAAAACAAAATAGTCTTATTTATATAATTTGGTCCTTATAATTCCAAATATGGAATCCATTTTACCAAATTCAAATCACAAAAAGTGGAATACTTAATTTAAAATTAAATCACGTTGTTAAAACTATAAAACGGGTTTTTAAGAAGTAAAAACTGTCAAAAGATCGACACCTTTTTATATCCAATTTAAAAGTAAAATTTCTTAAAAAGACCAAAATTGTAGTAAATTATAAAAACATAATTAAATTACACTTTAAAACTAGTTAAAATGACAATATAACTACATAAATAAATTCGATGAAATGCCAGTTTTGACTTAAAATGCATTATTTTTTATTATTCATTAACATATGAATTTTATAAGAAAAATACCAAAAATTCAACCAAAGTAAATTTTATGACCCACTTCTAAAGAGTAGGTTTATTTTGACAAATATACCTTATAAAATTTTCAAAAATTAGATTAAAAAAGGCTTCACCATCAAAAGGCGATAAACATTCTTTTAAAAGATATTAGTGCATTTTATGCTTAAAATTGGATTTATCCATAGTTTAAGCCATTAAAACACTATCTAATTCATAAATGGACATAGATATGAAACTTCCTTTATTCATTACATTCATGGGATGCTACAATTATGATCACCACATGTTATATTGACTCATGTTCTTATATATCCTCTTACTGGGATTTTATCTCACACCTTTTTTCTGTATATCATTAGGTGATTACTTGTACTATAGAGAACACAAGGACCACTATGAAGCTAGAGAAGAATGATTTAACGAAATATTTATTTTTTATTTTTTAAATGCTATATATGGTCTAAATTTTCCTAAGACACTAAACCCTTGGATCCTAGGTGTGTAAAACGTTTATGTTTTTAATCATTTAAATGTTGTAAAAATCATTTAAGAAATGGTAGGGTATCTATAGTTGGTATCAAAAAAAGGTTTTGTTAATTTGGTAATTATTATTATAAAAACATAGTGAAAACCCTTAGTATGAGACTAAGTATAAGTAATTTCCCATTGAGATTTGTTTTAGAAAAAAATCTAAATATAGGGATCCCTAAAGATATTCCTATAGAGTTAATTTCACAAAGGAATAAATTAGTCATGACCTATTGACTAATGTTTTGTTCATAAATTTTCTATTTTAGAAAATAGTGGGAACTAAGAGTATCTATGCCAATAACCCATATGTAAGACAATGAAGTGATTTCCCAAATTCCATCCCTAATTCATTTGGAGGTGGAGTTCAAAATTTCATTTTGATGCTTACCTATCTCAAGCTATGAAAAATATCCTAGAAACTTTTGAATTTATACCTTCCCATAAGATGTGGAAACTGGCTATCATGTATTTTATATGGTAATGACCACCAACATTTAGTGGGTCTCCTGATTCACT
Organism: Viscum album; assembly: GCA_963277665.1. Taxonomy (NCBI): domain Eukaryota; kingdom Viridiplantae; phylum Streptophyta; class Magnoliopsida; order Santalales; family Viscaceae; genus Viscum; species Viscum album. The sequence continues at coordinate 112,032,472 of OY728135.1, forward strand.
AGTCATGGAATAGTGGGTCAAATCAATGGAGATGATCTTTTATGTGCATCATTGTTCTAAGATGGAGAAGGTTACTCTAGCTATTTATTATCTAGATGGAGAGGCCAACCAATGGTGTGTGTTGATTAAGAAAACCAAACCAAAGGAATAAATTAAAGAGATTGGGTGGGAATATTTTTAGACAATGTTTCTTAATAATTAGCTTCCTCAAAATCTTCTTATAATGATGGAGAGGGAATTCATAGAGCTGAAGAAAAAGGAAGGTGAATCTATCACATCCTATGAAAGAATTTTCACATGTCTTTCAATGTTTTCTTCAGGTTTTTTTATCAACATTATTTAAAAATTGATATATTCTTTATAGGTTTAAAACCACTCCTTCCAAAGGATCTATAAACTCAAGACATTAAGAGTTATAAAGAAGTTTTTTGATGTAATCTCAATGTGGAGATGGAGTTTGGAGAATGGTTCCACGGATATGTTGAAAAGAAATGAGTGATGGAGTTTTAAGCTAGGGGATCTGATGAGAAATGTGGAAAGAAATCTCAACCACATACTGGTAAAAAATGTGGGAAAAATCATCATGTGAACTACCTCAATGGGATAGGGAAATTATATAAGTGTGGGATAGAAGTCTATCATGCTCATGAACTTTGTATAGACCTAAAGAATATGGCTGATACAAAGGAGGAAAGGAGAGGACCACCCATGGTCCAATGCTACAACTATAGGGTGCAAGGTAATAATGCATGCTAGTGAACTACACCTCATGTCCTAAATGGTAATCATCCCCATCAAGAACCAAAGTCAAACGAGCAAGGGAAGGCTTATTCCATCACTACTACTGAAGTGGATCTAGAAAATTAAATCATATAAGGAAGAATTATTATTCACTAAATAATGGAAAATGTCTTATTATATTATGGTTCTATACAATCCTTTATATCTTAAAACTTTACTAAAAATATTGAATCGAATCCCTGAAACATTTAAGTGGAGATATCTGTAAAAACACTTAGTGGTGAAATCATTTCAACGCAATTGTTGGAGTCTTGTCTTGTTGGCGTTTGTGGGATGATTCTTCTAGAAAATCTCATGATACTCCCCTTGGTGGAATTCGATGCTATAATGGGAATGGATTGGATTTTATTTTCTATATCACACATCAACTATTGGGAAATAGTGATATATTTTCTCATTCTGACCCATCCCATGCTCCTCTACAAATTCATGGAAGATCATTAATCTCCTTTGGAAAATCCATCAATATGGGGGTTATTGATTCCCTATAAAGAAGTATACCTTGCTCAAATTGTTGAGTCAAATAATGGTATAAACCTGTGGTAAATACCCATTGTGAGGTAATAGAATGATTTATTTCCCAAAGAGTTACCTAGACTTCCCCAGATCGTACGATATATTTCTCATTAGAACTCATTCTTAGAGATACTGCAATCTAAAAATTCTCTTACAGGATGGCCCCGGTTGAATTGGAGGAGTTAAAGAAGCATCTGCAAGTGAATTTGTAAAAATGGTTAATACACCCTAGTGCATCTCCTTGGGGTGTCCTGGTGCTCTTTGTCAAGAAGAAATATGATCAATGTGGTTGTGTATCGATTACCAAAAACTCAAAAAGATCTCTATAAAGATCAAGTATCCTCTTCCAAGGATTGATGAGTTGTTCAATAAACTACAACAAGCTTAGTATTTATCAAAGGTGGATCTTTATTCTATATATCATTATCTAATGGTGAAGAATGAATATATTCAGAAGACTACCTTCTGTACTAGGTATGGCCACTATGAGTTTCTAGTGATGCCCTTTGGACTTAAAAATTCCCCTTCTATCATCATGGATTTGACGAATAGTCTTTATAGATTACCTTGAATTTGTTTGGGTAGTGATTATAAATTATATTCTAATATACTCGAAGAGTAAGGAGGAACATAAATAACATCTAAGGATTGTGCTGGCAATATTGAGGAAGGGGAAATTGTAAGCCAAGATTAGCATGTGTGACTTTTCGATGCAACATGTCAAATTATAGGGAAACATGGTCAAAGGAGAGTGAATTTATATGGAACCTGAAAAAAAGGCAATATATGAATGTCCAATACCCTCTTTTGTAATATAAATCCATGGTATTATTAGATTATCATGTTAGTAGTCCAGTTTTGTGAGGAATTTATCATGATTGTCTAGCCCTCTAAAGAAGTTAACAAGGAAAGGAGTAATTTTTTCCCTGGTGGAATAATGTGAGGAAAGATTCAAGGCGCTAAAGAAGAGTCTGATCACTGCACAAGTACTCACATTACCAAAAACTGGATAGAATTTTGTGATATAAATTGATTCTTAAAAGAAAACCTTATGTTGTGTACTCATGAAAAATGATAAAGTGATTGCCTATGTCTCACAAAAGTTGAGGATCCATGAGTATAACTACCCAGAGAATGATCTAGAATTAGGAGCTCTGATTTTTTCCTAGAAAATATGGTGGAACTACCTCTATATTGAGAATTGTGTCATATATACCAACTACATGAGCCTAAAATATATATTCACACAAAAGGATCTCAACAGGTGTCAAAGGAGATGGTTACAACTAATCAAGGACTATGAATATTCCTTTGATAATCATCCTATGATGGAAAGCAAGGTAGTTGATGCTCTTAGAATAAAATAATATGCTAATCTCTCTATGATGTGGATTGAGAAAATCCCTATCTTCATGGATATAAAAAATATGGATTTAGAAATCATAACATCAAAGAATACATCCTACCTTTCCCAAATGATTTCCCAACCATCTATCCAAGATAAGATTAAGGATACAGAAAGGGATGATCTCGATCTTCAAAAGAAGGTAATGATTGTAATGTAAAGGAAGATACAAGAGTTCGATATTGATAATGATGGTGTGAATCAGTTTGGAACAAGGATTTTTGTGCCTTCAATACTGTAGATAATGAAAGAGCTATTGGATAATAAACATATCTCAACTTCCTCTATCCATCCTAGAAGTACCAATATGTATTGTGATCTTCAAGAATAATTTTAGTGAAATAACATGAATAAGGAGATTGAGAAATATATCTCAAGGTGCTTGATATGGAATAATGTTAAAATAAAGTGATAGAAGTCAAATGGTATAATTCAACCCTAGCATATACCCAAGTAGAAATGGGAGAATATCACCATTGACTTCATCACTGGTCTCCCAAAGACATATGAAAGAAATAATGTGATATGGGTTGTGGTGGATCAACTCACAAGGACTAACAACATAATAACTATTTAGGAAGATATCTCACTTAAAAAAAATGGCTATGTTATATATGAAAAAACTGGTAATGTTGTATCTGGTTCAACATTTGATTGTATCTGATCATGATCCAAGGTTTACATACAAAATTTTCAGAAGTCTATAACATTATTTGAGTACTATATTGAATTTCTATACGACCTATCATCCCCATACTAATGGCCAATCTAAAAGGACTATTTAGATGCTAAAAGACATTCTACGATCCTGCCCAATAGAATTCAATGGTGGATGGGATCATAATCACCCATTGGTTGAGTGATTAGACAACGACATCTTCCACACAAGTATTCTGATGGCTTCATATGAAGCTCTATATAGAAAGTGATGTAAAACTTCAAAATATTGGGATGAAGTTGGCGAACTAAAGATACGTGGATCTGATCTTGTTCAAGAGTTTCAAGAAAATATTAAATCCATCTAGTAATATATCTTACCTAGTCAATGTCGACAAAAGATCTATGCTAAAAATCTTCTAAGGGACTTGGTGTTTTACATATGAGATATCTCTTCCTTTAAATATAACCATGAAATAGAGTCATGCAGTTTTGAATGTAAAGGAATATTAGACCAAGGTACATTGGCCCCTTTGAGATCCTTGATTTCATAGGGGAAATGGCCCATCATCTTTCACTTCCACCCTATAATGCTCAAATTTATGTCATGTTCCATGTATCTCTCCTAAAAAAGTACATACCAGATCCCTAACATATACTAATCTCAGATGTTGTATATATGGAAGATGATCAATATCATAATGAGTAGATATTAAAGATTCTAGACTGGAGAGATAAGGTTCTACATAACAAGAGTACCCACCTTGTAAAAGTTTTTCTGAGGAATGAATAAGAGACTTGTGAACCAGAGGAGGCGATGAAGGTACACTCGACTATTTTGGTAAAATGAAATTTTGAGGGAGAAATTTCGAAAGGGGGAAAAATGTAATGACCCAAAATTTTATCAATGGAATTTATCCATTCTTATAATTATTTTATATAGCATAAATCAAATAAAATCACATATAAACCACTATTCTAACTTTATAAATGATGAATGAATGAAATACATGGATTTTTCAGAAATTAAGGAACCTATTCCAATGGACTTGTAATGTGACCTTAAAAACCGAAAAAACCCTTTAGGGGTAGTAATTTTTCCAATAGAATAGAAACTTCACTTTTTTATGTATAAATAAAATATGGGTGTATTATGAATGAAAGTATAATATATTTATATCATGATGTATGTAAATAAATATTATAAAAATGATAATTTAAATATTGGGATTTTTATGAGTCCTAAATATTTATATTCAATTATATAGTTAATATAATGATTTAAAAGGAAATTTATTTTCATATAATACTCTCATTATTTAATATTTGGTTGTCTTATGATTATAAGATACTTTTGTAAGATCTGAGTTAATTTTAGAAAGTGTGATAAAATCAATTATAATATTAAAATTGGTATTTTTTTTAATAAATGTTGATTTTAATTAAAAATTAAATTCTTCATATTTAAACAAATTTTATCATAAAATTTTATTCATTTATTAAATTTTAAACATTAAAAAATGGTTAGGGTGAGTTTTTTGGAATTTTTAGAAATAGTTGAATTTTTTGTGAATATTAAAATATGGTAATTTATAGTATATATACATTATAAGTTAAATACAATATTAATTGAGTAATTTCTAATGTAATAACTATAATATAAAACTACCATTCATTACATTAATACATTTAGTGTTAATTCTCAAACTATTAATAGTATAGAGCCAAAATAACAATCTAATGAATAATATAATGGGAAATCACCCCTCTCCTCCCGTATAAATACCACCCATCACCACCTCCTCTCCTCACACCTTCCAAGCTTTGAACCTTCTCCAAATTCTTCACAAAATACTCCCCATTACCCTTTCACACATCGTGGAGATTATGGTCTCAAAAAAATACCAAACCCAGGTTCCTTTAGAAGGTTCTCGAAGGGGATCATTCAAGAAGTAAAATCCTCTTTACTTTTCTTTTAATTTCATTTACTTTATTTTTCTTTTATTATTCTATCATAACCTCCTCTATCCAAATTAGAATTGTTACTCCATTATATAATATATACTATAATTCTATCATGTTAATGTAAAAATCATCATCATACTCCTTTCTATCTCTCTCTTTTATTCTTAAAATTAAATTATCACTTATGATATGTCAATTGACCGATATCATGGACAATGCATTTTCATTCTACTTTAATTCCTTCAAGAATGTTCATAAAACCACACTAATGGATTATACATTATATAAAATGTATCTAATAACCTTTTTAGTTCTACAACTAACTTGTACACAAAATAATAAATAATAGAACAAAAATAGTTTGTGATGTTCAAAAAATCGCAAAAAATTCTAAATATTTACCACTAACCTTTTTCTAATGATTCATCCTCATAACATTTAACTAAATGATATATATAACCATATAAAAATAGAATGTAAATTAATAATAGATAATTTTAGTTTTCGAAAATTATACCCAATCTACATAAACATCCAAAACCATATTCAGCTAAACGGATAATGAAAACCATGAAAATGAACACTACTGATCTATGTAATTGAACTCTATAACTCATCTAAAAGGATTTAAATGAACTTATTAGACCTATAATAAATCAAATACACTAATAAAAGGTTCTTTATTTGTTAATTAATGAACTTAAGTTGATTAATTATGATATTAAAGTGAAGAAAGCACTGAGACATAAGGTAATGGGAATCCTCGAACCCAACTCTCTTCCTTAGGGTTTCCCATATTTGACTCCATTTCAGTATGTATTTTCCACTAATGTCCCTTATATATCATTTCATTGTACAGAAATTTTATTTCATGGATATACATGTTTCCAATCCGATTTAATTACAAATGTAATTAATTTTCCAAAAGAACTCTTTTTTTTAAAAACACATCTTTTACTTCTCTTGAGATTATTTCTTCTTCACTCAGGATTGATGATTCTTATACAAATTATTTAAATTACTCTTTCATTTGGGAACCCATTATTTAATCGTGGATGTATTCTTTATGAAATGAAACCCATTCCTTTCCATGTGTTATTATATTTCTAATATTTATATATGTTTAATGTGGAATGCCTGATTATATAACTGTTATGATATGACAGGTGGGCCTAGAATTTGTTAGCGCGTGTAAATGTTAGGATGTGATTGGTGTACCATAAATTATATAGCCCTAAAATTAATTGCTTAATGTGATGAATATAATGATATAAAGTGAAATATTTATGATCATGATGCTATATTTGTTCACCACTATGTGTGGTAGTTTACCACTAAGACATGATGTTTCATTTTTATGCATTTCCACATTTTATGAATTTATCTAAGGATTCCTCTAATGATTATAATGATGATATTGTACTTATGTTATGATGATGATTATTATACTCACAACATGTTATATTGATCCATGTTCTTATCTATCATCTTACTAGGCTTTTAGCTCACCCATTTTCTTTGATGTATATCCTCTGGTGATTACTTGTACTAAGGGGAACACAAGGAACACTAAGAATCTAGAGAATAAATAATTAAATAAATTTTTATGTTTTAATTTTGTAAATGTTAAGTATGGTCCTAATTTTCCAAAGACACTAAAACTTTATATCTTAGTTGTGTAATGATTTTATGTTTTTAATCTTTATAATGATGTAATAATCATGTACGAAAAGTATGTTCACTATATGTTTTGCATATTGTTCCATGAATAGCTTCATATAGAGCCCTTTGGATGCATTAGTTGAAATTATTGTTGTAAGAGTACTTGACCAGAGGTAGATGTTGGTCCCATCCTTCTTTGAAGTCCATATAATATGTTGTCAACATGTCTTACTTTGTCCGAATAGTCCACCCAGATTTCCCATCATTTTTTGGATGATAAGACATATAGAAGTTTATCCAAGTGTCTATAAACTAGTAGAGGATTTTTCAGAATATGGAGGTAAGTCTCATATAATGATCAGATGAAATCAATAATGGTACGTCATGCATCCTCACCACCTCTCTGATATATATTTGTACAAGTTGGTCATGTTATAATTCCACTAGAATTGCGATAAAGTGAGCTATCTTTGTAAGACAATCTATAACAACCCATATAGCATTATTTACTTTGGTTGCCTTGGTAATTCCAGAAAAAAAGTCCATGGTGACATTTTCCCAAGTCCATATAGGTATAAGTAATGGTTTTATCATCCCCTTATACTTTTTCCTTCCAGTTTTCACTTGCTAACAATGTAGGTCGTATTATGTATATTCAATGATCTCTTTCTTCATATCACCCCACCAATAGTTCTCTCATAGATCTTAATACATCTTTGTGCTCCTTGGGTGAATAGAAAATGTTGATCTATGTTCATCATTCAGAATAACTTTATTTATCTCCTATTTGGAAGTTACACATAGTCATGACCCAATTATATTTACTCCTTTATCAACAATTTTAAACATTTAGTATTTCCAATTTCTTATATCTTCCACATTTTTCAAAATTTCTACAACATTTTTTTAGAATCCTTTACTATCTTCATAAGGGATAGTTGAGAAATAATTTTTGATAGAAAAGATTACGTACCTTCTTTTATGAATCCCATTTCCATCCTTTACAAGTCTAATAAGATTGGATCCGTCTGAATGCTCATCATTAATAAGGTTATATGATCCATTCTACCTTTAGAATATTTCACTTTATTTTCTTTACCATGATGGTAGTGGATTGCATAGTCATAACTCACAATGGGATCTAACCATATACACCAGTGCATATTAAGATCCTTTTGTGTGAATATATATTTGATGATCTTATGATTAGTATATATATTACACTTCTCCTCATGGTGATAATGTCACCAAAATTTCTGTAAGAACCCAGTTCTTACTTTAAGGTACGAGTTTCTTATTATTTCTGTTTTTGAGTTGTTTTTGAGAAAAATGGGAAAAACTGGATACATATGGGATAAAAACAAAGATTTTCTAGAAATTTTGAGGTTACATGTCATGTAATTCCTAGTACATTTTGTGTACCTTGGTATTGTGTGAAGTCCATACATGGCATGAGAGTGTGTTGACTGGATAAAGATGTTTAACCAAGCACATGTTGTGTACTCTAGGTACATGCTCTGTAGTCTATGTACATGCCATGTAGTCTAGTCGTGAATTTATGTTTTTGTTAAAATGGAAATTAGCCTTGTTTTATGTTTTTGGGAAGAACCCTCAAAGGGTTTGACTGAGGAGTAGTGTTAGAGTTCATTTTTTCTCCTGATCACCAGTGTGAACGTCGTTTCAATCACTGTGAGAAGCATTAGAACCCAATCGGTAAGACATTGATTCATCTTGAGCCATTCTTCTTGATTTTCATTCTCACCTAGGTTATAGTTGTTTTTATAGTTTTTACTCATTTCAAGATCTACTTTGTTTTAGATCAAATTTGAGGATGATACCAGAGGAGGTTCATCATATGAGTATGAAGTAGGTGATGCATAACTTCTTTTGTGTTTTTGTGGTCATTTGGTGGTGGTGTCTTTTTATCACAACATCGTGTATTGAGCGAGACTCATGTTTCTTTATATTGAATTGATTGTATGCCTTTTGGTATGTTGTTGGGCATTCCCTTTCTTTGTTACACTTGAGAAATGTCGTGGTAGAGGTCATTGCTCATTTGGGGCATTTTGGTCGAGGGTGTCAAAATGGTTATAATTGAACTATTTTCATTAAACTAATGAGTTTAAACTATTTAAGAATGAATAAGTTTATTAGAGTATTTCAAGACCTCAGTTCTAGTATGGGACAACACATGGCTAGTGCAATTCAACTGTTTAAATTGTTTTTCCTATTTAAAGTGATTCTTTTGATTATATATATGTGATGATTGATATTGAATATGCTAGAACCTTTAGGTTGTGTTGGGCGTGGCCCAGAAATAGTTTCTTGATATTGATAATATATTTGGAATGGCCCAGATTATACATGGTGGGTTTGACCAAGGGATTGGGTGTGCCTTCAGGACATCAGTACTTGAAACACGAGGTGTCAGGAGGCACATGGTTCCAGGTTACATGGTTGAGATTACAACGTTGGTTAAAGCAGGTGACAATCCATGGTGGTTGCTGAGCACCAGTGGAGGTTGTGTTTACTGCCTGCATAATACTTTTTACTTTCCATATAGATGCATGACTACTTAAAAACTTATACTAGGTGCGAACTATTGGGTGGTATCCTACTAAGATTGTTCTCACACCCTACATGGGCCCTTTGGGATGCATGTAGACATTATGAATTTATGTGTAGATAAAGGGTCAGCCTCATGAGCTGAACAATAGTGATGTTTGACATTGATATTGGTATTGACCTTGATGTAATGAATGGCTAGAGTTTACTTTGTTTAGTTTCCATTTTTCTGTATGAGTATGCTTAGATTATAATGTATAAACTTCTGGTTAGCCATTGGCACCATTTATATATTGACATGTATGAACTGTTACGGATGCATGCCTTCTTTGTTTACTGAAGTAGTTTCAAGTGTTATTCAACAGGCTATTATGTTTACTTTCTACTTCATTTTTTCTGTTTTTCTTCAACTGTTTATCTATTGTTGATTGTGCTTCTTCTATGCGGGTCTGGTTCGATTCTATAGAGTCATCTATTTATTTTTATTTGGACCTATACCATTATTTATCTTCCTCTGAGTGGGTATAAACTTCCCACTATACCTTTTTAAACTTTCACAACTATTTGGCATGCCATTAGTGTTCAGGGAGGTGCACCTAAGGTCAGTAACACCTGACCCAATAGCATTGTTTGGGTTACTCTTAGAGTCCAGGACAATACAAAGTGGTATCAGAGGAGTTTGTTCTTGACCGCGATTTAGTGGAAGTTCTCTACTAGCTAAAAATGAGATAAAGTTTCTCTTTTCTTTTTATTTCTTTTGGTCTTACAATTTGGGATATGGTAAAATGGAGATAGGTTGTTGTTGGAAATTGATTTCAAACTTGTGCTTGGGTGCCTGCAGCCCCATGTACGAGGGATGGATTGAGTTGTCATGGGTGGGAATTTTTGTTTTCTTTTTTATCATATTACAGTTTCTATGGTGTCCACATTTCTGGATCACTTGATTTTTTGTTATTGGTTGTGATATGAGACCCTTGACACTGGTGAGGGAAGGGAAGAATTGGACCTTGGCCCGGTATGGCAAGGCTTGTTGTCTTGTCTTTTGATAGGCACATTTTTAGGGTATTTCAATTTGATATCTACATGTATTCTTATTGAAGTGATAATACCATGTGAATAATATCAATTTCCATGCTTTATATATTTTTATAATTGCATGTGGTAGGGTATTTGGGCCTAGATCTTATATGAGCAGGTAGGTACTGACTGAGGTGATGTTGATCACCAGGATTGGGCAACTTGGTCATCAGTTTGAGGCAACGTTGGTTGTTAGGACGGGTATAGACCGAGTTACTTTGTTGCATTTCCCTATTGAGGGAGGGTAAGGAGTCTATGTGGTCGTGGTTCCATAGGGCGTGATTGCAATGGGGGGGGAGTAAGGGTAGTAGTCATGCACTACCTTTTACTAATTTTCCTATCTACATTAAATAAATTGTTATATATATGTGGGATGTCTGACCATTTATGGTATTCAATAGGTTCCTTCGAGACAGCTTGATGGAATGTTAGACGAGTGATGGTACAGTATTGTAGGAGCATGATTAGGTTCAGACCCATGACCCGCGGGTACAAGCTCGGAGACAGGATTAGGTTCAAGATCCAGTGTAGGCAGAGCAGCAACTGTGTTTAGCAGCATTTGGGCCATGGCTCGACGAGTAGATCTGATGTATCTTGGTACGTGTTTTTCAGGGAATTGATAAGGGTGCTCAGGAAAGAGATCCCTCTATGGAATTTCAGACGTGGGAGTTCCAGTCACAGCACCCGCCTCTTTTTTAGGGTGAGGGTGGTCCATAAGAAGTTGAGAACTGGATAGAGAGCATGTAGATGATCTTCAAGCAGCTCGAGACACCTCTAGGGTAGAGAGTCAAGCTGGAGACATACATGTTGAGAGGACTAGAAAAGAACTGTTGGGATGTGTAGGTTCAGACTCACAGACAAGAGGGTCTGTCCTGGAAGGACTTCGAGGATAGATTCTTTGTGCATTTTTTCTTAGAGATGATAAGGGTAGAGAGATCTTGGATGTTCTTGAGCCTTTAGAAGAGTGACATGTCCTTTATGGACTATGAAACTACATTAACTGAACTTTCTCACTTTGTACTTGGAATGGTAAGCGATGACTCTGCAAGGGTGAGGCACTTTAAGGATGGATTATGACATGCCATTTGGGTGTAGGTTAATATCTTTAGGCTTCCTTCATTCTCACAGGTGGTGAATCTAGTGCTCATAGAAGAGGGAAACATGACAGATATATCTCAATTGGGTTGGACAGAAGCTTTATGTGATGGTTCAGATAGCAGGAAACGAGATCTGGATGAGTTCCAGCAGGGCGGGAGGGCCAAAGAATCATCTAGACCACCTCATGGCAGTTCAGTAGTAGTTTTCTTCAGTGTGGGAAGCCAAGACATGTCCAGACTCAGTGCGATAGGCCTAAAAAGTAATGTTGATCTTGTGGATAGGTTGGTCAACTCGAGAGGTTCTGCAAGAAAGCTTCATTGACAGCCGGTAGTCAGAGAGCAGGGCAATCTATGGCATCGGGTGTTGGTTTAGGGTCAGTATCAGGTGAGGGTAGCCAAGGTTTAGATATGTGCGGAGGACATGGTAGAGACAGCAGGACCCAGTTGAGGGTTCAGTGGCCAGTGACTAGTGTAGCACCACGGGAAGGATAGGCTTTAGGAAATCGTGTGTCAGGCCATGTGCATGTAGTGGAGCTCCCAAAGGTTGAGTGAGCTGGGGAGCTGACGATGGTGAGAGGAACACCATAGGTGTGGACGTGATTTTGTTTTTTTACCTTGTTGGCATGGCCTGTCGGGGCATGTCCATTTTCAGTGTACGAGGTGCACACGATATATGTGGACTAACTAGATGCTATTCAGTGGGATTGACACTATTTTGGGTGTCAGATATATATATATATATATATCTAAGATGGGTTGCATTAGTAGATTCGAGTATGCAGGTTACCTGAGGTTTCGTGGGCATCAGGGCATCAAGGATTTAGGTTAATTGAGGTTTCTAGAGCATCAGGTAATCGAGGATGCAGGTTACTTGAGATTCATGGAATCGGGTTTTGTGTTGAGAATTCATGGGGTATAGGAACTTGTAGAGGTGGACACCGATGCGGTGCGGGATACATTTGGGTGTCGGGAACTACATGATAGCACCTAATGAGGTACAGGGGTGACAATGCGTCACATGAGGACCATGGGTCCAGGAAATAGGTCATTGGATATAACGACTCGAACCTTTTGAATAGTATATTATATTATTTCTAATGTTTAATAGGGATGATAATGGTTAATGTAGAAAGAAGAGTTGATGGCCTCATCCAATAGACTCGAACTATATGAATCCCATTTGTCAGAGCATTGGAAAGAGGTGGCATCACTGGGATTCGCTCTAGACCAAACCCAAGCTGAAATTCAACGTGTTAAGCTTGAATAGAATTGCCTAAGGGAAAAGTTCAAGTTAGTGGAGATTACCACTCAGGCAATGTTATCCAAGCCTCCCCAAGATTTTATCACCATCGCACACCTTACCCTTAGGTCGTATGCGGTTGTTTTAAGGGGATACGTATCAAGGCCCTAGCTACTTAATATGTAATCCCATTGTCTTAATAAAGTTTTTGCTTCATAATTTCTATTTTATAACTATCTTTTCATGATAAAATTAAGACAAATTTGATAAAATAATTTTAGATGTAGAAAATGGTACTTTTCAAAGATTTCCCTGACATAAAGAGTTGTATGGTAAAATAAACACCATTTTTGAATTGGAAATGTCAAAATTAATCTAGGATGAATTTTTAGATGGTTTCTAAAAAGTTTCATTTTTCATGAATAATATCCAATGAATAGTGTTTTAATGATGAATAGTAAGAAGATGTTTAATTATTGAATAACCTTTTTGTGAAATGATTTTCAAAAATCAGACATTCATGGTTGTAATAATGGTGAAAAATATGGTTCATTGAGATCAAAATAATTTTTAGTGAATAGTAATTTTACCCTTATGAATAGTAATGTGAATAGTAATATAACCCTTATAAACGATAAATCATATTATTATTTAATTTTCAGAATTTTATAAGGTAATGGAATGTTGACTAATTTTTCAACGTGTTAAATAAGTGAGTTATAGATTTTAAATTGTAATTTTTGGACAAATTATGATTTTAATTAAAAACTAAATTACTAATATTTAGAAAATTATTTTTATAAAATTTAGTTCGTCTTTTAATTCTATATGTCGAAAAATGGTTAGGGTGAATTTTTGGGATTTTTATAAAACAATTGATTTTTCAGTGAATAGTAATAATATTGTTCTGAGTTTCAGGATTTTAATGACATCATTACTGCATAATAATGATGTAATGAGTTCTTTTAAGGGATGGTAAACTAAAGGGTATTGAATTATTATATGAGGGGTCCCATGTGGCCAATATCATGGGCAAATACCATGGGCAAGCCAACAGTTTTTCTAATAACACTGATGAGGTGTCCCTTGAAAATAATAAAATGTCACCTCACCATTCTTATATAAACCCACTGAATCCCCCACGTATCTCCACTCAAACGACTTTAATCTCTTCCCACCTCTTCCCTCCTCTCTATAGAGTCTTCCCAAGGTTCCTCCAAGTTCCCAAGAAGCCTCTCCCAAGCCTTTAGGATCACACTTTCAAGTAAGAGATTCTACCTCCCTCTTTGTTTTCAAGTACTCTTTTTTATATCATTTCTTTTAAGATCCATGTTCTTATGTTGGGGGATGTTTTTTTAATTTCATCATACAATTATTTTTATGTCCATATCATGATATACCCCCTTTGACTCTCATCATTTCATTCTCTGAATTTCTAATTGGCATCGTTAGGCTGTCGAATTTTTATAAGGGAATCGTTCACGTTCCTCATTTTTAAGTTCTACTTTATGTCATATCTTTAAAATTCCATTTTCATATGTTGGGGTATGTTCATATACATTCCCATTACTTTCCTTTTATGTTAAAATGGTGAGAGACCCTTTTATCTCTCATCAGTTAATTTTCTGATGTTTTAAGTGACGCCGTTAGGCTTTCGAGTTTTCATAAAAGAAATCACATTTTATCCTTTCTTTTCAAGTTTCCTCTTCATGTAGTATTCCTTGAAATTACATACCATGATCTTATTTTCCATGTTATTATATCCCTATACTGTATTCTGAGTTATTTATATGTGGTTGAACTTAGTCCCCTCTCTTTTCAATGTTTTCTAAAAAGCACGTTTTATAGTCGTTATGTTGCTAAAATTACACAATGATTTTCCTTTCCTAATAATTTGTGTGGTGAATACCATATCCAATTACTATCAAGGGTTTTAACCTTCATGCACATGTAAATTTTGACTGGGTATTTACATGAATGTATTATAAAAACCATTATGATGGGGTAAATTTTGATAATGAATGAATCCATGTTTTATGATCTATGTGGCATACTTAAGCATGAGAAAGAAATGAATGTGACGGGTGCGCCCAGAATTATATAGCACTCTAATGCATTGGGTAATGTCTAGTATCATGATACGCCATGTTGGGATAGGGGTTTACCTAATTCCTTTATGGGACTTTTTCCACCAACATGTCTTGGTGGTTTAGCCTTAACCTATGATGCAGTGTTTAAAGTTGTTGCCACATTTCCATGTTATGTTTATCATGAAATATCTTTCTTTATTATTAAAGTTCCTTTATGTATCATTGATTTTCCTTGCCTAAAATGTATTATTATCTTCATGTTATGCCATGTTTACTCTCTTACTTGGCTTTATTGCTCACCCCTTTCTTATGTATTTCCCCAGGATATCCCATACAGTTTTAAGCTCGAGCTTCTTAAAGAAGTTTCCAATAATGATGTTGTATATTATGTTGGAAGTTGTAATGTGATGTACCTAATTCCCAAAGACACTATACTTCTCGATCATCCATGTTGTATTATGTGTTCTTTTATGTAAAAGAATCAATTTTTAATGTAATAAAAGATCAGGGTCATTATAGTTGGTATCAAAGGAATGTTCAGTTATTTTTCGAGATTCGGAATAGGGAACTTTTGTAAGAACCTTGTTGACAAGACTATGTATAAGAAGAAATCCCTAAATATTGGTAAGTATATATTAAGTGGGTTATCGACCAAATACATCTCTTCCTGGATATGAACATGTAGAGGTGGCTCTGGCACAGATGTACCTAGGAGTGAGAACTCCGACAAGGTGTTTTGAGCTTGACTCGGGGTAACCTGGTACAGAACAATGGGCCTTGCTGTACTCTGGGTTTGACACTCTCAAGGGATATGCTTGGGTAAATTCATAAGCTCATTATGAGCCATTATTAATAGAAAATAAATTCCCATAAGGATTTATGTTAAAAAATTAATCATAGATGAAATAGATTGAAACCAAGAAACTCATAAGTTAAAGAGATAAAGGTAATTTATATGTTATCCATTTATTATAATTAGATTCCCCATTATATGTTTAACTATTTAAGATACTCGTCCATAATTTTCCTTTTACTCTAGCCAATGGCTAGTAATAGGAGGAATCATAATAACAACCAATGCGACAAGGAGTATAATGACTTCCCTAATGAGATGCCCAATCCGATGGGAGCAGAAATCAAAAACTTTATCACAATACTCTCTCAGTTAACTGAAGTTCTAAATAGAAACATAGACCAAGAGGAACACCCAACACCCCCTAAGAAAGAACATTTTGCAATCGAGAGATTCGTGAAAAATGGCCTCTTAATTTCAATGGAACATCTGATCCCTCAATCGCCGAACAATGGATCAACTCCATCGAAAATATCTTCTCCATCCTTCAATACTCTAAACAAGAGAATATTCTTCTGGCTGCTTATCGTATCGAGGGTGAAGCTGGTCAATGGTAGAAATTGATAAAAAACACGAAGCCTGAGAAAGAGATTGAGGCAATGGGAAGGAAGGATTTACAGAAAACTTTTTTTGACAAATATTTTCCTCGTAGCCATCGATTTAAAATGGAACGGTACTTCTATACCTCATTCAATAAGATGACGAATACATTGGAGGGTATGACGAAAACTTCACTAGGCTTGAATGATATGCCTCTGAATTTTTCATTACTCGTGAATGTAAGGTTGACCAATTCATTGGTGGGATAAATCCTAGCCTACAAAAAGCTATGGCGATCCACGATGTTGATATCTATGAAGAGATTTTTTGATGTGCCCTCTAAGTCAAAATGAAGATCGGTGAATGTCAGGGGTATCACAGGGTTAAGAAACGGAAAGTGGAGACCAATTATGATGGTTCAATAGAGTGATCTAATGGTTCCAAGAAATTTTAGCTTTTCACATGCAAAAAGTGTTGAAGGAATTATCCTTGGAATTTCATGAGGGGGATGAGGAAATGCTTTAGGTATGGGAAGGAAGGGCACCTAATCAGGGATTGTCGGCACCCCCTACTACAACGGAGGAAAGGAATGCTCCAGTTGACCCTCAATGTAGTGTTCATCGCTACAATAGAAAGGAACCAGGGCACTTTGAGAACTAGTTCACTAAGCCAGGGGTTTTCGGAGGCAACCGATAGTCTCCAAAGTAGTAAGGTCGCTCTTTTTCCATCACTACCGCCGAAGTGAATCCCGACAACGAAGTGGTGACAATTATGTTGGTTATTTATTCAAGAGTAGATAATGTAATTTTTGATTATATTTCTATGCATTCCTTCTTATGACGAATGATTAGTAAAATTATTCAATCACCACCAAAATACTTAGAAGTGGAGTTATCGGTGGCAACGACAAATGGAGAAATTATTGCATCCCATGTATATAACTCCTCCCCTGTCACAATGTGTGGACTGAACTTCCCGGAGAATCTTATCATACTCCCTTGGGAGGAATTTAATGCAATTCTGGGCATGTATTGGCTTTCCCTATATAGAGCCAACATAAATTTCTAAGAGACAGAAATCACTCTTGATATTGCAAATTGTCCACCGATTCTGTACAAATGCAAGGAGGTGGATTCATCTTCTTTGGTGCCATCATCTCAAGTATTGATATTACTTCCCTTTGAGAAATCATATATATCTCAAATGATTGGGTCTAAGGAAATAATCATCCTTGAAAAAATTCTTGTTGTGAGGGAATACATTGATGTGTTTCTGAAAGAGCTGTCTGGTCTTCCTCCTAGTTGAGAGGTTGAATTTTCAATCGAACACATGCATGGGGAATTTCAATTGTACAAAACACCATATATAATGGCTGTTGTTGAACTTGAATAACATAATAATAAACTACAGGAGAATTTGGATAAAGGTTTCACACACCCAAGTGCTTCACCTTGTGGTGCACCAGTCCTCTTCGTCAGGAAGAAGGATGGGACGATTCCCCTTTGTATCGATTATCGTGAGCTAAACAATATCATGATAAAGAACAAGTATCCTCTGCCATGGATTGATTACCTATTTGATTAGCTACGCAGAGTGAAATACATTTCCAAGGTGGTTTGGTGGTCGGGATATTACCATGTTAGGGTAAAGAATGAAGATATCCTCAAGACTGCTTTTTGTACAAGGTGCACTATGAATTCATAGTAATGCCTTTCGGACTCACTAATGACCCAGAAATCTTCATGGATATAATTAATAGAGTCTTTAGAGATTATCATGACAAATTTTTGGTAGTATTTATAGATGATATTGTAATATACTCTAAATTTAAGGAGGATCACAAGGAGAATTTTAGTACTGTGCTAAAGATCTTGTGAAAGGAAAATCATTATTGTATGTATAGAAAATGTGATTTTTGGTTAAAGGAAGTATCTTTCTTGGGGTATATCATCACATGAAATGAGATATTTTTGGTCCCTTCAAAGAGTAAGGAAATTGAAGGATGGCCAAGGCCAAAATTTGTGACAGATATTCGTAGTTTCCTTGGATTGGATGGGTATTATCATCGATTTGTGAGAAACTTCTCATGATTTTCAAACCTTCTAACCAAGCTAACTCGGAAGGGAGTCCATTTTGAATGGATTGATGAATGCGAATAAAGCTTCATGGAGTTGAAAATGAGTCTTATCACTACACCTGTGCTCACATTACCCACAAGTTGAGAGATTTTTTTAGTATTCAGTGATGCTTCGAAGAAGGGACTGGGTTGTTCCTTGATTTAAAATAACAAAGGCATTGCCTATGCTTCAAGGCAGTTGAAAGTTCATGAACAGAACTATCCAACACATTATCTGGGGTTCGCTATGGTGATATTCTTTTTGAAAATTTGGTAGCATTATCACTTTTGTGAGAAGTGTGAAATTTATACGGATCACAAAAGCCTCAAGTATATATTCACACTAAAAGAGTTGAATATGCCCCAGCAAAGATGGATAGAGATAATCAAAGACTATGACTACTCCATTCACTACCATCCTAGGAAAATGAATAATGTGGCAGACGCTCTATGTAGAAAGGATCAAGTAACTCTATCAATGATGAGAATTGAGAAGGATCTGGTCTTCTTAGACTAAAAGAGGATGGACATGGGAATCATAAAGAAAGAAACATCATCAATCCTTTCAAAAATGTTTTCTCAACCGTCTCTTTTGGAGAGGTTAAAGGATGCTCAAAAAGATGATGTGGTGATTCAAGAAAAGGTGAAAAATATAATAAAAGGAAAATCCTTGGAGTTCAATGTCAATGAAGAAGGTGTTGTAAGATATGGGTCTAGACTATGTGTACCATCAAATCCTGAGTGTTAAAGAAGGAGCTGTTGGATGATACACATATCTCAACCTTCTCTATCCATCTTGGAATCACAAATATATATCGTGATCTTTGAGAACACTATTGGTGAGACAATATGAAGAGGGAGATCATAGAATATTCATCAAGATGTCTTGTATGTCAGCAAGTGAAGGTGAAAAAGGAAAGAATCTAAGGGGATGATGCAACCATTACCCATACCAATGTGGGAATGGGAAAACATCACCATGGACTATATCACCAGGCTAAATAAGAAATCTAGATGAAATAATGCTATCTAGATTTTGGTTTATCATCTTACGAAGACTGCACACTTTATTGTGATACGAGAGGAATTTTTGTTGGATCTACTTGCACAGATATACATCAAAGATGTTGTCAATCTGCATGGTTTACCACTATATATTGTATCTGATCAAGATCCAAGATAAACCAATATGTTCTGGAAAAGACTCCAGCATGCTCTGAATACTGAGTTGAACTTCAGTACAGTCTATCACCCCAAACTAATGGCCAATATGATTGGACTATCCAAACACTTGAGGATATGTTGAGGTAGTGCTCTATGGACTTCAAAGGTGGATGGGACCAACATGTTCCTTTAGTAGATTTCTCTTACCACAACAGTTTCCATTCGAGCATCCAAATGGCCCCCTATGAAGCCCTTTATGGGGAGAGGTACAGAACACTTGCATGCTAGGACGAAGTTGGGGAACAAAAACTACTAGGTCCTGAAATGGTTGAAGAAATGGTAGAGAAGTTCATGACCATTCAACAGCACATCAAGGTTGCTCATAGTCGACAGAAGAGTTATACTGACAATCGTTGACGAGACCTATAGTTTGATGTTGGATACACGGTATTCCTCTGCATATCTCCATGGAAGAAATTGATGAGATTTGGGAAGAAGGGAAAGCTTAGTCCAATGTACATCAGTCTCTTTGAGATCCTTGAACGCATTCAAATGGTGGCCTACCGACTAGCACTCCCACCTAACCTATATCAAGTACACAATGTATTACATATCTCCTTCTTGAGAAATTACATACCAGACCCCTCACATGTACTCAAACCTGAGGTTCTACCATTGAAAATGATCTTTATTATGAGGAACAACCAGTCATGAACTTAGATCACAGAGACAATGTTCTAAAAAATATGACACTGCACCTGGTCAAAGTGTTGTGGAGAAACCACATGTTTGATGAATCAAGATGGGAACTAGAGGAGGTGATGAAATAGAGTTACCCTCATCTGTTTTAATGTGGGAAATTAAAATTTTGGGGAAGAAATTTCTTAAGGGGGGAAGAATGTAATGACTCGAACTTTTTGAATAGTATATTATGTTATTCTTAACATTTAATAGGTATGATAATGGTTAATGCATAAAGAAGAGTCGATGGCCTCATCCAATAGACTGGAACCATATGATGCCCATTTTTCAGAGCTTAGGGAGGAGGTGGCATCAATGGGCTTCTCTCTGGACCAAGCCCAATCCGAACTTCACCGTGTTAAGCTTGAACATAATCGCCTATGGGAGAAGTTCACGTTAGTTGAGATTGCCACTTGGGCAATGTTATCCGAGCCTCCCCAAGATTCAATCATCATCGTACACCTTACCCTTAGGTGGTATGCAGGTGTTTTAAGGGGATGAGTTTCAAGGCCCTAGCTACTTAATATGTAATCCCATTGTCCTAAAACAATTTCCTTCATCATTTCTATTTCATAAATAGCTTTTTATGATAAAATTAATTAAAATTTGATAAAATAATTTTAGAAGTAAAAAATGGAACTTTTTAAAGGTTTCCCTTATATAGAGATTTTTTATGGTAAAATAAACAGCATTTTTTAATATAAAATGTCAAAATTAATCTAGGATGAATTTTTAAAAGTTTTATAAAAAGATCAATTTTTCATGAATAATACATGATGAATAGTGTTTTTATGATTAATAGTAAGATGTTTTATTATTAAATAATTTTTTTGTGAAATGATTTTCAAAAATCAGACATACATGGATGTAATCAAGGTGAAAAATGTGGTTCATTGAAATCAAAATAATTTTTGGTTAATAGTAATTTTACCCTTATGAGTAGTAATATGAATAATAATATGACCCTTATAAATGATAAATCATATTATTATTTTATTTTCATAAGGTTATAAGGTAATGGAATGTTGAATAATTTTTCAAGGTGTTAAACAAATGAGTTATAGATTTTAAATTGTAATTTTTGAATAAAATATGATTTTATTTAAAAATTAAATTACTAATATTTAGAAATTTATTTTCAAAAAATGGAGTTCATTTTTGAATTCTACATGTAAAAAATTGTTAGGGTGAATTTTTGGGATTTTTCTGAAATAATTGATTTTTCTGTGAATAGTAAAAATATAGTTTTGAGTTTCAGGGTGTTTAATGACATCATTTCTACATCATAATTACTTAATGAGATATTTTAAGTGATGGTAGACTAAATGGGATTGAATAATTATATGAGGGGTCCCATTTGGCCAAAACCATGGGAACATACCAAGGGAAATCCAATGGTTTTTCCAATACCACTAATGAAATGTCCTTTGAAAATAATAAAATATCACCTCACCTTTCATATATAAACCCACTCAATCCCCAACTTATCTACACTCAAACTCCATGAAACGCGTCCCACCTATACCCTCCTCACTCTAGAGTCCTCCCAAGGTGCCCCATGCTCTAAAGAAGCCTCTCCCAAGCCTTTAGGATCACACTTTCAAGTGAGGGATTCTACGTCCCTCTTTCTTTTCAAGAACTCACTTTTATATCATTTCTTTTAAGATCCATGTTCTTATTTCGGGGGATGCAATTTTATATTAATATTACTATACTTTTTATGTTCATATGATGAGAGAACTCCTTTTACTCTCATCATTTCATCCTCTTAATTTCTATGTGGCACCGTTTGGCTACAGAATTTTCGTAAGGGAATTTTTCACGTTCCTCATTTTCAAGTTCTACTTTTATGTGATGTCTTTAAAATTCCATTTTAATATGTTGCGGTATGTTGTTATACATTCCTATTACTTTACTTTGATGTTAAAAAGGTGAGATACCCTTTCTATATCATCAATTAATTTTCTGAATTTTTAAGTGATGTTGTTAGGCTGCCGAATTTTTATAAAATAAATCACATTTTATCCTTTCTTTTCAAGTTTCCTTTACAGGTGGTATGCCTTCTAATTCCATAACATGATATTATATTCCATGTTATTCTATCCCTCTGCTGTATTCTGAGTTATTTATGTGTGGGTAACCTTGGTCCCCTCTCTTTTCAATGTTTTCTAAAAAGCATGTTTTATAGTTGTTATGCTGCAAAAAATTACACCGTGATTTTCCTTTCCAAATCAATCGTCCAGTGAATACCATATCCAATTCCTATCAAGGGTGTTCACCTTCATGCTCATATAACTTTTTATTGGATATTTATATGAATTTATTCCATGTACCTTTATCGTGGGATAAATTATGATAATGAATGAATCAATGTTTTATGATCTATATGGCACACTTAAGCATGAGAAAGAAATGAAAGTGACGGGTGCACCTGGAATTATATAGCACTCCAATGCATTGGGTAATTTATAGTATCATGATACATAAAGTTGGGATAGGGTTTTACCTAGTTTTTTAATGGGACTTTTTGCACCAAGATGTCATGGCGGTTTAGCCTTGACCTATGATGTATTATTTAAAGTTGTTGCCACATTTCCTTGTTATATTTATCATGCTATATCTTGATTTTATTATTCTAGTTATTTTATGTCTCATAGATATTCCTTGCCTAACATGTATTATTATCTTCATGTTATTCCATTTTTACTCCCTTACTGGGCTTTATATCTCACCCCTTTCTTATGTATTTTCCCTAGGATATCCCATGAAGTTTTAACCTCGAGCTTGTTAAATATGTTTTCAATAATGATGTCATATTTTATGTTGGAAGTTGTAATGAGAAATTATTAATTCCCAATGACAATAGACTTATCGATATTTTAGGTTGTATTAGTTGTTCTCTTATGTAAAAGAATCATTTATTAATGTAATAAAAAAGTAGGGCCATTATATTGGACCATTATTTGAATTGAGTTTTGAGTTCAGAGTTATCTGGATTTTTCTTCACCACCCTTTGAAGGGAAATTAAAGGATTAATTTCTTTATGGGGGAAGTTTTTAGGAACGTGGTTCTTAATTTAAGGTACTGGCTTCCTATTATTTTTTAGTTGTTTTTGAAAAAAATGAGAAAAAATAGGATAACTACTTGACAAAAACTTGGCAGTTTTGAAAATTTCCAAGTTACACACCATGTACTACCTAGTACATGTCGTGTACCTTTGTCTTGTGTGAAGACCATACATGGAATGAGAGCATGTTTCCCATATAGAGATGTTTAACTAGGTAAATTTCGTGTACTCTAGGTACATGTCATGTAGTCTAGCCATGGTTTTCTTTTTTTTGTTAAAATAGGCAGTATACTCATTTTATGTTTCTGGGAAGAACCCTCGAAGGGTTTGAGCGAGGAACAGCGCCGAAGCTCATTTTTTTCTTGATCGTCCGTCTGAACTCTATTTCGATCACCTTCAGAAGCATTAGAACCCAATCGGTAATCCCTTGATTCCTCTTGATCCATTCTTCTTGATTTCCATTTTCAGCTAAGTTTTAGGGGTTTGATTAGTTTTTCTCGATTTGTAGATCTACCATGTTCTAGACTAAATTAGAGGCTGATACCAGAGGAGGATCATCATACATGTATGAGGTAGGTGGTGCAGGCCTTTTTTTTGTTTATTTGTGGGTTGTGCCTTTTTAGCTCAATGTCGGGTATTAAGCGAGACATGGGTTTCATAATACTAAATTGATAGTATGCCTTACGGGATGCTATTGGGCATTCTCATACCTTGACATGCTTGAGAAAGGCTAGGGTAGATGATGTTTCTCATTTGGGAAATTTTTTTCAGGGGTTTCAAAATGATTATAATTGAATTGTTTTGATTAAACTATTGTGTTTAGATAGTTTAAGAAAGATTAAGTTTGTTAGAGGCTTTTAAGACCTCAGGGATGGTATGAGACATCACATGGCTAGTGCAATTCAACTATTTAAATTGTTTTTCCTATTTAAAGTGATTCTTTTAATAATATATATGTGATTCTTGGTATTCAACATGTTGTAACTTTTGGGTTGTGTTGGGAATGACCTAGATATTATTGAGTGATAATGATCATAGGTTGGACGTGGCTCATATTACATTGGGTGGTTTTGACTATGGGATTGGGTATGTCTTCAAGATGTCGATACATGAGACACGAGGTGTCAAGAGACACATGGTGTTGGGTTACATGGCTGAGATTCTGGTGTTGGTTGAAGCAGGTGACTCACCATGGTGGCTGTTGAGCACCAGTGGAGATTGTGTTTACTTTTTTATTCATAATGCTTACATTCCATATAGATCTGTGCCTACTTAAACACTTATATTAAGTATGCACCATTTGGTGGTATCATACTAAGATTCATCTCACACCCTACATGGGACCTTCAGGATGCGTGTATACTTTATGAATTTATATGCATGTAAAGGGTCAACATTAGGAGCTGGACCATAGTGATGTTTGGCATGAAGATTGGTATGGACCTTGAGGTCAGGCCTAGATTATGTTTACTTTTTTTAGGTTCCATTTTTCTATATTAGCAAGCTTACTTTATTATGTAGAAACTGCTGTTTATCCATTGGCACCATTTATATATTGACATGTATGACCTACTATGGATTCATGCCTTATTTGTTTATAGTAGTAGTTGCAAGTGTAATTTAGAATGTTGTTATTTTTAATTTGCACTATAGCTGTTTCTGTTTTCCTTCCACTATTTATCTGCTATTGATGGTGCTTCCACTATGCGGGTCTGGTTCGAGTCTTCAGAGTCATCTAATTTTTTTTATATTCGGATGAGTAACTTTATTTATATTCCTCTAAAATGGTATAGCCTCCACACTATACCTATTTAAACCCTCATAGATAGTCAGCAGCCTTTGGTGTTTTGGGAGGTGCACCTAAGGTCAATAACAAATGACCCGATAACACTGTTTGGGTAGCTCTTCGGGTCCAGGATGTTACATTTTCAATGTGAAGATAACTGATGCCAACTGCAGATAATGTGTGGGATAGGTTCTCTCATGAAATTTAAACTGCATTACGGTGTAGGCTATCACTATATCATTTTACATTAGTACACAACCAGTTCTTGTCTTTGAAGTATCACCATATACTACAAAGTACTACCCACTTGTTGGTAGTGTGAGTACTATTGCAGCGATAAGCCTTTGTTTTCCACTCTTTCATGTAGTCTACAAAATCACTAGTCTATAAAAACATTACGCCCTTTTGATTCATCCTCGATAGTGGGTGTGAAAATCAGGATAATTTATTCACAAATCCTCGATAATACCCATCTAGAATAATGAAACTACGAATCTCTATTACAGATGTTGTTCATGGACACTCCTTAATTTCCTTTTTATAAGAAGTTTCCACATATAATCATGTGTTGGTGATAAAATTCCATATGAATGATACATCCTCTATACAAAACTCATGTTTTTTGTACTTTTCTTATAGCTTATTCATACGTAAAGTCTTCAACATAGTATTCAAATAAACCTAGTCTTCCTATTTTTTCCTGGATTATATCAAAATATCATCGATCAAGATTGCCAAATATTGGTCGAGGTAATATCTAAATACTCTATTCATTATGTCCATGAATATTGATGGAGAATTTGTGAGTCTGAAGGGAATCACTATGATCTCATGGTGTCCACACATCACTCGAAATGTAGTTAGGGGAATATCATCCTTCCTCCCCTTTAATTGGTGATATATCGATTGATGTCCCACCTTAGAGAAATACATGGCCCCACATAGTTGATAAAACAAGTCATTTATCTATGGTATTAGATAGTTCTCATTTATCCTGATTTTTTTGAGAACCTAATAATCAATACAGAGGCTCATTGATACACTATTCTTCTTAATGAAGTGGAGAGGCACACCGCATAGTGAATCACTTAGGAATATAAAAATATTGTCTATATTCTCATGTAAATGGTTCGTCAGTTCCTCCATCTTAGTGGTGTCCATCCAGTAAGGAGTCATTGATATAAGTATAGGTCTAGGTATAAGATCAATTGACGGCTCAACCTCTTTATCTGGTGGAAGACAGAGCAATTCCTCAAAGAACATTATGTGTAGCCCCTCACAATGGGAATGTCTTTAAGAATGATCATATCCTTTTTCTAAATAATTTGAGATAGATATTCTTTCTCATAAGTAAATAATATTAATAGTTTAGATGATGATTTTGAAAGAAATTCATCCTCTTCCTTGCACCAATAATGAATTGTGGGATCCCTTGGAATGTGAAGTATGACATCCTTTTATCATTAGTTGATGTTGTCCTTATATATCTGTAACATCCAGAATTTTTAAAATTAATCATTATGTTCTATAACATACATTATATTCCACATCGAGCTTTAACGAACAACTAAATATTTCTATTTAAATATTACTATTATAACGTAGTTATTAGAATGGAAGGAATGAGAAGTATTAACTGAATTATAAAAATTTCGTTTAAAATTTTATATATAATTAATTCTTTGATGAAAAAATAATTATAATTAAATGTAAAACCCTTACTAAAATAAAAGGAAAGTTTTACTGAAAAACTATTTAAATGAGAATATGTGTGTTTTATACCAATAAGTTAATAAATTACTCTTTTTGGATTATATTAAAAAAGTTTATACGAAATATATTTAATTTAATATCTTACATTCATATTATGTGTTTTCTATACATGATATAAAAACAAATTCAATTGTATGTATAAAAAGAGTATTTTTCGAAAGGGGCAGTTTGACCGCCATTTGATGGAGAAGACATTTTAAATCTATTTTTTAAGAAATTTAAAAATTCTATTGGAAAAAATAAAGTTATTATTTAGAATTGAGAAATAAATATTTTATTTGGTTAAATTTTTTGGTATTTGTATGATGAGATTCATTTTTTGATGAATAGTGAGAAAATAATGCATTTAAATTGAAAACAACATTTTCATCAAATGTTTTGATAGTGTTAAATAATATTTTAGAATGGTTTTAAAGTATAATTAGATCATGTTGTGATTATTTAATCCAATGTAGGTCATTGAAAATAATTTCACACTAAAATTATATATAAAATCTTGGGGATATTTGGATTTTTTTTACTTTAAAAACATTTTTTCTTATTCTGTTAATAGGATTAATTTCTAGATAATTTCTGAGAATTCTATGTTTTGAATTTGGAAAAATTTATTCAATATTTAGAATAAAAATGTCCAAGTTATGTAAATACGTACCTTTTATTTTTTTGACATTATGAATAGTAACTTTAGTAATAATGTTTCTATCATGGTAAAGGGTAAATCTAGTAATTAAATGTGAAAAATATATTACAAAAATATAAAATTACCCTAACTGTAATACCCTATGATTTTTATGAGATATATTCTTTTTAATTTGTTTGATTTCTTGTATTATACAGTACACCAAGATAAGCTTTTAGTACATGAAACACTGGCTTAGCTTGTGGTATAAGTAACACTATTTTTGGCTTGTGTTACACACAATTTTTAGATCTTTTAATATATTTCATTTCATGCAAGACCTAGTTTATGAAAACAATTATATATTATTATTTCACCTTATATCCTAGACAATATAATGGTGGGTTTGAAAATATAAATTATTAATATCTGCTTTACACGTGTATATATAATTAATTATTTTGTTAACAATTTATTTTAAATGAAAATAAAACCCTTTTTAAATAAATGGAAATGTTTTTATAAAAAACTAGTTGAATGAAAATAAGTGAGTTCCTTAAATAATAGAGTAAATCTTGATATAATTTATTAATGAAATATATAGCTAATATATTAAATATAATTTTTTAGTTTATCATATATGTCTTATATACATGATATAATAACAAATTCAATTTTTTGGATAAAAGAAGTATTTATAAAGAAAAATGCAGTTTTGACCCCTTTTAATGGTAAAACCAATTTAAATTTAGTTATTGAAATTCTTATATGTTATATTTAACAAAATAAACTTTTTATTTGGAAGAAGGATATAAAAATTTAATTTGGATAAATTTTTGATATATTTCTGATAAGTTTCAAGTTATGATGAATAATAAAAATAAACTACATTTAAACTGAAAACAACTTTTTCAGTGAAATATTTTATATAGTAAAATTATGTTATTGAATGATTTTAAAGTATAAAAAAACTAAATTTGTATCAGTTAATATAATTTTGTTCATTGGAATTAATTATACCATGAATTTAAATGTAAAAAGATTTCAATTTTTTGCAATGTTTTAACTTTTTAAACCCATTTTTCATTCCAAAAATTGGATTACTATTAAATTAATGACTACAACTTTTGTATTTTTATTTAAAAAAAATGGATTCCTTATTTTGAATCATTGTTTCCAAATTTAGTAAATAGCTTTCTTTTTTGGTCATTATGAATATTAACCGCAGTAATTTTTAAAAATACGGTAAAAAGGTCAATCTAGTAATCAAGTCTAAATATAATATAATAAAATATCCCTAACACTTTTCCTAAAATAATTGGATGAATTATTTTCTTCCTAAATCATGCGTGTGTCGAAATGGTATCCTTTGGAATCCACTTGGATGAGATTAGGATATTTAATATATTTTATTTTTCAAAAAAGTTAAAAATGACCTACAATTTTTTTTATAAATTTTTCATTTTTAATATAAGGTAATATATAATCTAAAATTTAATATAAATAATCATTTGAAATTTAATGTGGTTCTATTTATCACTATAATTTATTTTTAATTTTCATAAATATATAATAGCTTTAAATACTTATTCATTAATGATGCATAAATTAATTAATTGATGAAATGTTAATAAAACATTACAATTAAAAAGATAATATCCATTAAAAGACAAAAAAAATTGACCAAATCATATTGGTATAGTGCATCTCGACCATAATCATTGAAGGAGAATATTATTTTCCATTTGGTTCTATGTGGAAATGATTATGAGACTTATAATATTTTATTTGAAGTGATGTTAAAGTTGTCACATTCTGGTATTATTAAATATAATTTTTTTTAATGTAGGATATTCCAGGATCTATATTCAACTATAATTATTCTTATTAAATCTAGAAGATTTATCTTTGTTATCATATTTTAATTTTAATTTTTACCCAAAAATTAGTATATTAAATAATTACACAAAACTAATGTATGGATTATTGTTTTAATGGAAATATCAAATTAATGTTATTAAAAATATTCAAATAAATAAAATATGTGATCATTTATATATCCAAATAATTTTTTAGATTAACGTAACCCCTTATAAATATTATAATTTTTTTTATTTTTGGTTAACATCATATCTTGATATTTTTAAAAATCAAAGAAATGAAAAGTGTCAAAATTGACACTATTTATATCTTTTCAAAATAATTTATTATTAAATTATTTAAAAATATTAATACATTTTTTAAAATAAAAATTAATTTTATATGGGATAAAATGTTCTATATGGTTCATTTATAGTGTATTTCAAATAAAATAAGTAAAAATTCAACAATTTTAGTATTGAAACAATTTTCACCTTAGTTAAAATTTAAATAGAATAACTAAGCATTAATTAAAATGATATGTTTTAAATTTATAGAAAATATTGTATAAAATATATTGGTTTATGATATTATAACCTTGTCTGATATCATCATCTAAAATATGACAATTTTGAGGTTTTTGGACATTTTTCGATTTTATTGTAAATTAATATTTTTGGAGCTTCCAAATGTTCCCCTCACCTCAATTATAAAAGGGAAAATCCTCCCTCACAAATTCTCTTCTCATTGAGCTTTAAATATCAGCTATACCCTTATCATTTCATTTATAAACATACTTATTAAAATTCTAGAGGTGTTGGTACTCTCAAAATACCAACTCTAGTACCTTTAAGAGGAGATCTAGAGGTAGCCTGTCAATGAAGAGGTAATCTCCTCTATCGATTCATTCAAACTTATTTCCTCTTCTACTTATTCTTCATGGGTTTTTATCATACTAATGTAATAAATATATTTTCAATAATATTTTGAGATGTTATTATGGTTAGGAAATAACCATATTACACATTCTATCCATCCTATGGAAAACAAAATCAATATGCGTGCATACATACGACATACCATCCCCACACCATGGTGTAATCTATTTTTTCATCACCACTTTACTTGGATGGGTATAATGATCACAACTATATAATTAACATAAGGCCATTGTTTGAAACCATGGTAGTAGGCCTAAAAATCATGGAAATAGCCTATTTCCATGGTTTTCCAAAACTGTGGCCGCTAGAGCCATTGAAATAGGTCTGACCTATTGCCACAGTTTTAATAGTGGTGTTTGGCGACCTATAGCCACAATTTAACTGTGGAAATAGGTGACCTTTGGCTATGGTTAAAACTATGGAAATAGGTGTCCAGTGGCCACAGTTTTAACCATGTAATTAGGTACCCTATGGGCATGGTTAAAATCATCGCTATATCCTTTATATGGTATAAAAAAACTAATTTGTTTTATAGGAAAGTGCTTGAATTCACACACACATACAAATAGTAGAAATGGAACCACTCCATTCACCATTTCCCTAATCAATCCACAAATACATAGCATAAATTCCTAAACCATGAAACTACGGGAGCAATAGTTTGTTTATATTACCAAATACAAAAAGAAACAGCAGAAATGAAACCTCACCATTCAGCATTTACCTAATCAACTCACTAGTATGTTTCACTCTCTTCTTATGCTCTTCCTTAGCTTCTTATCATCCTCACAGGGTTACTGTATGAGTATAAGTGGGGTTTGAATCCCCTTTGATCCATCTGCAGATTGCTTTCTTGGAAAAAAGAATTCTACAGTATTACCATCATTTTGAGTCTCGTAAATAGAAAACCTCTTGCTGGAAGAAGTTTAATACAACTTTGAAACATCATTATTTCTTAACATAAAAAGTTTGGGTGTAAGTTGAATCACTGAACCCCATATATTTACATAATTAACTATTATACATAATACAAGTAACATAATTCACTATTAAATATCCCTATTTTTTATAATGATATATCATGCAGGTTTTCATAATGTAGAAAACATAATTCCCTATTATATAATTATAACTAGTTTTTATACACCCTTCCCCATAAACCCCCTATCCCCTCCCCCTTTCACCCCTTACACCCCTTACACCCCCTACCCCTGCACACGTCACAGTTTTTGACCACAAAATAACATCATTAATTCAAAAGAAAACCTATCCAAAAAAGGGCACAAATAACTAATCGTTAAAAAAAACTGATAATAGACATTGACAAATTAGCAGTGTAGAATGTAAACAAGCTGTTTAGAATAAATATTAGCAAATTTGGAGTTGAAACAAACTGGAAGTAAAAGACAATAAAATTAGCTAATAGGGAGATTAAAAAACAAAGTTATCATTTTAGCTTTTTAGTTGATTAAATACCTCATCAGTAACTAAGTAATCTATGTAAATCGTACCAGTTTTCCTAGGGAATCCCATCTATGAAACCTAGATAGGTGCAGGCTGCAAGGAAAATATTTCATCCATGTATGAAACCGGGTTGGGTGCAAGCTCCATGGAAATTTTTTCATTCCTAGCCCCTTGAATAGCACATACATTAATCATTATTGATCAACATTACCATCAAATATGGTCACATGAAAATCATAATAATTATATTAGAGAAGGGAAGAGGCTGAAGCATTCCTTGGTATATCCATTATGGTTTACCAAAATTTTAATGTTATCATCACTTATCATCTTTTCAATCAAATCTGATGACTACAAAGACACATCAACAGTGTCTGAGTTCATTCTGGATATGCTCCCTCTATTCAGACCCATCATTTGGACTTTGGGAAAAACAAAAAAACCTTAGACCACACAATATAATCGGTCAATTACACATGCCACTATATATTACAATATAAAGAATAAATTCACTATAAACATGCATGTCCAAGGACATGACCCCACAACCTACTCTTAGACCATATAACATAACTCACCAAGATTATTAGAATTTTTTAAAATCATTATCAAGTTCATGAGATCCATTCATTTATGTAAATGATGATTAAATTGAAAGTGAGTGAATTCTATCATTCTGATTCATAAGATTAAATAAAAAATATGGAATAAAAATATTATTTCATGAAATTGATAGTGTTTAGGATAAAGAAATTATTGAATTATTTCTACATGTTATATTACTTTGAAATAAAAAATTTAAAGGGAATTTGATGTGTTTAAAAAAAGTATTCAATTCTCTATCCTAGCACCATACCAAAGTAGCTAGTCATCAAAGAGTTACTAGCCCGGACCAATTTCTAGGGACATAATGAGTCCAACATTCCTTAAGAGGGAAAGAGTCCACACATGTTAGTGCATGTATAAGTGCATAGTTTGGAGAAGTGTTTATTGAATACACACATGCGGGTCAACACTGTGGGTGACAGGAGAGAATTTCCTCCCATCAGGTGCCAATGAGCATCTAAGATAGAAAGATGGTTTATTAGTCAGTGACATATAACTTAATTCTATGATGTGGGACTGAATGAAGGGTGAATTATTCATCTATTTACATTATGTACTTGCATGAAACTTCAAATGAGAAAATTGTGTCTTTAGTAAACTTCAACCCCATGCCTTGTAATATGTTCATGCCATGATGCACGAAACAACCAACTATCATGAAAAGATCATCCATTAAAGACTCTTTGGTCACATTATAGAAAGTTCATCCAATAAAGAATCTTTTGTCACATTATAAGTGAATGCATCATTATGTTGTAAGAAACATGTTATTTGAAGTGAATAAACAAATATAGAATTCAATATAGTGAAGGAATATGATAATAGAAAAAACATTGAATTTGGGGAATATTCTAAATTATAAAAGATTGATTTCTTTAAATGTTGAAATGGTTTTCTTCCAAGATTATCTCAATGAAATAGGTTGATAGTTCTGAAGAAGATAAACAATAGGTATGATATAATGTCTTGAAGTAATATGGTGAATTAAAAAACTTCTGAATTTGAATTGACACTTCATAGAGAATAAAAATTTACTGATTATATTACATTATTGGTATAACATTAAAAATGGGAAGATCACAATTATTGAAGGTCTTATAAAATCTAAATCAAAGGAGTCTTTGTAGAATTTATTTCATGGATTCCACATAAAAATGAAATCAAAACTATTTGTGATTCAAATTGAGCTATTTAATCATGATGAATGATGAGTCATGTATAAGAGTTACATGCATCAACAAAGTGAAGTTCATGGTGCACGTAAAATTTGAATATTATTTTCCCCACACCATGGTGGTGAGAATTTATAGTGATATTTTATGACAAGTTCCATGATATCGAAAAATGATGATACAATGAACACCATATATTAGTAGTGGGAGTTTTAGATAAGAATACCACCAGTGAGATCTAATTAGGTTGGTTGTACCATGGTTTACTCTTTGTGAACATTTGGGATTCCTTCAATGTTTTATGTTATTTAAGAAATTGCATGAATAACTCCATATCAGGGTGAAAATCATGATTTTATGTGTCACACATGCATACATAAAATGAGAAATAAAAATGCATGGTTTTTATAGAGAAAAATAATATAAAGAATTCCATGATATTTTAAATATATTTAGGAATTATTCTCCTCCTCCATCCTGATTTGATAGAGAATCTAAATTTAGAGACACTACGATATTGAAAGACCAATATCATAAGAAATTAGAAGTATGATATTGGTAGAAGTTTGGATGAGATTAATTAGGAAGATAAAAATATACATTCCATTATATATATTTATTTCATGTTTAAAATCATCATGTAAAGTTCAACTATGATCACTACTTATACTATTAGTCAAAAATAGATAGAAAAAGATGTTTATAGATCCTAACATGATTAATATATATATATTTTATAAGTAACATAAATAAAATTAGAACTCATATTTTGGATGATTTTTGACTTGATGTATTGATAAAAAGAGGAGAGACCCAATGCTATTCTTTGTTCTTTGAAGAAGAAGTTGAATTAATAGTGTTGAAGGACTTAAAAGAAGAGGGATAACATATTGATTCCATTACATATTTATAGAGTCCAAAGTCATGTGATACCTACTATACAATATCCATATATTATAGAAGGCTATAGAAATGTGAGGCAACCCACTTAATTGTTGATGAAGAAGATTATTTCCATTTTCTTGGATGGATATAGGAGTTCTATTGATGGTTATCTTCTAATGATTTAGGCCAGATCCTATATTCTATAATAATTTTTTATTAAAACAATTTTGTTAGATGTTTCTATACCTAGTCATCAATAGGATGATGAGTCTATGTTCAAACCCTTTCTCATTATTTCTTTTATAATAATAATGAATTTGTGTTCATGGGACGATAACCATTTATCATAGTGGACATAGTCATCTGCAAGGAGTGAAACCTCATCAATAATTATTGGTGTTCATATTTTGGTTATTTACTATTACAATCTTCATACATACATACCAAAGAATATACAAATAGACAAATATATCTATTCACTGAAAAAGTGAAGTGGTGAAAACCGATTATTGTTTTAATTTTTTGAAAGTATACTAGCAATAATTCACTCCCCACCCCCTCCCCACTCACATTATTTTACACATCCCAATGTGATCTTTGAAATTATTATCATATCTAGGGTCACTCATCTATTTTAGATTATCTACTATTTCAAAACATGATTTTTTTCATGATAATTTCTATGTAAAAGGTTACATAGATTAAAAACTTAGAGGATTCGTAAAAATTTCTGAAAATATTCTTATCTATCCAAATCACAAAATAACATATGGAAGAAGATGTTGAGAAAGAAAAATAATATTTCCCCCTTGTTAAAATAAGAAGAAAATTTAACTTCACCTTTCCACAATCATGATGATATCCAATCAAGAATGAATATTGAACAATTCTCTGAGATTTATATTAAAAAAAGTTAGATAATTATTAAATTTCATGTGCATCATGTTTCTTTTATTAAAATAATGTAATTATAAATTATTATCATGATAGTTTTTATGATGAACCAACCACAAGTGGTTGAGACTATATTTCTAAAGATCTATTTTATAAGAGATATATTGTTTCAGTTTCATACTTTAAGGAAATCGTACAAGGTTTTCCAAAAGATTTAGAACCTTTTATTTTTATCTCCATTAATAACTTATTGGAACAATTCAATCACCCTTAAATTAAATCATAGAAGAAAGATAAGTCATTTACATTGAATGATCTTCAATGAAGAAATATTACTAATCAAAGAGAGGCTAAAATAATAAGGAACTTGGAGAAAGAAGGACAATTATCACAATTTAAGATTGATTTTAAGAATAAAATATAAGATAAATAATAATCTATGAAAAGGATAAAAAATGACCCATACAATGGAAGAATTAACTACCATCATGAATGATTAATTAATTATAAAATGATATAATATTAATGATGCAGACAGTTAAAATAAAATTCAAATACAAATGCATGATGATAAATTTGATGATATAAGAATGGATTATAGAGAAAAATTGAAATCAATAGAGTGAGAAAACCATTATCAATATGAAATACATAGAGAATTAAATTAAACTAAATAATCTCAAAAAAGTTCATGAAATGTCTATAATAAGAATTAAATGACGTTTTCCACATAAAATATTAAATATTTTATTTGGAAAAAAATGACACTATATGATGCATAGAATTTTCACAGATTATATAAAGATCAATATCATGAAGCTTTGAAGAAAAATAACCATACATCTAAAAATTCAATGGTTGTGATTAATGTATTTTTGAAAAGTGCATAGAGTAAAACTAAAAAATATATAAAGTTGAAAAAATAAAATTGATGAGAAGTCCACCATCATGTAAACGGTAGTGTTCAGACCATAGTGATTTTATCTATACACTTATGGTGTGTTGTATTTTTTGTGATTATATTCAGTGTTAATAAAAAAATATAAATCAAAGGGTGATTATTTATAGAATTCGAAATACTAGAATACTTTTTCCAATGAAAATATTTCCTAGTTTTTTCCAAATTTTTTGTCCAAAAACCAGAAAGGATAAGAGTCGATACTAATCATGAGGTTTTTATAAAGATTCATGATAAATGAGAAATTTTATGTGAAATTCATGTTCTCAAAATGATAAAATTGTTATGTTACAAAGGATAACATTCATGAAATTTAGGTTATCATTGATGAAGAAATGGTTCTTTTCAAAAGGCATAAAATTAATAATGTTTGTAAAATTTGGTAAAGAGTTTCATGATCATGGTATAGTTTTCAATTTTTGTATTGAAAGAGTTTCTAGAGGTGATGTGTCTTGCGGTCCTAAAAGGGTTTCATGAGATGGTTTTTTACATATAAATATCTAAATGTTCATCAAATAAAGAAATTGTGATTTAGATAATAGATAATCATTATATATTAATATAGTAAGAACATGAATGTATATCTTACACAAAATTGGAATTTTATACAAACTCATGTTAAGAGAGACATTTTTTGAGAACTATTTGGAGAATAGAGATTTTAGTAAAGGAAATTTTAAAAATAATTGACGTTTCATGTAAAATGAAAGTTTAATGAAAAATAAATTACTTTAAAAATAGTTGTATCAACTAAGATCCACTTGGGGTCTTCAATAGGTTTATTGTTAACAATTTGACATATATAATGAGTCAAAGGGGTCATTGGAGTTTGATTAATTGTTATTTTTTTGTCATATTAAATTTTTTAGGGAGATATTTTTATGGGAGCATTAAACAATAATTAAAAAACCATTTACTTTTAAAAATACATAATTTGTTTTTGAAAAATTCAAGATCACAACAATGAAATATCTAAGAGAATTCCCAAAACCAGATTATAAAGAAAATTCTACTGATAAGACAACATTAATAGAAAATAAGTTAAATTATATTGAAAACAATAACATATTAGATTTTGTGTTTCTTTATATGGGTAAATAATTAATAGTTACAAAGTATTGTTACAAGAATAATCTCAATGCAAAAATAGATTTATCAAAAAATGCACTACAAAAATATAGAGAACCAAAAATAACAAAATACTTAATTAAAATTAGGCCAATGAATAAAAGTGGAAGAAACCTTACCCGAATTCGATGTTGAAATCCCTACCTTCGATGGTGGTGGATAGAACCAGACTCATCATAGTAAACCACCTGTATGAAAATAATGGGAAAAGAAATGAGATATAAAAAATTCTTATATATATGTGATCAGTGTGTCAATTGTACACGATAAATGATACATGACTCCATAACCAAAAATGAATAACGAATATTAAGATTGATATGTACATCAGAATACTAAATAACATGATCATTAATAAATATTTTTTTCAGATGATATCAAATTTCAATCAATACATACACCATAGAGTGACCTACATCAACTCTTCTGATACAACATTAAACCATACCAAATTGAAATTTTTTGAATAAAATATTGGGATTGGTTTCATAAAAATAAATATGAATAAAGAAATAGTGTAAACGTTTTAAGAATCCAATATTTCATGTCTATAAGTTAGACTACCATGAAAGAGGAAATGAGTAGTTTTAAATCAAAATGAAGCCAAACAACCCCAAATTGTAAATAAATTACCATATCAATTTCAATATTACATAATAGAGATATATAAATCATAACTATCAATCACAAAATATTATTCAGTATTAATTCATAGGATTAAACATTGTAAAAAAAGAAATAATGAAACCTGTAATAATAAACTAAAAATATACTCATGAACCCAATTATTTATCCTACATAACCAGTATTGTCTAATCCATGAGTGACCTAAGACAAGGATTCCAAAAGAACGAGCTTATTATAATCTGTAACCTATACCTGAAAAATCCATAGAGTCTAGAAACAATGAGTGGTATATGTAGGGTGTGAGAAATGATTCCTATTTGTATTACATAGAAAATTCTTTGAATTTCCTTTTTCAAGATATTTTATAAATGATATTTTGAAATAAAATAATAAAATTAATGTTTTAATTTTTTTTAAAAAAACTCAGGGTCATGCTCTAAATCATTATTTTTAAATCATTTTTTTACATAAATAAATCTCTTCATTTGAAAAAAAATCTTCAAAAACTCACTTCTTTGATGGAAAAAAATGATTGAAATCATATAACCATCCAAAATTCTATTTCAATATGAGTTTTAAATATCATAAGAAATAATTTCATGTAATCTAGTAAACAAATAGTTGTATAAAAATATGGAAAATTAATATACAAAGGTAAAAACCAAGTGATTTATGTACCAAAAAGTCACTATACGATAATGTTAGTTTTCTGAAAACCATACTATGATATGTAATATAATGAATAAGAAACATAAAAAAGATATAAAGTAATGTAGTACATTTTATTATATATAGTGGATGAAAATAGACTAAAATCATTATTAGAGATTTTTTGGATGGAAAAGTCTAGGTATAGTATTTCTTATATCATATGTAACCTTCATAGATCATAGTTTGACTATCCAAGATACACTCAGGTAGAATAACATTTTAGACTATCCAAGAACATCCTAATATATAATGTTAGTGGATTTCTCCAACTAGCCTTACCTTGTGGAATCCATTCTAGATAGATTCACTTCATGCATTAAATGATCCATATAAGTATATAAACATGACTAGAATAGCTAAAATTTCTCATCATCCCAATTAGATACCAATAGATCCCATAAAGTTTTCTATTGGAGGAGGGGAATCATTTTATAACACATCTATGACATATATAATGTAGAATGCATAGCAAGGCATCACAATATCAATACTTTATCCCTTAACCATACACCATTTTTATGAAAAAACACCTTTTTAATCCACATAATATCAAATCCCAATCACATTGAATTCATAAAATATATATTCACTTAAATAACATAATGTTAGGGGGGATTAAGCCAAGGGTATAACTAATTAAATAAAAAATATGTTATAAAAATTTTCAAACAGGACTTTGGTTTTC
The DNA here is from genome assembly GCA_963277665.1 of Viscum album. Classification (NCBI taxonomy): domain Eukaryota; kingdom Viridiplantae; phylum Streptophyta; class Magnoliopsida; order Santalales; family Viscaceae; genus Viscum; species Viscum album. Next base: position 112,072,137 of record OY728135.1, read on the forward strand.
AAGTTCAAATCAAAACACTTATGATCTTTATTGAAAGCTTATTTATCACAAAAACCCCCATTTAAATCAATAGAAATATAACATTAATATGACAAGTCCAAATAGAATATTTTTACACTAACAAAACATAATTAAAAAACATATGGAACAATATAAACGTAAGTTTTTTAGGAGAAACATATGAACATATCAATGAAACACATACAATTATAATAGTAATGAAATAATAATGGGTTTAGAAAACACAAGAATTGCATGGTTTTCAAGGAAAAAGAAATCACATGGAAACACCTACCAAGATCATGTGAAAATGGAATGAAACCATCAAATAATGGTTAAATAGAACCAAAAAATTAATCTGAATACCCTTGATAATAAGAAATATATGGTGTGCTCAAAATCTCAATCCAGTGTTCAAAAACCATTTGTCCATTATCAAAGTGAGACTTAATCCAGCCTCAATCGGGTCCATGGAAGCCCACAATATATAAGAAACCCTATCTTTAAGGAGAACCCACAAAAATTGGACTGTATGAGTAACTTAGGGTTTGGCTGAACCTACACCGTAGTGTCGGAACTACATCGACAGGGAGGTGGGGAGGCCACATCGGCACCCCGTCTATGGGGAGTGGGCTGGTTGCGGCAGAGCCACATTAGAAGAGGATGATCGTCAGAGGAAGGAGGTGGAATGAACAAATCAGAACCGCTTTGAAACCACATCATAGCTGCATTGGAGGAGGGAGATCGCCATATGTAGAAGGTGGGCTGGCTGTGTCGGAGGAGGAAGATCACCGCAGAGGATAAGGCTCGATAGCGAAGAATAAACCATGTGCATAGAAGCGGAACCACACAAATTGGGGAAGGGGACCCTTGTGTGATGGAGAGTAGGGGAAACGATGGGTACCACCATGATTTGAATAAAATCATGGCCTCATATAACCTATTGTTGTAGTTCATTAAAACTGTGGCAATGAATGTGTGTTAATAGATCATATTTATTTTTATGGATTAAAAAAATAACTATAAATGATTATTATAACATAATAATGATTATAAAACATTATATGCATCATAAAATTCAATACCATTCTACAATTATTAGAATGATATCGTCGCTCGTGCATATATACAGCCTACCATCTCCATGATGTGATGCAAATCATTCTACACAATCTTCATTAAAGAGTGTTTATTTAAATGTATATAATGAACACATATTATATATATTATATTAATATTATTATGTAAATTATATAACTATAACCTAATAATAAGAACAAGAAGTTATTTTCCAAAACATGTGTAAGAAAATAAAGAAGTTCATACCTGAAAGACGAGTAATAATGTTATAAATGGGCGGATAATAACATGATCACTTATGATATCATAAAAAATAATATAAATCTGGAATGAGTTAATGACATTATATAAACCCTTATAAATTTGGTTCAGACATGTAGAAAAGAACCCAGACCTATGGTAAGGGGAAATTCCACAAACTCATTTTTATCTGAGATTGTTTATATGAAAGTATTTACTAGAGTTTATTTATCATCCAAGTCCATTTATTCTAAAAATTCTTTTACAAAATGTATTACTATCCTTAAATAGATATTTAAAGTCATTTTTAACCATTTTTTAATTTTAAAACATGGTTTGAAAATAATCTTTCATTCATTTTCCAAATGAGGTACTTTTTTACTTTTCTGTTAAAAGTATGAGAAGAATGTTTTTTAACTTATACGATGTGAATGGATTTTTACTCTTTAATAATTACTAATTTAAATGAAGCATCCCTTAAAATATTTCATGTTCATTTTCAAAGAAATTATTTTCTTTTAAAAATTCATGTAATATTAAGAAAAGAAAACGTTTTTGAAGAGGAAATGATATTTTTCTCAAGAATTAATTTCAACTATTCTATAAAACGTATTTTCTATATATGATGAATTTATTTAATAAGGATATATTTCATGTATACCATCCCTATTATTCCAATGGTTTGATTATGTTTATGATGATATTTATGAAATCCATATCATTTTCATAGATTATGTTATAATAGAATGTTATTTATCAATGCCATTTGTTTTACATTGGTTATGTTATAAATGAATGATGTTTATGAAACCAATTTCACTCCATGGTTTATGATATGATTAAGATTTTTGTGACATGCATATGTATGCTTTTCATTATATGATTTGTGAGACCTATATCTCCCTCTAATGTATTGTGTAATGATTTATATCTCATGAGATAAACAGGGATAGAATGGGAAATGATCTTAGTTTAGTAATATAGGGCTAGAACGATAAGTAAATCCAATTCAGTAATATAAGGAAGGAACTAAGAGTAAACTCGGTTCAGTAAAGGTATTTTTCCACTTGGGTGGTCATGGATACTATATTTGCTAATATTGAAATGATTTTCTAGGATTATGTGTTTTCCACAATTCCATTTTTTATTCCAATGTTAGTTTTCTAATGGATCATGTTCCTTTATGATTAATGTCTTATGAACAAAAATGATTTATTTCATGACTCCGGATTTTGATATATTTTATACATTGTATGATTTTCAATATATAAATTTATGTTTTTATATTCTTATGTTCATGTTTTTTTTCATATTTTTCATGTTTACCATTACTGAGAACTTGAGCTCACCCTTTACATATGTTTTCTTTTCCTAAGGATATAAAGAATGGTTTTAAGTAGGAAAACTGAAGGGGAAGATCATTATGGGATATGTTGATGATATTTCACCATTTAAAAGATTATGTTTCCTGTTTTTGAAGGCACTAAACTAATACGATCTTTGGGCGTCTGTTTATGTAATGTATTAAGTATTCCAAAAAATAAATTTAATGTCCATTTATATCAAGTCTATGTAGTTACTGTTGGTATTAGAGTGAAGGATTAGTTAACCCTTGGAAACTAGGACGAGAAACCTTAAGTGAGATCCCTAGAGATATTTCTAAGGTATTTCAAGGGATGTCCTAAGGATAAGTCTAAGTATAGATTAAAATCCTAGAGCTTTTTTGATAATCATGAATAACAACGGATTAAACCTAATATATCATAGATTAAAATGTTATAAGTAATTTACCTTATTTTTGTTTATTTTAATCTCTGAAATGTATTTCTCACACTTTTCTTTTTGGTCTTAGTCAATACCCAGAACTATATAGAACATAGTTAACCTTGAATGTTTCAGATGATGAAAGTATTGGAATTATGAAAACCAATTTCCTATATAGAAATATCATAAAGAGAATCATGATGGGGGTATGATTATTGGATATACTGTTGAGGACAAATAGATTTTAAATTACATGTGAAAGGTCTTGGATGTTCTAGAATTATTATTTACATTATACCTAATAATCTTTGTTAGATTATGGTTGGGGAACCTCAAGACATTATTCATTTTTTAGGAATGTCAATGATGATGGATCTTGAGTAAAGGTTTAAGAATAAATTTGGAATATTTAAGTGCATAGGTTTCAGAATTCCATGATTATATGAATCATGATACATATAAGTGTTTTTCGTATAAGTTTTTCATTGATGATTGGAAAGTATATGTTTAATAGTTCTAAATTCCTAGAAATGTGATTTAAGGGTATGGTGATATATTTAGAGAACACCTGATTATTGGAAAGATAACCCATAATATATCCCTTATGTTAAGACAATGATTTTTTGATAAAGATATATTAGATATGAAAAGGTAAATTGGATGATACTAGTTTCTTAGGAACTAATATGGAGTTTTTGTCAAGAGGGTTTTGCTATCATGATTGAAGTATACAAATTTTTGGGACTTAATGAATATATCCAATAATAATTGGAATAAGTAAACATACATGTTTTCAATATGTATATATTTTAATTTAGGTTATTATCATGACCCAATAGAATATATGTCGAAGGTGTTCACATATTTGGAATGTGACCAAGAAGAGATAGCTTATGATATATTGGGGATAAATATTAAGCCAAGTTAGTAAGCCTATTTCTAAATTTGTGTATTCTCAAAATTCATAAGGATTATAAGGTTATCAATTTATGTAATGTTTATGTTAAACTTTAGATAATTATTTATAGAATAAAGTATTATCTCCCCATAGGTGGACTTATCCATATTTGATAACTTTTGCTAAACTTTTTTTTGTATTGTGGTAAATATAGATGTAATACCTATTATTTTATTTACATATCACATGATTTGATAACTCTTATGGAATGACATACTCAACTTCAATTTTTGAATAAGATATGAAGGGGAAATTGTTTAAGGAAAAACCAATAGTGAGATTGTACTGAAATCATGTAATTATATCTTCTCATGAAAATTCTTTAACATTATGAAAAGGGATAGTGATATAAAAGGGTGTCTTATTAACATCATTTTTCATGATATAAACGACCTATTTCATACTTCTTTAGTTTATGGTTTTGTGATTTTTAACTTTCTTTAGATCACCCACTTTCTTCTGATCAGTGACCTTTATCAATCTCTATGATTATTTACACTTTTATTCTAAGCCAAAATCATTACCTATGTTCTTTTACATAGAGACCTAGTAATGATTTAGTTTGGGTAATAGTTATTTTCCAACTGATCCATATTAAAATGGAAGTTTTAGAATTCATTTTTAAGATTTGGGATTCTATGAAAGAAACTTTCAAGTATTGATAATTTTATAACCGAGACGAATTTTGAGGGTGAAATTCATTTTAGAGGGGGTAGAATGTATCACCCTGAGATTTTTAAGAGATAGATTATTTTAAATTTCATTTATACATTGTTGTGTATGCTACACCAATATAATCTTGTTCTACAAGAAACTTTGACTTAGCTTGTGTAATATGAAACAATATTTTTGGCTTCTGTTACACACAATTTCGCATTCTTTTGATAGATTTCATTTCATGTAAGACCGAGATTAAGCGAAAAACTAAATACTATTAGGTAATATTATAATATATAAATTATAATGGAGATAATTAAAAGCAGAATTATGAATATATACTTTAAATAGTATATATAATTAATTCTTTGGTGAGAAATTAATTATAATTTAAAATAAAACCCTTTTAAAATAAAAGGAAATGTTTTTCTAAATAACTATATAAATGAAAATAAGTGAGTTTATTAAATATTAAAATCATTTTTGATTGATTTTAGTAATGAAATATATATGTAATATATTCAATCTAATGCTAAAAATTCATCTTATATGTTTTTTAGAAAAATATATAACAAAAGATTCAATTTTTCAGATAAAAGAAATATTTTTTTAAAAAAATAAGTTTTTTCAACCATTCGATGGTACACCAATTTTAAATCTAGTTTTTGAAACTATTATATATTCTATTTACCTAAATAAAAATCTTCTTTATAATCGGGATATAAATTTTTACTTTGGATGAATGTTTTATATTTGTTTGATAAGTTTCAAGTTTTGATGAATAGTAAAAATATACTAATTTTTAATTGAAAACAACGTTTTTGATCGAAATAATTTATATGGTTAAATTATATTATTGAATAGGTTTAAATTATGAATAGAATATAATTATATAATTTAATATAATTTTGGTTATTATAATTAATTTTACGATGAATTTAGATGTAAAACAATTTCAATCTTTAGCAATGTTTTAACTTTTTAAACATGTTTTTCATTCTGAAAAAATGAATAATTTGAAATTAATTACTGAAACTTCTATGTTTCTAATTTTAAAAAACCTGGATTCTATTTTTGGAATCATTGTTTCCAAATTACGTAAATAGATTATTTTTTATTTTGGGTATTATGAATGGTAACTTCAGTAATTTTTATTAATATGGTAAAAAGGTAGACCTTGTAATTATGAGTAAATATAAAATTATTAAATTACGCTAACACTTTTCCTAATATATTTGGATGAGTGATTTTCGACCTAAACCATCCTTGGGTCGAAATGGTATCCTTTTTAAGCTACTTGGATGAGAATAGAAAATTTAATATATTTTATTTAAATAAAAGGTAAATATATCCTAATAAAATTTTAATAAATTTATCATTTTTAAAATAAGGTTATAAAAAACTAAAATAAACTATAAATACTCATTTGAAAGATAAGATGTCTTTATTTTCCATTGAAATTTATTTGTAATTTTTAAGAATTAAATAATTATTTTAAAGGCTTATACGTTGATGATGTAGACATTATTTAATTGATGGAATGCCAATAAAATACTTTTTTGATAATTATAATAATAATTAAAAAAATAGAAAACATGACAAAATATTATTTTTTTATTATATCGAGACCATAGACATCCAAGGGTCGATTTATTGGCCATTTTAATTCATAGGGAAAAGATTGTGATAGTACTAATATTTTATTTATTGTGATGTTAAACTTGTCACATTCAGGTTTTATTAAATATAACATTTTTTATGTTGGATTTTCTAGGATCTATATTAAACTATAAGTATTATTATGAAATATAGAAGAGTTATCTTCTTTATTCTATTTTATTTTTAATTTTTACCCAATAAATATGTATATTAAAAAATTACACAATACTAATGTAGTAATTATTTTATTAATGAAAATATAAATTAATGTTATTAAAAATATTAAAATAAATAAAATTTCACTTAATTAAAATATCCAATGACTTTATAGATGACCTTGACCCCTTAGGAATATAATAAAATATTTTTTCGTGATTAACAAATTTTCTTGATATTTTTTAAAATCCAAGAAATGAATAGTATCAAAAATAACACTATTGATATTTTGTTATAATAATGATTTATTAAATTATTTAAAAACCATAACACATTTTTAAAAATATAAATTAATTATTATATAGTCTAAAATGTTCAAAATGGTTCATTTATAGTCTAATTGACATCAAATAAGTAAAAATTATAAAATTTTAAAATTGAATCATTTCATACCTAAGTTAAAATAAAAATAGAATAACTAAGGGTTAATTAAATTGATATGGTTTAAATTGATTGAAACTTATTTCTAAAATTTATCAGTTGATAATATTATAAACTTATATCATCTCATCATTGAAAATATAACATTTTGGATGTTTTTTACATAGTTTATGTTTATTATAAATTACTGTTTTTGGAGATTCTAAATGTGCCCCTTACCTCCATTATAAAAGGAGACATCCTCCCTCACAACTTTACTCAATACTGAGGTTTCATTCTCAACTATACCCTACCCATTTCCCTTATAAACTTCTTTATTCATATTTTATATGTGTTGGTCTTCTAAAAAGACCAAGTCTAGTGCTTTTAATGGGAGATCTCGAGGGAGCTCGTCAAAGAAGAGGTAATCTCCTCTACCTATTCATTCAGCCTTATTTCTTATTCAACTTCTTATTCATGAATTTTTCCCTTCTAAATGTAATAAATATAGGAGAAATTATATGCTAAGATGTTATTATGTTTATGAAACAACTATATTCCACCTTCTGTCTAGCCTATGGAAAATGAAATCACCACGCGTGCGTACGTATGACTTATTGTCTCCATGTCATGTTATAATCCATTTTGCATCACCACTTTTCATAGATGGGGGTAATTATGTAAATAATAAAAATATATGATTATTATAATCAGATATTGTTTCTTCAATATTATATACTTCATCTACTTCAATACCATTCAAAAATTATGGGAATGATATTTTCTCTCTTGCGTACATATGTCTTATGGTCTCCACGATGCGATGTGATTCATTCTACATGGTTTTCATTAAAGCATGATTATATAAATTTATAAAATGAAAAAATATGAAATATATTATATTAATATAATTCTGGAAATGTAACGACCCAAAGATTCTTTAATGGAAAATCCCTCTTGATCTAGTTAAATGTCTCTTTATGAAAAATGTTTTTATAAGATGTCAACTTCTGTGGTTTTATGTTAAGAATTGTGACCATTGTTAATATTGTCATTGAACATTGATCACTTGATTAGTATAAATATAAGGCTTTAAGAAACCCAATTTTACTCAGACAAAGGAAACGATGGCCTCATCTAGTAGAATTTCCCCATACGAAGCCCATTTGTCAGAGCTCGGAAAAGAGGAGGCATCCTTGGGCTTCGCCCTTGACCAAGCCCAAGCTGTCATCACCATGTCAAGCTCGAACGGGACCATCTACGGGAAAAGTGGAAGTTGATTGAAATTGCCACCCTAGAAATGTTATCCGAGCCACCCCAAGAGTCTGTCACCATCGCACACCTTACCCTTAGGTCTTATGCTGCTATTTTATGGGGTTATGTAACAAATTAGTAGAACTATGTTCATGTAAATTATTTTTTATATAATAATGATTATAATTTCTAGTCATTTTTGATACGTTATAAGTAGTTTTTAAAGTACAAATGGTGTTTTTAGTTATTATTTAATTAAGAAATCTATTTTATTAAATTAAGGGATTTTTGAATTAAATAATATTTTAATAAAATAATAATATTATTATTCAATTAATTTTTATTAAATATAAATGATCTCATAATTTTATAAATGCAATTAAAATTTTTATTAAGGTTTGAAATCCATTTTGGTCAAAACCCGTGAATTTTCGATAAATGTTGGTTTTTATTTTAAAAGTGAAAATTAACATATCTGAATTTTTTTTAGATAAAATAAATTTCATTTCTGGAATCAGGACATCAAAATTATCCAACGGTGAATTTTTCATAATTTTCTGAGACAGTCAAATTTTTGGGTAAAAATTAAATACCATTTAAATATATAATGTGTTTTATGATATCATAATGACCCAATGGTGATGTAATAAAAATAAAATAATCCTTATGTTCGGCCAATATATGTTTTATCATTAAAATAATGTGATGTTCGGTTTGTTTGACTTACTTTTCAATGCATTAACAGACCCCTCAAAACATATTCAACACTTTGCCTTTTTAAATTAATTTCTATGGGAGTGTGACTCACCTCCACATAAGCAACCTTATTATTTTAAGATGTTCGGACTTAGGCCTTATAAAATATTGTTTTCCTCTTCCCATTTCCAAAAAGCATGGGCAAAAACCATGGGATGGTTTGTGGTTTGGATTAATTTAATGTAAGGGGACCCAAACCTAAATAATAAAGAATTCTCTCACCATTCCTATATAAACCCACCCAAGCTCCCACTTCCCCCTCACTAAAATCCCTTAGATTTAGTTCAACCTCTTCCCTACTCTCTCTATAATCCTCCCAATGTGCCCCAAGCTCCCAAGAAGCCACTCTCTAGCCTTTGGAAGCACACTTCCAAGTAAGGGTTTTTTCTTCCTTTCTCATTTTTTTCAATTTTCTTTAAGTTATATTGCCCTTTTATTTTAAATTATGAATGTTGGGGTATGGTTTCGCACCTCCCCCATACTGCCCTCTTATTGTTTTAATGATGGGAGACCCCTTTCTCTCTCATTAAATGCCTCCCATGTACACCCGTTACTATACCGAAATTCCGAAAGGAACTTCTCTCTCTTCTTTTACATTCAAGCAATAATTTTGTATCATGAATATATATTCCATCACAATTGTTAGTACATGTATCTATATGACCTCCTTACTGTCCATTACATGTAAATATGATGATGAACCCCTTTCTCTCTCATCAACCATTTTTATGAATTCTTATGTCACATCGTTACGCTGCTGAAATCACACCGATTTTCTAAGCCAATGTCATTGTGTTGTGAATACCATGCCCATTTCATCATCGAGGGTATTAACCTTTATGCACATTTAATTATTGATTGTACAGTTTCATGTATGAATTCCACATTCTTTTATTGTGGAATAAATGATTATATTTTATGAATCCATGTTTTATGATCCATGTGGCACACCTATGAATGAAAAGAAATGTTTAAGAAGGGTGCACCCTTATAGCGCTCAAATGCATTGGGTAAAGTATAGTATCATGATACGTCATGTGAAATGAGTGTTGACTCATGCTAATTCAAGTACAACGAGGGTTTACTCATGCTTCATATGCAATGAGGGTTTACTCAAGCTTTATGTGCAATGAGCCTTGGCTCATGCTAATTCCATGTTAAGTGTTGTTGCCACATTTCTGTGTTATGATTATCATGCTTTATAATGCCTTTATGTTCATGTTTCTTTTATGATCTATTGATATACCTATTATATACCATGTATTTTACTCCTCATGTTATTCCATGTATACTCCCTTACTGTGCTTTATAGCTCACCCTTTTCTTATGCATGTCCTCAGGTTATCCCATGCAATGCTAAGTACGAGGGAATGTAGTGGTAATGTAAAGGAAGTTTTCAATAAAGATGTTGTATGTCATGTTTTAAGTTTTTATGTAATGATCCTAAGCCCCAAAGACACTAAACCTCTCAATATTATTTGTTGTATCAAGTGAAGCTTTATGTAATAAATCATGTTTAAGTTTGTAATTAAAGCAGGGTTGTCATAGGAAATAATATAAATAACACCTAATTAGAGGAATAATAACTAATTATTCAAATCAAGCTTAAGAACAAAAAGTTGTTAACACCTGAATAACGAGTAATAATGTTATTAACAAATGTGTAATAATATGATCACTTATGATATCATAAAAATGAATATGATTATATAATATGTTAATGAATTTATTTAAACCCTTATATCGGAGGTTTGAACATGTATGACAGAACCTAGACTTAAGGTAAGGGATAATTTCACAGTCTCGTTATTATCAAATATTGTTTATACGTAAGTATTTACTAGAGTTTATTTATCATCCATGTACATGTTTTCAAAAAATGATTTTATAAAATGTTTTAATATTCTTAAATGGATATTTAAACTCATTTTTAAACATTTTTTTCTTTTACCACATGGTTTGAAAAGAATTTGTCTTTCATTTTCTATACGAGGTAGTTTTTGACTTTTCCTACAAAAGTAAAAGAGGAATGTTTTTTTAACTTATATAGCATGAATGGATTTTTTCCCTTTCATAACGCCAAATTTTCATGAAGCTTCCCATAGAATATTTCAAGTTTATTTTCTAAGAAATTATTTTCTTTTAAAATTTCATAGTTTTTTATGAAAAGAAAACTTTTTCGAAGATAAAAGGATATTTTTCTCAATAATTAATTTCAACTATTCTATAAAATTATTTTCCATATATGATGATATTATTTATTAATAATATGTTTCATGTATAATATCCCTATTATTCATATGGTTTGATTATTTTTTATGATGATATTTATAAAATCCATATTTTTTCATGGATTATGTTATAATGGAATGCTATTTATCAAAGACATTTTTTACATGGGTTATGTTATGAATGGATGATGTTTATGAAACCCATTTCATTACATGTATTATGATATGACTTATATTGTTGATGAACACATATGTGTGGATTTAATTTTATGATGGGTGGTACCTATATCTCCCTCCAATGCATTTAGTAAATATTTATATCTCATGAGATAGACAGGGCTGGAATGGGAAATGGTCTCAGTTCTATAATACATGGATAGAATGAAAAGTTAATCTAATATAGTAATACAGATCTAGGACAAAGAGTTTAACTTTTTTAGTAAAGGGATTTTTCCAATATTATGGTCTTAGAAATGACCCTTGGCTAATATGGAAATGATTTTCTATGTTTATGTGTTTTCCCCATTTCCATGATTTTTTCCAATGATGTTTTTCTCATGGATCATGTTTCTTTATGCTTTATGTCTTATGAACTGCCAAAATTGATTTTATGAATCAATATTTTTATATATTTTATACATATAATTATTTTCAAAAGTTATTTTCAAGTTTTTAACATTCTTATGTTAATGTTTTGTTTAGTATTTTCCTTGTTTACCCATACAGATCACTTGACTTCCCCTTTTTCATATGTTTTCTTTTCCTTAGGATATAAAGAAATATTTTAGGTAGGAAAAGGGTAAAATCAATATGGTATATTTTTAATATATTTCACCAATTAGGAGAATGTGTACCAAGTTTCCAAAGGCACTAAACTAATATGGTCTTTAGGCGTCTGTTTGTGTAATGTATTAATTATTCCACAAAAGTAATGTCATGTGCACGTACGTCAAGTCTAGGTCATTACACTATCATTTGTCCTAAATTAATTTGATGAGTATATTCTGACCAGGAGAATCCTTGTGTCAATTTTAGGACCACTTGGAACCAGTTTATTGACTTTAATGAATTTATAATATTATATCCAATGAATATTAATTTTTGTTACACTTTTTTTTAACAATTAATATATTTTTAATATAGAGTTATACAGAGGATCTCTTCAATTACAAAAAGTATTTATAAATATTAAATGATAAAATACATCATGGTAATTTATTTATAATTTTTATGAAATACATATTGAAATAAAATGGTGACACAATGATGATGCGGTAATTGTTTCGTTAATCAAAGAATCAAATAAATGATATTAATGATATTATAGTACATATAATATTTAAAAACTCATGTCATCCACGAATTTTATGGAAGAATTTTACAAGTTTTTTATGTTTTAAAATAGTTTTCTCAACTATAAACCAATGTTATGGTATTTTTAAAAATCCATGAAATGAATAGTTTCAAAATTGACACTAATGGTATTTTAAAATATACCATATTTTATTAAATGTTATAAAATTTATAAAAATTACAATATTTGGAAAAATAGTTTCTATAAGTCAAAAAATTCCATAAATGACTCTTTTATTAGTCGTTTGGCATGTTATGGTAATTATATTTACCCTCAAATTATAAAGAATTAAATGGGTTAAAACAAAACGATAATGTTGAGAAAAATATTTAAAAAATTTCTAGTTTTTATTTGATGATTATATTTTTACCCATCCTCATCCTACATTCAAATTAAATGAATTTTGACCCATTTTCTACAGAAAATTAGTTTATATTAATTTAGTCTTTTAAAACATTCCAAGAGCACCCCTCCTCTCTATTATAAAAGGGAACTACTTCTTATCATTTCTTCAAACCAAAAAATCATTTTGGTTCGGCCAAGATCTACCTCAATACCTTTCTAAAATACATTCCCGCATTCTAGAGGTCTTATCTTTAGCATAATAGTCACTTTAGATGTGTTAATATGTTAATCAAATGTTATCATCCAAATGAAAGTTATCATTTTTAATCAAGTATTTATGTTTTCTTTCTTCTTTCACTTCCTTAATATTTTCTTCAACCATGATGATATAATAACTACAGTATCCTCAATATACTGAGATTTCAATATGTTAATAACATAACCTAAATCCTTCTCCACTTTTATCATATGGGAAATGAATTAATTATTCGTGCGTACATGTGAACTATTCATTCAAAACAAAAAATTTATTAATAGAGAAAACATAGTACAGAAAAGGAAAAAAGTAAGGAAAGAAAGAAAACACACCCTAAGGAGGTATAAAGTGGTGAAGACTAAGGGAATCCCCCCGAATCAAGTTAAACCCTTAATTTTTAAAACTAGAAAAATCATGAAAGATAATATGGCCAACATCCAGAATGTTCACTGAAGCCAAATAATCTGCCACCATGTTTCCCTACCTCCATGTATGAAGAAACATGATTCTACCCTCCATCATACTATGAAAGTTTCAAACCACATAATTAACATACCATGGAGTAGAACCAAAACCTTGTAGAGCATTGAATAGAATTAAAGATTCTATTTCAGCCTCCACAATATTCAGCCCCTTCTGCCTACATATACTGAGGCCCTTCATCATGATAAGAGCTTCAGCCTGAAGGGCATTACCCATACCAAGACTTAGATAGAAATCAAATTAAATAGATCCATATTGATCATGAAACTCCCCTCCAATATAAATATTCCTAGAAAAACAAGAGCCATCACAATTGGACTTCAGGCCAGCACCCGGCGGTCTCCACTGCACCCAATGACCGAGCCTGCGCCTGCTGCCTTGTGAAGAAAAAACCAGCACACGGCCGCTGAAGAGAAGGGGAAATCCTCCAATTTCCCAGAAATCTAACAAAATCAAAGATCTTATTCCTGAAATTAAATATTATAAAAGTGTAGCGACCTGTTAGACAACTCTATAATCACCCTAGCCAAATGAAAAGCTATGAATGATCCTCTGTGTACATGTGAACTATCACATCCACAAAACGATATAATTTTTTTCCATTTAAATCCCTCAAGACCGGTTATAATGATATAATTAATGATTATATTTGATATTAATGAAATATTTATCATTATAAAATAATAATATATCAATTTATTCTTACTTTCCATCTACATAAAAATGATAATGTTATCCATATGTAAATTTGAACTATCACCTCCACGAAGTGATGTGATTCATTTTTAAATAACACATCACATGGATAAATTATATGAATATATTTAAATTATTAATATATTATAAATGATATTATGATCATTCTATAAGTATAAAATAATATTTAGTTTTTATCCATAATGACATTTGAAAAATGAAAATTTTACTCATGCGTATGTACGACTTACTGTCTCCATGATTGTAACGTTGTTCGTTTCTCAAATACATATTTAATGAATGGATTTAGACATATTATTGATATATAAAAGTGATTATTATTTCAGGAATATTATTTTTGATATGATGGACTAATTACCTCTTTGTATGTATTCGACTCACCAAATTCATTTTGGACTCATGTACTGGATATCATCAAAACATCCGACGTGAACTTAAATAATTAATTAATTTTTAGGACTTAATTATAAGTGATATAAAAGGAGTAATAATCATTAAAATGGTTCTCAATAAAGTACATAATTTACTTATGTTTATTATCCAGGAGGGCAATGATTGTACGTGACGAGTCAGACTCAAGGTAAGGGTTTTCATCTCAATCTCCTTTCATTGAGGCATCTCTTGAATATATTCACCTTTGTTCATTAATTATGTGTATATACAGCCCCTTTGACTTATAATGTTATTAATTTACTTAATGTTTTGTTATTTAATGTTTTTTTAAAAGTGATTATCTTATGGGGATTATGATTTAAATGTTCAAAGTGGTATGGGACACCTTGAAAGTTTAAAGATTTAATTATAAAATCATTTACTCCATGTCAATATTCTTGATATTATTTTACAAAATTTTATATATATATATATATAAAGATTATAGAAGACATTTTATATCAATTTTTGAATTTAGTTTAATACTTTTCAAAAACGAATCATTTATCATGTTTTATACAGAATGTTTTTACCAACGATAAGAAGAATATTTTTTAAGGTATATGAGGACTACAACTTATCTATTATTGTGACAATTATTTGATACTTGTCTTCCCCTACCAGACATGATGTTTTTAAAATAAAAATAAATCACTTATTCAATTTTCTATGTATACTTTTATTGAAAATGGTTTTCAAAATAGAATTATTATTTTAATATCTTGAAATGATTTCGTTTAATTGAAAATAAAATTTTATGACTAAATAATTTATGTGTTATGATTATATAATGGTACTTGGGATTTTTTGGGAGGTAACATTATAACCCAAGGATGGTTGGTTACGTTATAACCTCTAATACATTAGTTACATAAGTGGGAAGTATAGATATTCCATTTGTATGAGTGACATGTATGGATGTCGGTCTTAGGACCATTTCATTTATAAGAGTGACATGTATGGAAGTCAACTGTATGGTTAAACCATTTTAGTATAATTATTCCCCAAGATACCTACTTATATTTTATATGTTTCTTATTAGTTTTCATGAAAATCATTGATTTTCATAAAGTAATATAATGATATTTTTGAAATGATGATCCCTTCTTCAGGGTAAAAAAGTATATTTTATTTTAAGTAATTGTTTTATGGGTTTTCATTAAACTAATGTTTTTATTTATTTATGTCCTTTACTATGATATTTTTTTATCATCTATAATCTTAAAAAAATTCATAGGTCTTAAGGATCAGTAATGATAAATACGGTTTCACGATGAATGTATTGATGATATGACAAGAAAAGAAACTGTGTTTTATTTTAAAAGTGTTTCTTTTGGGGGAAAAATGGATACTAAGTATAAGAATCCAATTTTAATGTAATGGTTTACTATGTAAGAGTTTTTCATAATTCTCTAAAACTGTAGTCCTAAAAGATCTTTTTGAATTAATGGAAATAAATTTTATTTAAAAGTCACTGGACTAATTTATGTTTATGTTTGGGTCCTTACAGTTGGTATTAGAGTAGGTTTTAGACAACATTGGAGATTAGGATGTCTTCTTAAGTGATATATATATCATCATGGGTATATAATTTTTTGGTTGTTAAAATGTTTAATGTCTTATAAACCCTTTTGATGATTTATGTTATAAATGTTTAAGGTGGAAAATGGTATATTTAGAGATATTCATTTTTTATCTAATTAAGGGTCATTCGATTCTGGGATGAAAAATGAAAGGTATGAGATACAATTTGAGTTTAAAAAAAATTATGGTTATTTTCATGTACGTTATAATATTTCAATATTTTTATATGAAATATATAGTTTTTGAAAAAGTACAACTCGCTGGATGGGTGACAACCTGTTGCATCCGGAAAGGCCTTGGGAATTGAACCCACATTCGATGGGTGACAAGGGTGAATTGCCTTCCCTAGCCAACATGATGTCCCAAGTTAGTTTTAATTTTTTTAGTTAAATTATTTGATGGATAAAGTATAGGTTTATTTTGGTAACTTATGTTTTATCAAATAGATAACCTTGGGATTGGAAATTATGATTTTTTTGATTAATTGATTAGTACTATTTTGGAAGATGTTTGTTGTTTTAGGAATTTGATAACAGAATGGTAAATATTAAACTATGGGATTTTCATTGAAAGGTAAAGGTGGTATTATTTTTTGGAATAATCTACGATTTTATTTTAGACTTAGGGTGATTCAAGTTTTTTTATAGAAATTATTGACCTAACTAAGATAATTTTGGATTATGGCAATCAAGTTTTGGTGTGAGACTTCAAATGTAATTTTTTTATTTGGGGATAAATAATAAAATATTTCTTCGAAATATATTTTATTAGATCATTCTAATTTTTTGGTTTCAAATAATATTTTGGATTGTTTTGAGGAATTCTATGGGAATTTATTTATTGAATGGTCTATGTTGAACTATGGGTGTTACTATTGAATTTTGAATATTTGTGTAGTTTTTCATCATATAAAGGTTTATTCAATTTTTAGAAGTATTTAACTTATCCTAACCATTTTTGTTTTGGTTAATGTTTCATAATAAGGAAATAAATTGTCATTAATTTGTGGATTATATGATTCTATAGAAGTTGACAATAGTTATTCAGGCATGAAAAATTCCTCGTAAATAATCATCATTTGGATAAAAGGATGAGTTTGTCATGAAAATTGATTAATAGATGAAACTCTACATGTCAAGTGAGTTTAATTTATTATGTATGTAGAAAAAATAGTAAAATAATTCCTCAACTCTATGAAAAGTAATTTGAAAAAAACATTATTTCTTTACTTCTATTACTAAGAAATCAATGACCTTTTAACCCATCACAGATTTATGGTTTTGTGATTATCAAATTCCCCCTAAACATGTTTTATATCACTCTATGTGAGAACTTGATGTTTAAATTTCTCTTCTATATCCATGTTTTCTTACATGGAACCCTAGTATGTGTTGTCTCAGGTGACCTTTCTACTTCCCTTTATTTTAATGTAAAAGCTTCATTTATCCTTTTTTGGTGTGGTATTTGAAGAAAAAGATTTTGAAATGTCAAATCCTGAGTTTTCGATCATGAGATCAAATTGAGAGGACACAATTTAATAATAGGGGAGATAATTTTACATTCTAGGTTTTTAAAAGGGAACACTATGTCTGACAAAATACATTGTATGTCACATAGAGCTTAAAAGAAAAACTAAATATTTTTATTTAAATGTTACTATTATAACGTAGTCGATATAATAGAAGGAATGATAAGTATTAACTGAATTATTAAAATTTTGTTTTCACACATATATATTATTAATTCTTTGATGAAAAATAATTTATAAAGGAATGTAAAACACTTTTTAAAATAAATGGTTTTTTTGTAAAAACTATTTAAATGTAAATAATTGTGTTTTATTCCAATTAGTAAATAAATCACACTTATTGGATAATATCACTTAAATAGATATTAAATATTTTTAATTTAAGGTTTTACATTTATCTTATGTGTTTTCTAGACCTGATATAAAAAAATTCAATTGTGTACATAAAAAGTGTATTATTCAAAAATGGCAGTTTTACCACCTATTGATGGAAAATCCATTTTAAATCTAGTTTTTAAAACTTTTTTAAATTTTATTTGGAAAAACCCATCTTATTTAGAATATAAAAAACAAAATTTACTATGTTTAAATTTTTGGTATTTTTTTTTATAAGATTCATTTTTTGAGGAATAGTGCCAAAATATTGCATTTAAATTGAAAACTACTTTTTCATAAAATTTATTTAATTTATTAAATACTATTTTTGAATATTTTGAATGTATAAATAGATAATATTTTATCATTTAATCCAATTTAAGTCATTTTAATTAATTTCACATGGAAATTTGATCAAGAATCATGGTGAGATTCTTGACATTGTTACTTTAAAAACGTGTTTACTTATTCCAATAATAGGATTAATTTTTAATTAATTTCTGTGAATTATGTGTTTTGAATTTTGAAAAATATATTCCCTATTTTTAAAAAGATGGATAAAATTATTTAAATAGGTCCCTTTTATTTTTGGACATTATGAACAGTAACTTTATTAATAATTTGTATTACCACGGTTAAGGGTAAATCGGGTCATTAATGTTAAAAATTATATTATAAAAATATAAAATTTCCTTAACACTTTTACTAAATTAATTGGATGAGTGTATTACATCCAATAGGATACTTGGGTTAATTTGGGACCACTTGGAGCCACATGGATGACTTTAACACATTTATAATTTTATATTAAATGAATAGTCATTTTTAATACACTTTTGTTTTTAACAAGTAAAGGGTTTTTAATTTGGAGTTATACATGGGTTCTCTTATATTATAATAGGTTTCTAGAAATATAATATTATTACCTATATCATGTTAATTTATTTTAAATTATTAGGAGTTACAAAAATAAATTAAATGGAGACACAATGATGATGCGATATTGTTTCATTAATCAAATAATCAAATAAATGATATTAAAAATATTATAATAAATATTATTTGTTATAATTTATGTCATCCATGAATTTTATTGAATAATATGACATCATAGTGATGATTTCAAATATTTTTTTAGAATATATCATAATGTTATAATATTTTTAAGAATTCATTAAATGAATAGTGTCAAAATTGACAATAATGTTATTTTAAAATATATAATAATTTATTAAAATGGTATAAAAAAATTTAAAAATCCAATATTCTCTCGACTAGTTTTAGTAGATCATAAAATGTCATAAATTACTCTTTTATTGGTATTTTTCATGCTATGGAAATTATATTGTCCCTCAAAGTGTAAATTACAGAATAAAATAGTAAGAATTAAAAGGGTTAAAACAAAAAGATAAGGATTAAACAAAAATATTCCAAACATATCTAAATTTAATTGTATGATTATATTTATACCCATAAGCATCCTATATTAGAACTAAATCAATTTTTAACCATTTTTAATGAAAAATTAATTTATATCAATTTAATCTTTTGACGATAACCTTGTGTCCCACTCTCCTCTCTTATAAAAGGGAATTACTTCCTATCATTTATGCACACCTCAAAACCATTTTGTTTCAGACATGTTCTACCCTAAAACCTTATTAGAATCAATCAGCACATTATAGATGTCTTATTTCACATAGAACACTCACCTTAGTGGTGTTAAGGTGTTAATCGAAGTTGATCATCTAAAGGAAATGTATCGTTTTTAAGAAAGTATTTCTATTTTATTTTTATTCCACTTCCTTCAAATAGTATTCTAAAATGATGACATAACAAATAAAGTTTCCTCAAAATACTGAGATTTTATTATGCTGATATCACCAACTAAATCCAATACCACTTCCATCAAATGGGGAAAGAATTAATTATTCGTGCGTATGTCTAAACTTTCATCTCCACAACACGATATAATTCATTTTCCATTACCATACCTAAAGACTATTTATATTGATGGAATTAATGTTTATGTATTATATTCATGACATATTTATCATTATAAGATAAAACTATATCAATTAGTTTCTTACATTCCTGCACACTAAATGATAAAGTCATTCTTCTGTGCGTGTGAATTATCACCTCCATGAAACAATGTTATTCATTTTTAATCATCACATCACATGCATAAAATATATATGTATATTCAAATGATTAATATGATATAAATTATATTCTTATAATTTTTTAAGGATAAAATAATATTTTCCTTCTTCCCATAATGATCTTGGAAAAATGGAAACCTTACTCATGTGTACATACGGCTTACAATTTCCATTATTGTAACATTATTAATTTTTCATATACATATTTAATGAATAGATTTAAATTTATAAATTATATTTAAAAGTGACTATTATTTAATGAATATTATACTCGAGATGATAGACTAATGACCTCTTTGACCATATTCGACTTATTGAAGTCAGTTTGGTCTCATATACTGAATATCAACAAAACATCAAGCTTGGACCAAAATAATTAATTAATTTTTATGACATCATAATAAGTGATATAAAAGTAATAATAATCTTTAAAAAGGATTTCATGAAAGTAAATAATTAACTTAATTTTATTATTCCAGAAGGTAATGATTGTATGCGACGAGTTTGACTCAAGGTAAGGGATTACATATCAGTCTCCTATCATTGAGGAATTTCGTGATGATATGCACCTTTATTATTTTGTTAGGTGTATATTAATCTCCATTGACTTATCATATTAGTAAGTTACTTATTTTAATGTTGATTAATGTTTTTTAAAATTTTATTCATTTATGGTTACTAAGATTTAAATTTTCAAAGTGGTATGGGACACCTTGAGTGTTTAAAGATTTAATTATCAAATATTTTTCTCCATGTCAATATTCTTAATATTATTTTACATATTTATTTTTATGTATAAAATAGTATTAAAAAGGTTATTTTTTGTCTATTTTTAATTTCATTGAATTGTTTTAGGAATGGAAAATTGTTCCTTGTTTTATATGGAATGTTTGGACCAACGAAAAAATGAATTCTTTTTAACGTATATGGAAATAAAAACATATCTTTTTCTCTTACCATTATTTGATTTTGGAATCATCTAAAATATTAAATATTTTTAAAATAAAAATAAGTCACTTATTCCTATTTCTGGGTATTTTGGTATTGACTTTTTTTAAAAAAATGGAATGATTATTTCAATATCTTGAAATGATTTATTTGGATTTCAAATGATATTTTATGAGTGAATGGTTTATGTTTCATGAGTATATATTTGTAATTGGAAATTTGAAGGGTGGTTATGTAACGAACCAAGGATGGGTGATCACATTATAACCTCTAATTCATTACGTATGGAAGTTGGTTGTATGGCTATAACATTTATAAGAGTGACACATCTAAAGTTGGTCATGTGGATATT
The DNA here is from genome assembly GCA_963277665.1 of Viscum album. Classification (NCBI taxonomy): domain Eukaryota; kingdom Viridiplantae; phylum Streptophyta; class Magnoliopsida; order Santalales; family Viscaceae; genus Viscum; species Viscum album. The sequence continues at coordinate 112,093,851 of OY728135.1, forward strand.
TCATTTGTAAGAGTTATATATATGGATGTTGATCATATGGTTATTGCATTATTGTATAATTATATTTAAATATACTTACTTATATATTATATGTTTTATTATGAGTTTTCATGAAAATCATTTATTTTCAAAAGGTAATATAATGATATTTTTGAAATGATGATCTATTTTTTTGGGTAATTTTTTTTTATTTTAAGGAAATGTTTTATGGGGTTTCACTAGACTAATAGTTTTATTTATTTATGACCCTTACTGAGATTTTTGTTCTCATCCCATGTTTCAAAATGTTCTTCATATAGCTTAAAGATTACTAAGGATAAAGAAGGTTTCCGGATGAATGTATTGAATATGTGACAAGAAAAGAAACCATGTTTTATTTTAAGTGTCTCCTTTAATGGAAAAAATGGATACTTAGTGTATGTATCCACTTGTAATGTATGGCTTTACTATATTAGATTTTTTCCTAATTATCAAAATCTCTAGTCCTAAAAGATCTTTGGGAATAAAAGAAAATATAGTCTATGAATATGTCACTAGAATGAGTTATGTTTATGGTCGGGTTCTTATAATATATATTGTCAATATATGCCAAATATAGAATCAAAATCCCCTAGAGGAAGTAAGACAAGATTTTATGGGAGGCTCAGTCCACAAATGATAACTAGGATGGAGTTATATACCATAGATTCAATAATTTCCCCAGACTTTTTCTTCTCAAAGAACTCAAACATCATATTTGATGTGGTGTTTGAATAGTTATATTAAGCGTGAGATATATGAAAGAATGAATAAAACCATAATCAAATATAATGTTTACTATTCTTGAATGAATAATTTGTTTACCTATTGACACATCATTTTTTGGAACCACGTTATTAGTAATGATAACAGATTCACATCCATGTTTCCTTGGAAGTTTTTATTGTTGATTGCCTCTAACAACCATTGCATTAGGGAATTGGCTCACATAATTACCATGTTCCTTGAACTTGTAACATTTCACTACATGTTGATTATTGATCTAAACCATCCTTTCTTCTTCCTAACTAGTGGGATTTTTCAATTCCCTAATGAAATAATTGGCATGATTCCCCTCTCTTCCACATTTGTTTCATCACTACGTTTCCCTTGGAAAATTCCCAGGATTCATTATCCCAAAATTTTTACATGTGGGACGTTGGGTTTATTTATTTCATGGGATATATCTATTCATCATCTCATGTTAAACTACATTTTTTATTTTTATGTCTGAGTCCAAGAGACCATTGGTAGTCATCATTATTCAACTGAACCTTTAGGGAACATTGGAGAATCTTCTCATAGCAGTTAGAGTCTCTAATTTCCAAGGATTTTCATAGATTCATATTTAAACCTCTAAAAAAGTGATCCACATTGCTTTTGGTGTTCATGAAAAATACATAGGTGTATCGTACAAGCATTTTATATTTTTCCTCATACACCCCAATAAATTCATGTTTTTTCTTCTTTAGTGTAAGGAACTCTTTCTCAATCTTAATATGGATAGGTCAGGGAAAATATTTAATAAATAAATTCTTTAATGGTTCCAAATAAAGAGAATCAATTCCCCCTTTTGTATTCTTTTTTGGACCAGTTTCCACCACTGATCAGCTTCCTCATCAAAACAATTGATTTACAGAATGACTTCATATCTTTTTAGGCACTGGGGGACATATAATATCTTCTCAATGGAGTAAATAAATTATTCTTCAATAAGGGGATCATAAGAACCAAAAAAGATAGGAGGACATTGTCACCTAAAGGATTCAACCACAACTTGATATTTCCATGTATGGGGAGGGAATTTCATATGATTCAAGTTATTATTCATTACATGATCCAGTTCTACTAGTACTATCATGATGTTTTGAGCTCATGTTCCCTTCAAATTGGGAATTTCATTAGGGAAATCATCACAATGCCTATTAAATTTATTATTAGAATGGGTTCTCCTATTTCCCGCCATTAACTAAGAAAAAGAAAACATAATTTGGGGGGCTTGAATTCTAAAATAATAATAATAGAAAAAAAAGAAACTTTGAACATAGATGGAAAAAATTGTAATAGAAATTTAATCTTAACTTTTGATTACTTAAGTTTCAAACTAGGTTATCAATGGTGATATAATTTTACATAGGGTTATCACTAATGTGTTTTATTACTAATATCAAAGAAAAAACCAGACCATACTTTTTTACCAACTAAAGTATCCCTAGCATTTTAAATATATTGTAATATTAGTTTAGGCATAAATATCCATGAAATACAAACCAAGGATCATAGATTCAAGTAACATTATATGATTAGGAACATAATTATAAAAGATGAAATTAAAATGAAACATAATTTTATTTATCTCAAAAATGAGGTCCTAATCCCCTTTGATCTCCAACAACTCTATAGTGTAACATAGGGAACACATAGACAAAATGTCTAAGATAAAAATCCTGGTAAGTGAATAAACATAGGAATAATGCATAGCACATGGGTTAGAGGGAATAAAATGATGACATAAAAAACGTAATGGTACATGAATAAACATAAAGAATAATAACTTATATAAGATGGGAACATGTGTTCATGGAAACATAGGAATGTGGAAGCAACATATAACATGGTATAAACATGATTCGAGGCTAACTGCCAAGTCTATATCACATTGTATACAAAGTCCAATAATGGATTATGTTTAATACCTAATCCCATACATGAAATCTCATGAGACTAAATAATTTCATAATTAATTGGAGTGTTACATGGGCACACCCATCATATCATGTTCATGCATATCTGTTCCACATAAAGAATCAAGAATAAGGAATAAACATATGGGTTTCCCATTCAAATAAATGGGTTTCGTAATCATGTAATTAGGGATATCAAATTTGTGTATAATAATATTAAAGATAAAATAAGGTATTAAATCATTTTTGGATGATCATAAAATAAAAATAATAATATATCATGAATAATTTTGTCAAACTGAAGTGAGTACAAGAAAAAGAGTCTTTAAAAATCATTTAGAAATGAGTCACTTTAGTGCAGTTTAACAAGAAAATATTAAAGATTCTTTAAAGATAGAAACATCATAATTATTTATACAAAACCAAAATTAACTGATAACTTTTCATGATGAAATGGGTGATTTGAGAATAATAATGGTGGTGTGAACAATTAAGTTATGTATGTGAAAATAGGTAAGAAATGGGGATGTTTCCTTTAATCAGGCCTTCATAATGGGTGGAATTAAGAAGGGGTCCATTTAGAATATATATTTCCCCATCAAAGATATCTTAATTGTGATGGGTAAATATGTTTGAAACATGCACATAGAATATAGGAGAATTATATAGGATATATAAATAAATACATTGCATAAAATAAATAGAATGTGAAACCCAAATGAAAAAATAGATATTCTAAGAGATCCCTCACCTTATGTCTGAAAGTGTTATTCACTTGAACATAATATCCTGAATAATAAAATTATATTCCTCTATTAAATAATTCATAACTTAATATATATGAATTTTATTTATTTTAATTTTATTAATTTTATTTGTGATTATTTCAATGAGTTATAATGTTTAATTTCTTTGTTCTTGGAGCGTTCATTTATTATTTAATGATCAGTTCCCTTAACCTTAATTATGGGAGTTCTTATCATATGAAAGAAATATTATATAGGTGTAATGAAATGGTATTAATATATATCCAAAATATTAAATTTTTTCATATATATTTTTTCTAATATTAATATGATTCATTTGAAAAAATGTGAATGATAAACATTTAGTTTATTTTGGTTGTTTTTCAACCATCACAAACTAGTCTTGTTCATTATTAAATATTATGAATATATATAAGTTAGAGAACATGAAAAAAGATAAAATTTAAATTTCACAATTTTTTTAACCATTATAATATTTTTACGACCATCTTTGATGGTGGTAATGGAAAATGAAAAAATGTCTTCCACAAAGGCGGTTAATCGACATATCACATATGATGTTTTCATTTTTAAGATAAAAGGACAAAAGAAGATATTTTATTATTTATATTCAATTAACACAATGTCATTATATTATATGTATTATACTAGAGTTATCATGTCACGTTGGATAGTGGGGTAACATATGGGGTAGAAGAAAGAATGAATTAAAAATCATAAGGTGGTGGAATTTACCTCTTGAATATCATCTCCTTGAAAACCTCCTTAAGCCACTTCGATTTGGCAATTTTGAGTCCAGAAGCTCTTCGACATGGGGAAGAAGACTGAAAATGGAATTGGGTATAATTTACAAACGCCTCATGTCTTAGAATGTGTGATAAGAAGGGTTGGTGAGGGGTTGTATTTATAGGCGAGGAGAGGGGTGGTTTTTGATTATTTTGTTCATTTGTATATCATTTTGACTCTTGACTATCAATATTGTGTACTCCTATGACTAAATAAGGTAAATGATTAATGGGGATTTATACCAATTGTTTTTATATCATCCATATAACATCCATGACTATAAAATTCATGTATCTGTTAAAAATCCTAAATGTTTGTATTTCACTATTCTTCAAAAATCAAACCTTTTTAGGAAAATACTAAAAAACACACCCTAACAATTTTTTCAACATTTAGATTTCAAAAATAGACCCCATTTTTTTAAAATAATATTTAAAATTTGGGAAATAAATTGTTTATTTAAAATCATCATTTATTCGAAAAATACTGATTTTAATATTATAATTGATTTAATGACACATTGAAAATGTAAATAAGGTCTCATAAAATTATCTTATAATTATACAACAAAAACAATATTAATTTATAAACTTATTTTATGAAAATAAATTTTCAGTTAAATCATTATAATGATTATAAAATTTTAAATGAACATTTACGTTCCACAAAAATACCAACATATAATTTATCATACTTAAAATACATATTTACTTACTCAATTATATAAATATATCATATTTTTATTTATGAGATACGTAAATTTTATTTATAGTTTCATAAGTGAGGTTGCTATTCTAACATTTAGAATATGATTCCATATGGTCACATTACTATTCCAATGGTCAGTTTACTATTCCAACAGTCATATTTCTAATGGTCATACGAGTTTAATACATCCTATAAATACCACTTAATATATTCATCTGTTATTAATATTTTCTATTACAGTTATATATATTTTCATATTTTGAAAGAATAATTTATTATTAACATTATGTTTTATTTATATGGATTTGTTCATGAATAAGGTTATTCTAGTATATTGAATATATGAAAATTTTCCTATTCTTATAATAATATTTTTAATTTATCATTCTGCTATAATATCTGTAATGCCTATTTGTTTTCTAATACTAAAGTATCATTCTAAATTTATGAGAATGATGTTTTTACTTGGTTATACATGTGATGTATGATCTTTTGACATAATTATGTGAAGTAAACTCCATAGATAAAGTTATGGGTCATTAAAATTATCTTTTAAATGATTAAAATTATTTTTCATACAATACATGAATTTACCCAGTAATTCATAAGCAATGGAATCTGTATGGAGGACGTGAATGTATCCATGTACTTAATACCCCATCATGCACTGTAATTAATGTAATTGGGACATGTATCCCATGAATAACATTGGTTACAAATTAGGGTATATCATAAAATATAATATAACCATTTTAGATCACAGCCCAAAATAAAAAACATAATCTAAAATATCGTATCGACTTTATAAAAACAATCACAAGTTTTTTTAATCCATTTAAAAACATTTGGATATATTTTATCAAACTCACTCTATTTTGGAAAAAAATAATTAGTCCAAAATTTAATCATTATTCAACAGTTAAATTTGTTCTCCCTATTTTCCGTTATAGAATTAATAACAAATATAAAATAAAAATTTCATAGATGTTTGAAAATAAAGGCATCTAGAAAAACATATGTGCTACTCAAGCACCAATGGTGTCTGGTGTGATCTCAGTAAAATATACTCAAATATCCATATGAACATTTCTAACACAAGATATACTATATTAATTGTATATATAATTATATATTATATTTTAACATGAAATCTAATGAAAACATAAAACAACACATGTCAAACAAGTATATTCCAACTTATACATTCATGGTTCTAAGAAATAGACCAGCATGCCTGAATGAATACATCACTTGTCATTCATCTAAGTTCTTTATCTTATCATAGGTAACCCAACTATGAATTGATAATAATTTCATTATTCTAATTCATCCAAGGGCCCTTATTTAATTTGATTTCAAAAATTCAATATATTTTGTCTTTTCTAAGCTATAACTAATGAAATGATCAAAAGAAATACACATCCAATCCCTGATTAGATAATACCAAAGGATTACGTATGAATGTTTGTAAAGTATGACGGTTCTCATTCTAGGTATATTAGCAACATCATGTTTTGAAGACATGTAATAAGAATATACCCCTATGTATATCAATGACTAAATGATATTCCATGTGATATACTTTGGCATTTTTTTCTAGATAATAGAGTTTAACATTATTACCTCATTAGTCTATTAATTTTATATCATATAAAACTCATTGTATAGATTACAATATTTTATTAATGATAATCTTAACATTGCATCACAGCCCATTACAATTAGTGATGATCATCAATCAGGGGAAACTCAAAACCATTATTTGAGGGGATATTATCATTCTATTGTTCATGTAATATTAATGTAGGACACATAGATAAATAATAAATAGGGAATTCTATTTTTTATTAAATAATGAGTTATTTTAAAACCATTACATTCAATCACTTATATATTAATACCAATATATTCAACATGATCCTTGTTATTTTTATTCACTAGTGGTTTATCAAAGGATATTCTATATTTTCATACAAAACCACCCAACTGATCATTACATCACGTCTCTCAATCATATATTTGATGAGATGGAATTTTCATAGGAAGTGATTGGTACTTTAGAAATACAAGGGTTACATGGAATAATAAATAACTATATTGTTCTCAAGGTAAATGTTTAATTCTCTCCTAATGATAGGAATCAACCCACGATCCATGGTCAATTTCATGACCAAAATAAATTCCTTAATAACATTTGGTATAATGATATACAATTCTTTAATTTTTATCTCCACTATGGTGTCTTATTTATAACTCTTACAAAAAATAGCTCTACTATTTAGGAAAGACATTAAAACATATTTACATCTCACCACATCTTTTTCATATTAAAAACTAGCATCAATGTAACACATAAATGATCTCCTTCTCACCACCAATGACCAATAATATATAATTAATTCATTGTATGTACTTGAGGATGTTAAATATGGAAATACAATAACTCTCAATGGGATTGGATTTGTATCAACTTATTATTCCAAATGTATAAGAGATATTGGGTCATATACACAAAATGATATACATGATAAGTTATATGAGGGATTCACAAGGAATCTTACCTGCAATTTATAACTCCTTGGGTCGATATTCGATCATTCTAATATTTTCTCCATGAATCACATGTAAAGAACCATTCTTTTAGTTTTTTTATTCTAATCCATATTTTCACATTAACAATATATGTTTTTTGGATATATCCAGGAAACCTATTTTATCAATATCTATAGATATTAATACCCAATATATAGTTTACTTCATTGATAAATATCAATGAGAAGCATTTTATTAACTATATATTTAAAATATTTAAATTCAATATATAGTTTATGATATGTTTTCTGACATCCACATACAATATCAAAAATACTAAAACAATCACATAAACAAATTTATTTTATTGAGGAATAATTATGTTTTTTGATGAAATGAACCTCTTCCATTACATCATTTTTTAGTGGAATTTATGATCACAAATGGAGATAAGGTTTATTCATAATCAATACCATGGATGTTTTGGTACCTCATTTCATCAAGGTGAAATTTATATAGAGACACTCTACCATACATTTTATTTTTCATATATAAAACCAACATGAACACTATAGGTCTCACCCATCAATGTGCATCCATCTTCTTCCAAACATGGATAGTGTCCATGGTATTTATTTTTATATTTCATTGAATTTAACTCTTTATCGTAATAAAAAATCTTGGTTTCCTGGCGATATGTAGTAGGTCCATCATCTTTGAAAATTACATCATTATCATTTTTTATAAGAAATATATATCTCCAAATCTCTTAAAAAATCAATAATGACCATTGAGGTTCTTATATAACATTGGCCAGTTCTTCATTCATAACACATTGTGGAACAAACACATCTTATATCTTATTAACACTTCTCATTTATTGATATTTAACTTCTTTATGACTAACTTTACTCCTACTGACTCCAAGAACAATGTTCCCTTTTTGAAAGAAAACACAATGTCCTACCACAAACACATTTTTAGTAGGTTTATAAAATTAATATCATAATGTCTCTTTGGAAACCCAAAAAATGGAAATTATTTTATTTAGGGTTGAATTTATCATAATTAAAAATCCATATTTATTATTTACAACAACAAATCCACATAAAAGTTATATTAGGATGTTTCATATTCCATATCTCTTATAGTTTCATTTTCACTATCATAGATAGAACATAGGTAAGTAGAAAGGCATAAATTTCATTATCATATCTCCAAAATGAAATATAATGGGCACACTTACTCATCATCAAATGAACCATGTATGATAGGGTATAATTCCTCCTCTTAGTATATAATTTTAGTTAAATAGGAATGACAAATTTTATATTCCTCGAATACGTATCTTTTATAAAACTTCAAAACATTAGAAACAAATCTACAATTGATTTATAGGTTATTCCAATAAGATACCTATAAATTTAAAATTAATGCTCACCATAATCTAAAACAAAGACATTTCTTGGGGTGAGTGTTATGTTTTATATATTTTTATGATAGATATTTAATGAAATAACTTGCATTAAAATGTTGACCCCCTACATCAGAAAACTTAATGGGGCAAGATCGAAATATCATCGTTAAATGCACTAGTTAAGTATATAAATAAGTTATAATTATGTTTGAGGGACAATAATGTTAATCATATCACATATAACTCATGGAATATTAATTGGATAACTCTATATCTTAATATATCATGTGGATTCACTCAAAATTATTTTTTAGTATCTTAATGGTTATGGTTTATAAGATTAGTGTAACCCAAGACATATATTAGATACTAGATCCTAATGGTTATGGTCACCTATAATATACTCTCCTTATAAAATATAATTTATTGGAACCTAAAAATTATGGTTATCGATACTAAATAATCAAATTCATGACAACTGCTCTAATTAAAATAAATTTTAGACATAGTATTTTAGGGATTTTCTTTAAAAGTATAAAATAATATACATCATATGTATGTTAAATTCATAACTATTACATCCCATAAAATATTTATTGTATCATGTTTTATTCCTTTTAGTTTTGGAATCATTATTCCATACATCAAAATTAATATGTTCAAACCATTTTAATGAGTAACACTATACACAACTCCTAATTTGTGTTACTCATCCCAAAAAAGAATCCAAACTTATTTACATGTATCTAAATTCATAGTATGAGTATTGTATAAGAACATTTCATTTAATGGTTTAAAATTATATGAAATTAAAAACAATTACATGAGTAAAATTGGAGCCACATATAACTAACCACAATATTTCTAGAATACGTATTAAGACTCAAAGACTATTGGAAGACTTACCTTAATTCCATCCTATAAAAGATATGTTGATTAAGAGATATTTTAATTATATTAAAACTCAAATACCAAAAATATATTAACTATATTAAAACTATAAATTCAATCTAATAACTTAAATTATAAATTCATGTTAAGGTAGATGTAAACTAAATTTTATGTTATCATAACTAGTATGTAATTAATGTCATTGAAATTTAAAATGAATAAATTTATAAAATATATTTAAGCATACACAATATTCATATTCAATAAAAAATTTATAAACAGAATACATTGAAAGGAATAACTAAATAAATATATATATTATTTATTTTATAAATATTATATGTTAACAAGAACATTTCATATTTTATTGATTTATAAAAATATCCCATTTACAAGGCCTAACACATATCCTTTATAAATATTTGCTAAATAGTAAACAATGTAACATAAGTTTTTATTATTTGTATAGAATATTGTATCATATGACTGAAAAGGCCTATTATAAGTCATATTCCATAATAATAATCTTATGTGGGTAAGTTATACATGTCCCATTTCACCATATGTGGGTGTTTATACTTCTTACAAAGGTACTAGTTGTCAGTCATCGTTTGGTATCGTATGTTGATACCTTTTATCTTTACATAGTTCCTTATATTATGACATGATATACTGTGAGATTTTTTCTTAATATGATATAGATCACCTTATATTACTTACACAAGATCCATATCATATTTAGTGATTGGAAAAGTATAAATTATTACCACATATAGTGTCTGAGACCTGATAGACCATAGAGGGGGGGGGGATCAGTTGTATTATTTTATGAGTTATTTTCACTTTAAATTAAAATTATTTAATTGGTAAAAGTTCTCAATCCATATAATAATATTTCTCAAAACATCACATAATGTGTAGAAATAAACTGGAAGAAATCATCGTATAATAATTAAAATGTTTTTCATAAAATGTTACTATTTTACATGTTAGTTCCCTCAACATGGATTCTCTATTATAATATTTTAAGCAATTAGATCATTATAATGAGTCTATTAGAGTGTAATTGGTTATAACCCCAATCACCTTCTCTTCCTTGACTAGTAATACCCAATGGTCCCAGCTCTTTGACTTCTATATTGATCTAGTAACATCAATTTCACCTTATTATTCAGAGTGATAATTCTATATGATCCTGTAGGATCATAGTTTATAACATATTTCATCAATAATTTTTAGAAACAATATTACTCTCAAGGCTCTTATTAGTTCTTGTGTGATCTGGATTCCCATTAACTTCCTAAAAACTCAGGTCTTTCTCCTTTTGGGACTCCTAGTTTTGACACAAATTTTATTATCCTTGATACTGGATGTATCAGTTACTCCAAGAATTCTCAAAGTAAGAATGAGATTTATCTCAATTCTCTACATACTATACTTTTATCTAAGACCTACACCATGTACGTATATTCAAAAAATAATTAGGAATACTATTCTCAAAAATATCATAGTCAATATTTCTATAGTATAATTATGAAAACCCCATGATATTCAGTAGTAGGATCTTCTTATTCAAATTGGTCATAAAACTCTCAATTTATATCCCATTTAATTAATTTTAAATCCCATTCAAATATTCATATACTACACCTCAATAATCATGATTAATTTTTCTATACAATATTTAAACATCATAATTTCATCAATTACTCAAAATCATATTCCTTTAAATAAATGAAGGATTCTCTAAATCTCATTTTTCACATAGGGTTATTATTCCATATTTTATTCTCAAAATCAATATTGAATCCTATAAAATGTTGTAATAGACCTATGTGGTTCATTATAGCTATATATTTGGACTAGATATCTTGGAAACATGATATCAATCAATTAAGTGGCTCATCTGGATACATGACAATAATTGGTTACATGGTTCATTTGGATATGTGAAAAAAAATAGTTTGTGTAGAAACTATAAATTCTATAATATCACATGAATTGGCTACATGGATTAGGAACATAACATATTCACATATATGGTGCATTCAACTATATATATTTTCCAATGTCCTCAAACAATTCTATAATTCTTGAAAAATATAGATTTCAATCAAACTCACTCAAATTCTCTTTATCTGTCTTCCAAGAATTCTTAACCACTTTATCAATTTTCAAAAATTATACATACAAATGATTATTCATCCATAAAAACGTTCCATTACCAATATTAAAGTTCAACTCATTAATCATAAAAATTACTATGGCATATTTTCATAAACTTCTCCACCTGAGTTCTCAAAGTTATAGCCTCATATTACCTTTTCCATAGAACACGGAAAAATCTCAATTATTTTATTTACTTATATGGGTACATGATCAAGCATGACATCTAATGAATTATTATGAATCCATAAAACCCTCCAATCATCAACATAAATAAATATTGAACTATTCAAACCAAATGAAATACATACTTGGGTTAACATCACATGTTACTCATTAAGTAGATGGCTTCAAGTATTCTTATGTAGGGTCCGGTCATAATTTGAGATTTTTCCTATATCACAATTTTGATCCAATGATTTTTTTTGTAACACTTGAGATTCAAACATAGAATATTAAATTAATATTATTATAGCCTATGACATAAAACAAAAGCATCGGGTTTTTTTGTATCATAATTTATGACAACCATCATTTATACCCTATAACTAAGAAAAACAAATCACAATAGAGATCTGATTGCTGACATTTAGCCACATAAAATAAAATTCAACAATACAGCCTAAAACACTTATTATATTTATTTTATTCTAATAATTTGTATAAAAATATGTTCATTTTAAGATTAACATGGTTCTGATAATTTTGATGATATTTACAAGAGCATCATAAGTTCATCGTCTAAAAAGAAACCCATTTGATTTCATGATATATAAATATCAAAATAATATGTACTAAAGAACATAAATAAAACCGCAATACATTTAACACATTATTATCTATCTCAAATTAGCATGAAATATTTTTATTAATGGAGATCATTGAGAAACATCTGACAGATAGTTACTTCCATAGGGATGATACCAGCTACCAGAATCCTCATACACTATAAGTGGACCCCTAATTCATTGATAAATAATAAATAGAGAATAAATGAAGAAGAGAGTTTCAAATTATATTTAAAATGTTTCAATTACCCAATAACATGAACCTTATCCATTATATAGGATTTATTCATTAAATTAAGGAAGTTAAGGGTCTTCTAACATAGTATGAGAGTTTAAATGAGATTCTCATAATGTGTCCCTATTTAGTGTATAATCATTTGAAGGTTTCAAATGATTTTTCATGCCATAAATTATTAAATTCATTGATTAACAACTAAAGGAACCTGTGTGAAATATGTTGGAATATATTTTCACTTGATATCCCTTCCTGTAATATGATATAAGTAAATATCTTCCGAATAACATACAGATTTGTTTGTAAAACTTAGTGTATATCATACAATATGATATACCCATTTCAGTGAAACCCCAAAAAAATGTTATGTGTGGAATATTTATTTTATACAAGTAACATGTGCATACCATTTAGTTATCTCAATTTATTAAATTGTTATATTTTTTAAATTAGTTTAGACGAGGATTGGTGGATATCATTTCCCTATATAATTGATATTACTATTTCCACTATCTAGAAAACTTAAGTGATTCATGTGAATGAATTGAAGGTCAATGGAAACTTCTTTTATGTTCAGGGTAGTATAGGATAGTTTGATTTATAATCCATATATATTTTAATTATTTTTTATTTCCTTTTTGTATACAAAATTTCTTTCATCTTTACTTATTTTTACGTTCATTTTCATTAGAATAATAATTATCATGGATACTGTGTCACTCATGAAATTTAGCAAGTTTTTTCTCTGAATTAATAATAAATCATGTTTCAATAAGATTGTATTAAATATAAATAATATTATACTTTATAATGAATTTTAGTGAAAAAAATGTTCTCTTAAAAGAAAATTTTGAGGTTTAGGGATGATATATAGATATTAAAAATTATTTCTTGAGAATTGTTTTATTCTACAAAAAATATTTTCAAGATTTTATTAAAAAGGGTACTCCTTAATATACCTCAAATTTTTCATTGATGAACAATCACTATTTTATTATAATTCTATAAATATAGAGGGGTGGAGAATGAATTTAAACATTGAATTGAATTATTAAAAATATTACCATGAGAATATTGTACATAATTAGTTACTATATTTATTATATCATAAATTTGACCATATAGGAAAATTAATGCTGAAACACTCTCAAATATTTTATAGTTTTTATGCACCAATATGTTAGAGGAATTAAGATTTCAATTTACATCCCTATAAAAATAAATAAAATATAAAATGATTCTTTTTATTTAAAGAAGAAGTGGTTTGGAAAATAATTTTATCTAAATAATTCAATGCCTAATTATTTTTATTGGAATGCTTTGAAATCACAGACTAAAGATACTAATATAAATTGAGTCATTGGATAAATATTGTTAGTAAAAAATAAAATAACTTCACAATAAACTTCATTTCATTTTTCTATGTGGAAAATAAAAAATTTCTTAAAAATTGGAAGTTCAAAATTCATTATAAAAAAATGGATCACCCTAAGACATGCATGTATAAGGGCTTTGTATGTAAACCATTGGGATAGTCTGGTGTGTAAGATTAGTAACCTTACTAAAACATATATAAATAAGGAATAATATGAAGTAATTTTATTAGAAAATTTTGAATTGAGATAGAAATTATACACTGAATTGATATAAGAAAGAAAAATATATAAATAGGATTTAACCACATTGATGTTTTTTATAATTTATATTACTCTATGTGTTACAATAATGTATCAAGCTCATACTTCAAAAAAAATTGAAGTTGGTTACATTAAATTATTTGACAAAAAATTTTGTGAAAATAAGTAGGTAAAAACCCTCCAGTATAAGAGGGATTTGATTCTCATAGATAGATGGGTTTACATCATATGAATGTGGTATGAGGGTAATTGATTATAAGTGATTAGTGATTTACTTATAAAATTTGAAAAAAACAACAGTATTATACAACATGTAAATACTTACAAGATTTTTAAATTTACAATATTATAATGGTGTGCATATAACATAGATGCTCTTGTGTATTCTTTGAAATTTTTTATTTTCACACAAAATAATACCATAATAAAACATGCCATGTACATTCGTTTTGGTTTTAAAAAAAGTTATTAATAATGTAAGACTATAATTATATAAATTTTATTAAAATAATTGACATTAAATATTACATATATATATATATATTGTCCCACTACTACCACTAATACGATATATGATTTAATGTAATATTGGAAACATTCTGTATATATATTTTACTTATGTATTTTTCTATTTAATAAAATATAAATAAGTATAATCTATAGTATAGGTGGTTGAAAGAATGAAATTATCAATTTTGACTACTCATAACATTACAATGACCTAACCAAACATATTATATGTTTTAATAACATGTAACGTATCTAAAGAAATAGAATATGAATCTCAAATCCACAAGATCATGTAGAAAATGTATAACATAAATAAATGAAGAATATATATAAAATATATACCTCACTACCTGTTTTTATTTAACTTATGAATTTAATTCGAATCACTGAATAATAGCCAAAATGATATAGCCTTGTTAGGGAACCAACTATGAATAAAATATATATGCACTTTGGAAGTACCATTTTTGGTTTGAAAATGTATTTTATTACACACCTGGTTAATAAATAAGGAAGGATTGGGAAAATCATCAACTGGTGTTAAAACTTCTAATTCATATCAAAATAAATTTATAAAATCCATTTTATAGACCTAATTTGTTAATGAAGGAAATTCTTTGAGCTCTGGTATTTCATAAATTTGTGGTTGATACTTTCACATATAAATTATAAATTATCATTTTTTCATTATTTAAGTGAATTTACCATTTAAAAGTTTAACAATTTAGAAATTAATGTTATACATAAAGTAAAAATAATATATAATGATGTATTAACAAAATAATATGATATTTAACATGAATATATAACATTTTGGTCACAATGATATCCTTATATTGCATTTATATGGGTACAAGTGATATAAATATCAAAAAAAGTGAAATAAATGATATCATATCATGTAATATAAGATATAGTGCATTTTATATTTAAATATATTACGTTAACTAAAGACTAATTAACATCATCCATATTTCATAATAACTCATGAAATCATTTTAAAACTCTTATAGATAATCTTTGACAAAAATTATCTTACTCCGGAAAAAAATATTTTATATAAAAATAAATTCTAACACTATTTCCAAATATGTGACCATGTGTACCTTTGTATCATTGATAATTATTATGAATTCCTTATTTATAACCATAATCAAATAGTGTCTTGTAGAAAATACTATTTTTGACTAAAGATGAAAATGGTATTACGTGTGATCTTCTATAAAAACAACCATATATAGATATAAACATTTCCATTAGTTGTGTTTTCATACATAATATTCATAGTTATATAATCCCTTAATATAATATATCAAGAAAAAAATACCAAGATAGAGAATATTCAAATATCATATTGGTCAATTTATATATTTCTTAATTCTCAAAAGTATATGATCACATCACATATAACTAAGTTTATCATGACCATGATTTTACTTAGTATAATCGAATTGATTTCCCAAATATCATACCCATAATAAGTGGGGGGAATTCAATCGCTATTAAAAATCCCTATTACTTATTAGAGAATATACAAAACCATTAAATAATTATCTCAGATTAAAAATCATCATAGTATGAAAGTTCACATATAAGGTATTATATTGACCATAAGTAATAATTATTAATATAAAATATAAATTTTTAAACTTTCAAAAGAAATTATAAATGGTATTCCTTGTAATATAAATTATCATGAGATTTTAGAAAACAAGTTACACTCATATATAAAGAGTAAAATTTGTATCTACACATGAGGCACTAATCACACCAGTCAAAACAAATGATCACATCCCATGGCATTCAAGGGAAATCCTCTTTAAAGAATACTTAAATATTTTTTATTTATGTGTTAATTTTTATTCAATTGACATGTAATAAAGGTAATATACATAAATTAATGATAAATTGGAAATTAATATTCATAATATAACAATGATAAATTTGGATAACCCCATAAATTACATCATAAGAAGTATAATTTGGATTTATAAAACAATTTACATCAAATATAGTGCATGATATACTATATTCCCAAAGACATTACATTACCATCATGTTATTATTGTTTTAGTTGTTTTATTATTGATTTGACGACATTAACATCTATATCCCCTTGAGAAAATATTTATATCATGACTATCAATGGTTTTTCATGAGAGATATTGTTTTTAAAGAATGTGTTTTGTTCATTGGTGAGAATAAGATTCCTTAAATATAATGATATATCTTTTATGGCCATAATCAATCATGATGGTTTCAAAAATTCAATGAAGTTCCTTTATTTTAGTAACGATCTAACTGATCCAAATAACTTCCCTATAGAATATAATATTATGATATACTCAGATTCTTTCATAGAATAATTCACTATTGATTACATAGAATTTTTCCAGATAATGGATCCATAATTGAGGCTAAAAAATTATATATTGAGACCTAAAATATTCCTTAATAGTTTGGAAGATAACATCTTCTTGACATTTTTCCATGATATCTCAATTACCATTAAATACCATGAATTCATCATTAATCCTTCACAAGAACATAAGTAAATTTTTAATACTTATTTAATAAACATTATAAGGATTTGATTTCTATTGGATAATCATGTTCAATTCATAAGATAAATTTAGTTAAGATACAATTAAAATTTCACAATTAATCTTCTATTAAAGAATAAATAATCCCTTCAATGTATTTCAATTTTATATTAGTATAAAGAAGTTTTTCAATTAGAAAACTTAAACCTGGTAAAACTAGTATAAAACCATTATTATTGTTTGTTTTGCTGAACCTATTTGTTAAATTACTAATAAACATAAAAATAACATTATCTAAAAATAACATTCATCAATATATATAGATCATTACATAGATTATATAGAAAGTTTCACCATTGAATCTCATATTCCAAAACAAAAATTGTAAACATTAATTCGTGGATACCATTTTCAATTCATACTATATTATCCACATACACCACCAAAAATAGTATAGTGACCTCCCCTTACCATTTACATACAGTAGAAACATTTGGATCCACAAAACCTTCAGGTTATATTATGGACACACCCTTAAATAGATTACTATTAAAAAATTGGTTTTGTTAACCATCTATTAATTCTCATAATCAATGAAGGTTACTATGGTAACTAGAATCATAATGAATTTTATCAAATATTCCAAGGAGAATACTTGGTTAAATATAATACCATGACATTTTCTATAACATTCCTCTAGAAAGTGATATTTATAAGTTGGAATACACTATCAATTTCATTTTTCTTTTAGAATACTCACTTATATCCTAGGGATATAATCTCTCCATGTGGATAAATACATTTATAAGAAGCAATTCTATATAGATTTAATTTTATATTTCATATCCTATGATGATTTGATTGAAATGAAAACACTTCATAACCTCTTGATAGGAATAGTTTCCACTTCAATTCATCATTATATTTTAATCCATGTTCATATCTATATGGATCCCAATAAATCATACCAAAAATATAATTCTTATATGATATTTAAGTCGATTCAATTTTAAAAACTCATTATGGTACCATATCATATTACACCATAGTTTTAATTCCTCTTATTTTCATGAACTAATTTATATTTAATATCCCTCCAACTGATTACATGATAAATTATTTACTTCAAATGAATTATATATCAATATGTAATAAATAAATTTCATTTTAGGAGGATATAATAGTTACCCCTTAGTTTCATTGAGTTATAAAATAAATAATAAATGTTCATATTTAATTCTATTTTTGTTTGTCATATTTTAGTTTATATAACATTCAATAATTACTAATGATTTTATGGTTCATTGTTTTTAGTGGAAATCTGAATTTTTTGTTTCAGAGCAGGGGGTGATAATTAGGGTTTGGATTAACATTCCATGAGTTGGAACATATTTTAGTGGTGTTTTAGAAATGATTTGAAATGGATGAGATTAATATCTGGTGAGTTAAGAATTATAGACAAAGGATACAAATAATTTGTTTTTCATAGTCGTAGGGTATGAATAATGAATTTCATAAACAACGACTAACAAGGGAGTTGATATTTTCTGTGTAATTTGTTTTTATATTCCCCCGTATATAAGAGAATTTATTCATAAATGGTGATATTATGTGTGTGTAGTACCTTAAATAGTGGTGGTTTTAGAGTAAATGGTACGATTACGTATGGTTGGTCTCTTATATAAGAGAAGAAATCCAATGCATAAGGGTTTATTCTTAAATATGTGACCCATCATATGCATGTGTCCTCTTTTTTTATGAAAAATGGAAAAATTATAGCAACATAAGAGTTTACTCTTACATATGGGTACCTTCATATATAAGGGTCACCTTGAATGAATTTTTATGTTATAAATGGGTAACCATAGATTTAAGGGTCATCCCCTTGTTCATAAATTGACTATGCATTTTATGTGAAAGGTTTTACTCTTACATATGGGTACTCTCATACATAAGGATTTACTATTGTTTATGTTTATTTTCATGCATAAGGGCCCTCTTTTTTTCAAAAATTATAGTTTTCTAGAATATATGTTTTTAATCATACATATGGATACCCTCATATATAATATTTATCATGTATGAGGTTAACACTTTTTTATACCGCCATATGTAAGTGTCATCCTCTTCCGAAAGATTACACGAGTTGGATCATATGATATGTAAGGTTGTTTTGGGTGACACATAAGGGTTATGTGAAGGAGTTTACACCTATGTATGGGTACCCCAATATGAAATGGTTAATGATGTTACCAAAGTTAGTGTGGTGAGTGTTCATCATTAATTAATAAATTTTTTTAATGATGTGTAGTGGGGGATTTTTCACTTCATATGAAAATGTAGTGGGCATGAATAGATACTTCTCTATCCCACATCCTTCCAAACCACTTGAAAAATTTCATTTATTATCATATGTTATTCATGTCAATTATTTAAAATATTATAAATGGATAAGTCATGCTTCCCTAAGTTATTAATTAATATTTTGACCTTGAGGTTTTGGATAGCTCAAGATATATCATCTTCATTCTCCTCACGACTCCTAGGATTGGCCTTCAATTCCCATGATGCATGCTTCAGAATGTTATAGATATGGTTCATCATGGCGACTTTCAATCCTGAATGGGAAAGTGCTTTCAAATTTCATGAATTATAAGCATAAAATAATATATCTCTTCTGGTTGGAATAAAAAAAAGGATCTCTTTCCTTGAAGCACTGAAAGGTATGAATTTGTGAAAATCTACCTCGTTGAAAGATTCTCTATGCAGGAAAGATGGAGATGGTTGATTCGTCGTTGAGACCGATCATGAGGCCCTTCAACAGCATATGCAAATGTGTAAGTTCTAAATTATGGGATGCATTTCAAATATTAATGGAGATAAAACATGTTCAACTTCTGATCTTAACACTTAGATTGCACATGTCTGGGGTCTTTCTGATTGGAAACTTGTTCCAGTAAGAAGGGGCTATTTTCATATGGTGTTTAGATCATAGGTGGAGCTTGATCGAGTATGGAAATTAGGTAACTTACAACTCAAACCTGGTGTCCTTAGAATATATGAATGGAATTATGTCTTTAATCCTCATACCTTTAAGATTATCATAGACCAAATCTGGGTTAGACTGCAGAGCCTTAGTTGGTTCTTTTTAGCATCCCATGATCCTGAACGACATAGTGTCCCCCATAGGTACTCCTCTCAAAATTGACCAACGAACCTTAAACACTGAGATTGGATTATATGCTTGAGTAATGGTAGAGTTTGATCTGGACTCTAAACTCCTAGAGGTTATTAATTTCAATGAAAAAGACTACAAAATAGAGGACTTATAACGACCCACACTTTACATACATTGTTACTACTTCAAAATTGAAGCACACTTATTACAACATATGACAAAACCACAAAGGACCGTATAGGTATAGTGTCTTTAGAAACTGGGAAACATAAACAACTAGTTCATAATTCTTCTACAGTGTCTCCCATTTATTTCATCATATCTAGGGTCCCTTTTAGCATATTCTACTTAATATCCATCTTCCTGACCTGGGGAAAAGAAAACATAAAAGGGTGAGCTCAAATGCTTAGCAAGGGCAAATTAAGGAAATAAAAGTCATATCATATCTTTTTGAAAATCAAAACCTGCAAAAGAGATCATACTATCTTAACATGGAATAAATCATAGAAGTGAAAATGAGATCCCCATAATCATAACATAAAACTTGAAACTTTGTGGCATGCACAAATAATCATGGAAAATCATTTCTTGTTAGTCATGACTCATTGCCAAGACTATCTTAGTGGACAAAGTCCCTTTCTGAACCGAGTTCACTCCTCGTTTCAGTCATGTATCACTGAACCGAAATAACCTTCCGTTCCAGCCATGTCTATCTCATGAGATATGAAATCTTTACCCAATGCATTGGAGGGAGGTATAGGTCCCACCCATCTCATAATGAATCCTTTCTTATGTGTGCCACATAATCATAAACCATATATCATAGCGTAACCCATGTAATAAAAATGGAATTCTTAAACAACATGACATCAAAAAACAATTCATATAAGATAAAGGAATTCATAAAAATATTTCCATCACAACATAATCAAATCCATGTAATAATAGGGATATAAACAGAACCCTTTATTATCATAGATGGAAAATAATTTTGATAAAACACTTGAACTTCATTCTTGAGGAAAAGATCGTTTCTTTTTCAAAAACATTTTTCATTTCTTAACATGTCATACAACTTTAAACTAAAAGAAGTTGATTAAAAATAAACTTGAAAACTTGTAAAGTAAGCTTCTTGGAAATAATGTTTTAAAAATCCATTCTTGTCGTATAAGTTAAAAAAAACATTCTTCGTACTTTTGTCGGAAAAGTCAAAAAAGTACCTCGTACGGAAAAACGACAAAAGATTCCTTTCATATTCTTTACTAAAAACTCACCTAAGGTTAAAATTGGATTTAAACTATTTCAAGTGGATGGAAACAATATTACATATTGAGGGAACATGGATGTGGATGATAAAATACACCCCAGTAAATACTTACGAATAAACAATCTCGGATAAAAATGAGATTGTGATATTTCCCTTACCTTAGGTACGATTTGCTTTGTTCGTGTCCGAAGCTCCTGTATAATGGTTTAAATAATTTTATTGACTTATTCCAGAATCATACATATTGATATGAGATCATATATGGTCATATTATTAGCTTTTTGTTAGTAATATTTCATTGTTACTTGTTACTCGGGTCTTTATAACTTTTTGTTCTTATGCGTGTTTTGTCGAATAAATTCTTATTCTTATCTTTAGGTTATAGATAATTCATTTCCAGAATGGTATTAGTGTAGTATATACCATATTCATTTATTCAATTCATTTATATTATCATTATGAAATGAATATCATGTAGAATGAGTCGCATCACATCGTGGAGACGGTATTCCGTACGTACGCACGAGTGATGATATCGTTCCTATGATAGTGGAATTGTATTGGAGTATATATATATTATTTCAGTATCAATATTACTTCATAATAATCATATATAGTTACTCATTACACCATTATACCCATCCTTGTAAGGTGATGGTGGAAAATAGATTACACCACGGCGTGGAGACGGTATTCCGTACGTACGCACGCGCGGTGATTTCATTTTTCCGTAGGATGGATAGAAGGTGAATTAGGGTTGTTTCATATTTATAATAACATATCAGTATGTAAGTAATACTGATGTTATTACTTTATCATGAAACAACTAAAGAAGAAGAAGTTGAAGAAGAAAGAAATTGAAAAGATCGGTAATGGATATTACCTCTTCTTTGGAACGCCTCTTTGAATCCTCCACTTAAGGAACTAAGATTGGTCTTTGGAGAAGACCAGGACCTCTAGGATTATTCTAGGGAAGTGGAGAGGAGAAAATGGCAGGGGTTGGCCGAGCTTGAGTGCTCAATTTGGTGTGAGGAGGAGGGGGGAGGAGGTGCCCTTTTATAAGGGAGGAGAGGGGCACCTTAGGAATATCTCAAAATATTATTTTATATTAAAGTCAAAATAGGTTTATAATGGTTCCAAAGGGTCTTATTTCGAAGCTAAAGTGGGGAAGGGTCGAAATCCTATCAACCAATAGGATTTATACAAGTTTAGGGTATTATTTTAACCTTATCAATTAGATTTAACTCTAAGTTAATTAATTTAACTTTTACCATGTCTTTTTGTTTTCTTCCACTATATGGTTAATACACTTACTATAACATGCCAAACGAACCCCAAATTGTTTAGTATTAATAGATATATCCTTATCTAAGTCATTTGGCTGATCCTTAGATTTTTAGGAATAAAATAACAATTAATAATATAATATTTGATTTAAAAACTATTTTGGGTCAATTTTGACACTATTTGATATATGATTTTTGTGAAAGTCATAACAGAATTATATGTTCGAACCAAGTTGATTAAATCAACACTAATATATCATAGTAACCTATAAAATTAGTTTAATTCATAAAAAGTCTCAAATTACATTAATTTTGGTGTTTATAACATCAATTATGTCAATATTTCATTAACAAGATAATTACTGCATCATCTTTGTGTCATAAATAAATTAAATTATTTGATGTCTAAAAATTAAAAATAAAATACCATCATGTAGTAAATCTTTTTAGATTTCTAATGAATATTTACAATCGAATTTATCTTATATATAACCTCATATTAAAAATGATTTACTTATTAAACTTTGATTTTAACTACTTTAACCCTTCTTTAAATAAATTAATAATAAATGTCCTAATCTAATCCAAGTGGGCCTAAATGGTCATATTTTATTCCTAAGTTTGTTTTTGGTCGAATTACACTTGTCCAATAGAATTAGGACATGTGTTAGGGTAATATTAATATCATATTTACCCTTAGTTACCCTATTTACTATTAACCGCGGTAAAAAAAAGTAAAAAGTTACTATTCACCAAAAATTATTTTCATCTCATTGAACCACATTTTAGTCCTTAATATTAACCGTGTCTCTCGGATTTTCGAAATTCCATTCACAGAAGCGGTAAAATTAAGTTTTATGCAAAATTCGGTTTTTAACCTACCACTTAGTGGTTTCACTATTCATCAAAAATTGAAAGTTTTCAGAAAAATACCAAAATTTCACCCTAGGCTAATTTCGATATTCTAAGTCCAAAAATGAAGTCCATTTTGAAAAATAAAATTTATAAAATTTCAAAAAGTGGTTATTACTATTCATAACGGCTAGTTTTAATAGCATATTGTTGTTTAGTGAAACTCGGTATTGCGTACGACGCAAGCTATCGAGAAAGGTCGTGATTGCGTATAAAGCAAGCCAAGCAAGTGTTGTGTAGAAAAAGATTCCTTTGATGATTTATATAACATAAAAGTCTCGGGTGTTACAGGACTGAATTGAGTTTGAGCGTATGCCACCATTCTGGGGACTTTGTAAAATTGTAGGCAATTCCTTGTTGAATTATAGAGTTATGAAAATCCATGCTTCCCAGCCAAGGGATGATGGATGGACTGAAGTTCGAATGAGTAAGAAGTAAAAAAGTATTGTCTTTGAGAAGAACGAGTCCTCCAAGAAGAAATCTAAAGTATGGGTGAAAAAGGAAACTCTTTTGGGGGAGAATTCAGGTACTACATGGGATGATCTTGTGGATGAATAGGAGAAGGCCACTTTTGATTAAAGAATTCTTGAGAAAATTGAAAAACCAGTTTTGGAGGCTTGTGAATAGCCTCAAGTTTCCACTATTTTAAAAGACTCAAGTTGACTAAACTCTAGAATCTGGACATCTTATTTTAGACCTTACAGACCCATCCAATGGGAGTGACATCGGTATAGCCTTGGAAAATAAAGATGGTCCATCCACTGAGATTTAACATGCACTTCTTGGAACCCCTCAGGGTACTGGCTATATATCTGATGGTTGTGTTTCAGCTGGTACTGCATTGTCACCCATGGAGGTTAGCACCAAGGACTTGGTTCACAGAGCTAAGGTTCTCCAACCCTCCAAGGAACCTACAGGTTTGGATCCCCTCAATGGTAATTCAGATATGACTCCAAAAGATAAGATGGTATTATCTAGTGAGACCTCAGTGTTAGTGAGCATGCAGCCAGCCCCTGTTAAGAAAACTATCACTCTCTTGGTTCCCCCTAATGATAACTTAGGTATGACTTCACAAGCTAATACGGTTTTATCTAATGAAAATATAGTCTTAGTGAGCATATAGCATGCCCCTGTTATATATACTGTCACTCATGTTGAAAATCCCTTAATGGATTCATGCGGCAGTCCCGTGGCCACCCCATTGAATGGTAAAACACCTGAAACAAATAAGATTATTTATAATTTAGGTACTACTCACAAATATTCTATTTCTCCTATGAGTAAAAACGGAAAGAAACCTAGTTTTACCCCCTCTCAAAATGCCATAAGATCAATGAGGAAGAAGAGCTTGGGTGGTTCAAAAAAAGGGAGTTATGACCCCAAAACCAGGTTCTAATGAATATTTTATTTTGTAGTTTCTAGTTAATTGAAAACCATAACACTTTTATTGTTCTTAAAATATATCTTATGATTGATAGAACTAAAATTTTTTCTATTGATGAACCTAAAATCTACTTTTCTTTGAAATTTATGCATCTTTGTTCTTATGGTGGTAATTTTTTAGGTGCATGCAGAGATTGTCTTGTTGTTGAATCTCTTTGGGTTTTTTACAGTGCATCTTTCCATAATGTAAATTCCTTCAAAATTTCTAAGCAAATATTTTCTTTTGATTTTTCCCTTGATGGAATGCATATTTTATGTACCCTGGTTTATGCTAGGAATTGATATGATGATCGAAGATATCTTTTGCATGATATTGATGTTTTAGCCAACAACATTCATGACATCTGGTTTGTGATCAGTGACTTTAATGTGATATATACCTCCAGTGAGAAAATTGGCCCATCCCAAGCTTCCATCTCCTCAAGATAATTTAGTGCTTCTGTTAAATATTTTAATCTTGTCAAAATTAACCTCACGGGTGCTACGTTCACATGGTATAGAAGACACTACAATAGGGTAGTTGCTATTAAACTTGATATAGATTTCATGAATATCCCTCCTTTGGACAATTGGGACACCATATCTAGTATAACCTTTCCTAAACATAATTCAGATCATCACCCCATCCTTTTTAGTCTTTTCACCAAAAGGATTAAACCCATTTTTTCCTTCAAATTTAATAACGCTTGGTCTGCTGAACTGGAATGTTCAAACATCATAAAATTATTTTGGGAGTCTATGAATCATAACAATGATGATTCTGACTGTATCACCAAGTTAAGACACCTCAAACTATGTCTTCAAGGATGGTGTAGTTATAAATCTAAATAAATTTCCAAGGATCATCTCTACCCTTGAGAATGAACTTATCCATATTCAAAACACTACTACTAGCTCTGATTTCTCTTTGGATCCCCAACTTGAAATCAAAACCTCGATGAAACTTAACTCTCTTCTTGTCCTTAAAGACAACATATGCAAGAAAATATTTAAAACAAAATGGATTTTCTATGGTGATAGAAACACTAAGTTCAATAACTCTAATCCAAGAATCAAAAAAGTTTGCAGACCTCTTTCCTTCCGTAGAGACGAAGACACCCTCATTAATTCTGAGGAGGCTATTGCTAGTCATGTTTTCTCTTACATTGATAATATTTTAAATGTTCCAAATGTCAACAAGGACCTCCTTTCTGACGTCATTTGAGTTATGGTGAATGAGGAAGACAATGCCTATTATTTAAGCACCCCTCTTGATCATGAAATCAAAGACACTATTTTTAGACTTAATCCTGATAGTGCTCTGGGTCCTGATAGATTAAACAATGGTTTTTTCCAACACTACTGGGAGGTTATTCACATAGATGTTTGAAAACTTTTCAAATGATATTTTTCTAAAGGTTTTCTCCCCCATGGACTTAACTGTCATTTTCATACTTTAATTCCTAAGGTGGATAATGCCTCTAAGATTCATCTCTTCCGGCCTATTTCTCTTATTAACTCTCTTTATAAAATCACTGAAAAACATCTTGTGAATAGAATTTCTACTGTATGTAACAAAAAAAATTCTTGGAATCAATTTGGTTTTATCAAGGGAAGGTCTATTCAAGACTAAATTTGCCTTGCCTCAGAATGTACCAACACCTTAAAAAATCCAATAGAGGAGGCAATATTGCCATTAAACATGACATTCATAAATCCTTTGATACCATTGATTAGATCTTCATTTTAAAAGTTCAGTAGTCCTTTTGTTTTAAAGATACTTTCATCAGTATGATAAACTCTTTATTTAAATCGGTTTCCATCTATATCCATGTCAATGGTTCCCCTAAGGGTTATTTTAAATGCACCAAGGGAGTTAGACAAGGTGCACCCCTATCTTCCATCCTTTTTTCTATTGCAGAATATTACTTAAACAGATTGCTCACTCACCTTGTTGATCATAATAATCATAATCCCATTCAGGCTGCTAGAAACTTAAATGTGCCTACTCATCTTTTATATGGCGATGACATCATCCTGTTCCTATAAGGCGATAAAAGGTATATTCAAAATTTAAAAATTGCATTGTATCATTATGATGATATCTCTGATCAACCTATAAGTTGGAACAAATGCTTTGTTTTCTTTGGAAATTTTTTTTATTTTACTAAAAAAAGTAATATCATCAATAATTTAGGAATCATAGAAGACTCCTTCCCTTTCAACTATCTTGGAGTTACCATTTTTTTGGGAAGGCCTAAATCCATTAACTTTTCAACCATCATTGAATAGGTCATCAATAAACTATCCTCTTGGAAGTTTAAATCTCTCTCTATGGCTGGCATGATCTATCTGGTGAAATTGACTATCATCTCAAAAATGGTCGACTCAATGATGATCTCCAAATGGCCTACTTGTCTCCTTAAAAAAATTATTGTTTACATCAAAAATAAATTTGGACTGGAATTATTCTTAAAAGGAAGCTTGTTACTATTCTCTAGGCTACTTGTTGCAAACCTTTAGAGAAGGGTGGTCTTGGCATCAAAAATCTTAAACACGTTAATGATTCACTTCAAGCTAGAATCACTTAGAGGTTGATTCATAATTAATCTAACTCTATTGATTTTATTAAAAAAATATTCCTTATGGTGTTAAAGAATGCCAATTTGAACTTTATTAACTCTTTCATCTAGCCATACATTAGAAAATATTTTTCCAACATCATGAAAAATTCTAGATGGATGGTTTTCACTGATTCATCCATGAATTTTTTGCTGTACAACTGGACTGGAGCCCCCCTAATCACTATGTTTCCTCCTAATTATCTTCCAAAAAAACACCGACTATACTATAAAGGATGTTATTCAATCTTGTAAATTCAACATTCCTAGTAAAATAATTAAGATTATATATAATTATTCCTACATTAATTATGATGATTTCTTTATTTGGTAGCCCACTCATAATGGTGTCCTGGATTCCATAATTTTTTACAAGAAATTTTTTTCAAATTCTAATCTTAATTTTTTTGGTTGAAATCCTTTGAAAAACATGGATTAAACCCTCAAGACTTACTCTTGTTTGGCGTATTTCCCACAACCGCATCCCCACTGAGGTTTCTCTTCGATATTTTGGGATCCAAATTTTCTCTAAGTGTCATTTT
This sequence comes from Viscum album, assembly GCA_963277665.1. Taxonomy (NCBI): domain Eukaryota; kingdom Viridiplantae; phylum Streptophyta; class Magnoliopsida; order Santalales; family Viscaceae; genus Viscum; species Viscum album. The sequence goes on from OY728135.1 coordinate 112,122,761, forward strand.
TGTCACCAGTATAGAGAAGATAGTAACAATCTATTTCTGTCTTGTGCTATGGCTTCAGCCCTTTGGAACTATTTTACTGACATTTTTGACTACTGATGGTTACTCCTTGACTCTATCATATACTAATTAAAACATTGTTTGGATCTTGAAACCTCTCCAGAAATCGAGAATCCCTTCTTAACTGTTGTTTCTGAGCTCCTCCATGTGTTCTGGTATGATAGAAATGCTACTATCCATAACAATTTCTCATTCAATCTTAATACAGGTTGGACGCAGATTCTCATTGCTGATAGGGATGCTTCCTCAATTCAGAAAGATTATTGTGACAACACCGTTGAAGACTTTGAGATCTTTTCTCAACTTCACATTGATGGTCTCTACAGACTACTGAGGCTCAATTTTGAGGCGTTCTAGAGATATATACTGCTAGGATGAATCAAAGTGAATGTCGATGGTGCCTTTAAAGGAAACCCAGGATCTACGGGTTGTGGTGCTATTTTTAGAGGCTATCTTAGTCAATGTCATAGATTCTTTTTTGGAAGTTGTGGTACTGCCTCGTATTTGGAAGCGGAAGTGATGGGTGTGATACATGCCATTGAATTTTCCAAGAAAAATGGTTGGAACAATATTTGGATTGAAAGTGATTAGACCACTATTGTAAATGCTATTTGGAATGGTGTAATTCATCTTTCCTGGACACTTCATAACCATTGGATGTGCTACCTTGTTTCGCTTCTAGAGACCAGCTACATTGTTACTCATGTCTTTCATGAAGTGAACATGGTTTCAGATGGTCTTTCTAACAAGGGAGTCAACCATGGTATAACTTGGCGGGATTACCTACCTATTGATCTTATCCCCCTCTATGATAAATATTGTAAAAATATTATGTACTTCAGAATCATATAATTTCATTCTTTCTATTTAATAAATTTTGTCTTGGTCTTTGACCAAGGCACTACCTTGTTAAAACAATGTATTCATTTATTGTTTCTTTCATTTTCTTCTTCATTTCTGTTAGTTTTTTTCAAAAATACATAATTTTTCTATGTTATCTAATTTCTTTTAATTAGAGATGGATTGGAAAAAATTGCAGGACTAGTAGAATCCCTCTAACTTTGAATATGTTATGGGTTCAATACATTGTTAATATTCTTTCTCATTTTTTGAGTTTATGTTCATGTAAAATATCTATGAGTATTGTTGGAATGTATTTATGATTTTCATGATTTTGAATACAAATTGGAATTGGATCACATAATACCAAAGTAAATGAGGACCACAAATCTTTCTAAATGGTTTGTTACTGATTCCCTGGTTGAATGTGTGACAATAGACCTCCTTATTAAATATTTGGTGATGTGAGTACAATTCTCATGGTAAATGGGTTTTTCATTCTGAAAAGGTATTTTAAACTGGATTTATCATGGAATAGTTTAAATGGAATTTTTTAGTAAAAGTTGTGACTTTAAGAAATTTTTTTAAAATGATATTTACAAAACATATTGTGTATCTAAAGAATATTTTTTGGGAGATTTTCTAATTTCCATGAATTAATAAAGATGACATGTGATGCCCTTTTCATAAATGGTTTATGAGTAAAATTTTGATTCAATTTTTGAGGGAATCCCAGGATGGATTAACATGTGATTTTTTTTTGTTTTTTTGGTCATTTATGGGAAATTCCTAGCATTCCTAAGGTTGATTCCTTTTAAATATGCTTATTGATTATGATTTTAGAGTATATTGTTCCTTTTTAATGAAGATAAATGATTTTATATGAAAATAATACAGTGTTTTGGGGTTATATATATGGTTATGTGGATAGTCACACAATATGGTGCATGAGTTAACTCATTATTGATATGATTTTAGTTTCAAGTTCTTAAGTTGGTCTAAATTTTTGTAATTTTTCCCTTAGAGGGTTGAGATGGGTTTAAATGGTGTGGGTTTAATGGAACTATTTCTAGTTTCATGAAGTGATGTTGGGCTATCCTCATGGGTATATTGGGCATAGAGTGAGCTATTTTTTTAGGAATATGGTGAAGATTACCAATTGTCTTGTCATATGGGATTTTGCGATGATTCCCTGTTTTAAGAAAGGATCATGTGAATGAAAATGACTAGTGTGGGTAGCCTAAAGTGTTTGGTTATAAGAGAATCTAAAGGGCTATCATTGGGGAGTTTTTATGGCTGAGATGTGTTGTTAAAAAAGTTTTTTATTTTTTTAAGTTCATAATTTATTTTTATTTCTTCATAGAGTGTAATTTGAGTGAGACCCATCTCAGAGTGAGGGGGTAAAATTTGGTACTTCATGTCACCATGGGACCTTTCCTTGAGGGGATGATTTAGATTATGCGATAGACTGGAAATTGTAATACCATAACAAAAAAGTTTTTTCATACATATTACATCTTTTTAAATGAATATTCAATACATTACAAAAAAACATGGCTATAGAAAATAATAATTTAGAGTCTTTGGATACTAGGTAAAAAATTATGTAATTTCGTGAAATATATTTAGCATATCTGATAAAGATCTTCCCCTTTAGTACTTTTCAAAAACAAACCCTACTTAAAACCCTTCTTCATAAAATGGTGAATGAAAAATTAATAAGGGTATGCTAAAATGATCTATAAGGGTAAAAAATGGGAGATATGAATGCATAACATGAAAATAAGGGTATGAGAACATGAAAATAACATTTGAAACTATTATCCTACATATCAAATATTGAAATCTTGAATCATGATATAAATTTTTGAAATTCATAAGAGATGAATCATAAGGGAATCAATGAACATGATCAATGAGAGAATAAAATTGGGATAGGACTGAAATTTTAGAATACACATAAGTATATAAAATCGTTTCCATTGAAGTCATGGTACCCTACCAAAGCCATCATAGTGCTATGGGTTCACTCCACAAACCATCATAGTTGTCCATGTTTACTCACAATACCATCATAGTGGATTTTTTTTTAAAAAAAAATTGGGTTCACTCCCCATTCCTATCCTTTTTATCATATTAGATATAAATCATTACCCTATGAATTGGAGGGAGCAATAGGTCCCAACCATTAAAAAATTAAAATCATACATATATCTTTCACAAGATTAGAAAGTATTCATCATATCATAACACATCAAAGTATATGAGTTTTATAAATATTTTATTATATCATAACCTGTGGAAAAGGGATAGGTTTCAAAATCTGTCATCATTTCATTATAGCATAATTCATGGAAAAATATGTAGGTATAATAAGAATTTAATCATGGTATAACTCATAGAAGAGAAATAGCTTTCATAAAAATCATCACATCATAAACCATTTAGAGTAAGATTAAGAACGGTATCCTTGCCACATATACCTAGTAAATAATAAGATAAATCTAAGGATTTCATCTTATATATAGAAAAGTTTTGATTGATTAAACAATTGGAACATTTCTTGAGGAAAGTAACTATTATTTGAAAATCAATTTCTAAAACTGAAAAATTAATAAATATTTTGGGAAATAATTGTCATTGAAAATAACCATGAAAACATATAAATGAATATTTAAAAATACTTTAATACATTTATTGGTAAATATATTACATCCACATTGAAATTAAAATTTAAAAAAATGAAACATTTTCAAAATCCATTCCTTTTAAATAAACCTTTGAACTTACCAAAGAATCATTTAAACCATTTAAAAATTTTCTTTAGGAAATTATGCTTTCTAGATTAATTTTTTTTAATACATAAAACATTTTGAAATATTTTTTCATTTAAAATATAAATTAAAACTTATAAAGGAAGCTTCAATGTGAATAATGGTCATGAGAGAGAAAAATATTGTCCATACTGTATGAGTTAAAAAATGATTCTTTTCAAATTTGTGGTAAAATAAAAATGGGAATTGTTTGGAAAATTTCATAAGGTTTGTTGGACATAGTGGTGTATTTGATGTCAATAATTTGTCAATATGTGTATGGAAAGGTAATGTTTATTGGAAAATCATTATGGATTTATAAAATGACATTAAATTTCATCCTTGGACATTCTTCATACTGATCCTAAGCCCAAAGAAATGTGTTAAATAATTACACACATTGTTACGACATGAGAAGAAGCCCATGTAATACTTTATTGCATGATGAATTTGGAATAACTATCCAATGGTTCCTAATTCGATGAAGTTTAATTAAATCAGAAAATTTATTGTGTTGATCTTCAAGGACCAATACATGTGTTAAAGAAAATATATTTTTAACTACAATGTTTCCATGCATTAGGTTTCAATGCACGAGGACCTGAAAAATAATAACAACCACGTTTGGATGGATAATGGTGAGTAAAGTTCTTTGGAATCACTAATCCAAAAGGTATTGAATATTTGAGTGTGATCATGAAAAAATGAATGATTCATGAGATTTTCATGAAGTGGACATTGATGGTTGAAAGAAAAGAAAAATAAATAATTTTAAAAGATAACGAATTTATGGGTTTGGAATTAACTAAGGCATTTGAACATATAAGGCATCCATGTATAATTCTAAAGGTGTCCATGCACTTAAATTTTTTATAGCGCATTTGTTTTTTTATCAAAGTGAATATGTGTATTACTAAAAAATATTAGGCCAACCAAGAAATTATAATGGCCATCCTCGAACTCAATTATATACAGGACATTGGGTTACCCACGCCCAAGGGAGGCTCATCGAGTATGCCTGCAAGAGGCATGTGCGGGCCATGTATAAGCCCATTGAAGCACATGAGCCAAAGCTGATGCATAGTCTTGGAGGAAGGCCCACAGAGGAATGAAGGAAAAGGTGGGCGTAGAGCACACCATCAGAACATGGTACGGGGTGGTATCGTGTGGGGAGAGGGAGTAATCTTGAGAGTATCCAGAGCAGATTTAATTATATACTGTGAGAAATCCATGTTTTTTTGATGTGGGAATGGTTTTTTAACTCGTGGTACTATCATGGTCATCCATATGATCTCATGAGTCATCATGATTGCTCGTCTTATCTGAGCCATACTCGGTTAATCGGCACCGCTCATCTCATCCCATGACTCTCTTGTATGAATTGGAGCCATCTGATCTACGACTAAAGGTCATCATCCTCCTCCAGCTGCTACGCAAACTAGTACATCATCGCTGCTTCGGTGCCACCTTGATTGTGTTTCTAGCCACTATTGAGGAGCTTATCTAGTGCAAGAGGATCATCTAACCATCACAAAACCATGCATGCAATTGAATTTTCATGCATGCACTGAAATATTAGACTCGCTTTGGTCGAAGGCATGCGAAGCTGCTGAGGCCATGTGGATTATCCACATTTGAGTTTCAATGCAATTATGATCTCCTACATGTGAGTATACCGCAATGAAGAAGACCTATTCTAAAAGGAAACAACCCACGAATCATGGTAAGTTTTATTCATGGGTTTGAAGATTTTAAATCTGAGGATCTCAACTATTCAAAGAAGAGATTTAAAAGCATGTATCTTTTAGGGATTTGAAGGAGATATGATGCAGTGATCTCTGCCTATAAATAGATATCCCTCAAACAAAGGTTGGTGTTGTCAAATAATGAAATCTCATGTTTCTAAATAAATAGAGCATCGTGCACCCCTCTTATTCGTGAAAGGAAGAGTCATTGTAAAGAATAATTGCTTGCGCAAAGAAGAAAGTTCCTAATGAAGGAGAATCCCATGAAGCTCACTTGCTTATGTGAAGGAGGATCTCGCGACTGCTCAATGTGTGATAAAGAACTATTGAGTCACTTCATGAAGGAACTATTCATGAACACACACAGGGATAGTTCATAGAACCTCCCTAGTTTGCATGATGCACCTATAAAGTGAAGCCAACCTAGTTCGCATAGGATATTTGAAAACAGTAAACCCATACACTATTACGTGAGAAGATGAACCCATGCACTCCTCTTGCTCGAAGAAGAACCATGAAAGAGATTATTGGAGTTACACTCTATGAAACAGAGTGTTCATGAATAAGATAAGTGAACACATCACATGCATGCACTCATGTATGTACATGCGTATGTAAAATCTTGAAAAGAAGAAAAAGAGGAAGTGTTTGTACACTCATGAAGAAAAGGAGTAGATAATGGGTGTGTGCAAGAGAAAGTGGACATTTCATATGCATGCATGCATGCATATAAAAATACATGAAACATAAAGAAACAACTTATAAAGAGTGTAGGTGTGGGAAAAGAACCAAGGAAGAAGTGAGATTGGACAACATGAATCCATGCATGTCCATGAACATATAAAGAAAGAATTGTGTTTTTATATTTAGAAAAAAGAATACAAGTGAATAGTGTGTGTTTGAGCATATAATAAATGCATTATACATGCATCTAATCATGCATAATCATGAAGTATTTAAAAGTCATTGAGATACCCAGACAAAGAGGATTTGGATTATAGGAAACCCATGCATGAAGTGGATTTAAATTGACATTGAAGCTAGCGAGAACTAAAGAAGACCATATATCTGAATTTAATAGTTTTTGAGGATTCATGAAGAAAGACAGAGCTGATATAGTGAAAGATTATTCTTTCATATTCACATTCTTGAAGAAGTTGGGTGCATCACTGTAACACATCTATGTGAGGTTGGGTCATCATTAGAATAAGAACAAATTTTCTGAGCATTGCTACACTGAGGCAACTAATCCACAAAGGTGATCAAAATCATTGACCAAGGTCAAAAGTCCTTACCAGAGGCTGTTGAAGATACTTGAAGAGATTTATGGGAATTTTTGATTTAGTAATATCATGGGAGAAGATAACCAGATCCATATATAGTCCATCAAAAGCTTCAAATAGGTAGACTCTCATGTGACTCGAGTGAAAGGGGTATCCTGTGAGACTCTGGAGTATAAAAATTTAGTGAGACTCTAGAGCAGGCCAGTGAGACTCTGGTAACACTGTGTGATGTAGTATAAAGAACCTCGTGTGGGAATAAAGAGAGATATAGTGTGACTCCGTATCGACCATTTTAATTGTTCATCAGATTATAGTGCAAAATCTATATTGGGGAGAATAACCAACACAGTAAAGAGTAGGCCTTTTTTACCAATCCTTGTAAATCCTTGTGTTCAATGACTTTATATTTATAGCACCATTCAGGGTAATGCTGAGAGACACTAGATTAGTGGATCGAGGATTTAACCAACCATAGATGTTTAATTAAAATGAATCAATTTGAAAAAGATCAAAAGGGATCATTGATTCACCCCTTCCCCTCTCAGTGATTTCACACTGATCTAGGCACTTCAATTGGTATTAGAGGGAGGTTACCTATAAAATATCCAAGGGAGTATTTATGAAGTGCATGTTTTAGGAAATGAGTGACCAACCTCAAATGGAGATTTCTTTCAAGACTCAGAAGAATTGGAAGAATAAATAGGCAAGGAAGCTGAAGAAGAATCTTACTAATAATCAAAAGACATGATCTACTAAAGCTAAACCGGAATGTGCAACATGAAATAATTATTTTTCTTATGACTCTTCTGATAAAGCATGTTCAAGCTGTGATGATGATAGATCACTTAGTGATCTTCAATTTTTACCCAAAGAAGATCTGAATAATATCCCTAGATATGTGGCAAGGCATATTGCTACAAGAATCAAGGATCCTCAAGATGAAAAATTACATTTGGAAGAATAAGCTGATTCCATGGAAGAGCCATTGGAAAAAAAAGGTTTTTCATAACCAACACTCTCACAAAACATGTGGAAGAAAAGGAAGAAACAATTTCTGTTTGCAATGAAATATATACTGAAGTTGATGAATAATTTATTGAAAGTATTTGTGAGAATGAATTCATTTAGATTGTGTTTTGGGATTCTTTCCATGCATTTGGAAAATAGAAAAAAATTCTATGATTCTCAAAGATACCCAACTAGAAGACAAAGCTAACAAGGTAAAGGAGATTGACATTTCTTTGAAAAAATTATGAAATGTGAATGAAGAAAAAAGCATCAGGATAAAAGATAATTGGGAAAGTAAGCTGAGTTTAGTTGAGGATGATAAGAACTCCCTCAACATGAAGTGTTTAGATCTAGAGTTGAAATTGAATAATTAGCAGTCACCCCAAGCTAGAACATCCTAAACAACTGGAAGAAGAGATGTTTCCACTCAAGTTTTCATTAAGGACCATGATTCCAAAAGGAGTATTAGATAATCTTCTAACACAACGGAAAAATAATACAAGAAGAAGGTATCCCTTAACACAGTTATTTGTATTAATATTAATGGATTTTCATCTGCAAGTACATCTTTAAAGCTAAAAGCTTTGAAAATGAGGATTGGTAAAAATTTTGATACATAAATCAAAACTAGAAGGGTGGATACTGGAATTATTATGAATAATAACTCCCAAAAGGATGCTCCAAAGAAAGAAATATAATACAAGAAACAAAAATGCAGTAAATCTAGCTAGACTAGTACTATAAGAAAAAGAATGAGATTTATTGGATACTATTAGTGTTGTCTGATATTTGGGCCTTATGCCAATGGTCGTTGGTATAATGTTTTAGGATATGAAAATTATGGAAGGCCTACATTAATGGAAAGTAGATGTGAATAAATAAATAAACCTGTAAAGCTAAAGTAGAATACATAGATGAAAAATAATTTATCTATCAAGAACAGATTTTAATATCTTGAAGACATCTATGATAATTACAACATAAGTGGTCACACTTATGTTGAGTGCTAGTTAATTCCAACCATGAATCATACATATGTCGATCAGATGAAAGGGACACCATAAATGCAGAATAAAGGAAATTGTTTTGGAAATCCTTCCACTAGGAATATGAAATACAATGAAGTCAAGAAAGCTTTGAATTAAAATATTCCCAAGAAGAATTCTATGCTGGATTCCAAGAATTTCATCTCAACCAAGAAAATATGCTTCTACTGTGGAATGAAAAATCATACCATGGACCATTGTAAACAACCCGTGGAAATGAATGAAAGCAAGCTGAAATTAGAAAGAGAATCAATCCAGGAGAAGATAGGATTTATTGAAGACATTAATGAAGATGATTTTGATAAGTTTCCAAAGAAAGGTAATTTAAAATCATTGAGAAATCCATGTGGATGCTCCAAAACTGGATATTTTAAGAAGGAATTCTTCGACATATTTCCTGATCAATTGCAAGTTGCTAGAGAAAAGAAAAAGACTAGAGATGAAGCACTAGATAAAGCTAAGGAAAAGGAGAAGCATATCATTCCATGTGAAGAATAATCATAATTTCATGAGAGGTTGTTAACATGTAAAAAATAAAGTGACACACAAGTATTGTGTGGAAGGTGAAAGTAGGATGGACAAAATGGAAATAAATGTTTAACTATTTTAACATCTCAAATGGAATTGTTGAAAATTGAGAAACATAAAGGTTCCTTGTTGACAATGAAATATAAAAATGGAAAATGGAAAAGAGACACCAACATGAATAGTATGAGACACTTTAGAGCTAGAAGGAAATAAGTTTTTAGGTTCAAAAGGAATTCTGAGCCCTATTGATTCTATTAAGAAGCTCACATGTGTTCCATCTTTTTACCTAATATTTTTGTTGTGTACATGTGCATAAATTGCTGGTAATTGAAGGTGAAGGTGATTCTAGAGATGAGATTTGAATGGAAAAAGTGGATAACAACATTTTGAACTGATTATTCATGATTTTATCAATAATTGGAATGTTCCACAGTAGGAGAATATCCAAATTAATATCTTGAAATTCATATCTTCTCTAGGATTTTAAAGTTGAGGTAATCGAATCACACTTTCATCCCTTGTTATTAATTGTATTTATCATGTCAATTAAGGGGGAGTGCTTGATTGATAACAATATGGGGTTAAATGTGTAGCTTGTTCTTTTCACTTTAACTTTTAAATATGTTTGGTGAAGTATGTGCAGGATTTATCATTTCATTGATAAATTTCATTATTTCCTTCCTTTTGGATAAAAATCAATACATTATGAGCATGATTTAAACAAGAATGGTTGATTATAGACAACATTTTAAAACCTTGGTCATATCTCTCTTGTTTTCTACATTAGGTTAGCCCAAGTAGACTTAGAGTTGATTTACTAAAGGATCTTTTCTAAGTAAACCATGTGATATAATCCCTCTCTCAGAAATATTCTTGAATGTATTCGTTAAGGGGAGGAGAATATTTTTTTGAGGATTCCCCACTTAACTGTTACATTTGATTTCCACTGAAGGGGAGAAAAGACTGTCACGCATACTGACTCTTGAAAAAGTTTTCTTATAATGTATTTACTAGAATATAAAAAGTGGGAGATTTTTTGACTTAGTGGTGCATTTGTTGTCAATAATCTGTCAATATGTGTATAGCAAGCAAATGTTTCTTGGAGAATCATTATGGACTTATAAAATGACATTTCATGTCATGCTTGGACATTCTCCATATTGATCATAAGTTCCATGACATGTGTCAAATAATGACAGACATTGTTACAACACATGAAGAAACCAATGTATTATTCTATTGCGTGATGAATTCTGAAGATCCATCCAATGGTTCCTAATTGGACGATGTTTAATTAAGTTAGATGATTAATTGTGCTGATCTTCATGAAACAAGACATGTGTTAATGAAAACACGTTATTTACTACAATTTTTCCATTAATTATTTTACCATGCATGAGGAAGTGATGAATAATAACATCCTTATTTGGATAAAGAATGTTGAGTAAAGTTCTTTAGAATCACTAATAAAAAAGTAATTGATAATTTGAGTGTGATCATGAAAAAGGAAAAGATTCATGGGATTTTCATGAGGTGAAGATTGATGGTTGAAATAAAAGAAAAAAAAATTGGAAAAGATAACTAATTCATGGGTTTGGAATTAACAAAGGCATTTGACTATACAAGGTATCCATGCAACATTATAAAGGTGGACATGCACTTAAATTTTATAATTGACATTTTATTTTTAATAAATTGAATGTGTGTATTACTAAAAAATATAGGTCCAACCAAGAAAGGCTACTGGTTAGCCTTGACCTCAAGCATATGCAGGACACTGGGTCAACCGCACCCAAGGGAGGTCAGTTGAGAATACCCGCAAGAGGCATGTACGGTCCGTGTATAATCCTCCTGGAGAGCACAAGCGAAATCCCATGCATAGTCTTGGCCAAAGGCCCACATAGGAAGGAAGTAAAGGGTAGGTGCAGATTGCACCCGCAGAAAATGGTATGGGGTAGTACCGTGAGGGGAGAGGGAGTAATCTGGTGAGTAGCTATAGTGGATTTACTTATGTACCATTGTAATTCCACATTTCGTATCGAGGTGGGACGGGGTTTTAATATCGTGGATGCTATCCGTTTTACCCATCTGATCTCGTGAGTCATCACAGCCTCTCATCTAATCTGAGCCATGCTCAATTAATCAGTACCGCTCATTTCATCATGTGCATCCCTTGTATGAATCGGAGTTGTCTGATCTACAACATAAGGTCGTCTTCCTCCTCCGGCCATGACGCAGACCAGTACGTCATCTTCGTATTCATTCCACCTCGATCGTGTTTTGATCCACTATTGAAGAGCTTATCTACTGTGTGAGGATCATATGTCCATCACGAAACCATGCATGTAATTGCATTTTCATGCATGCACTGAAGTACCAGACTCTCTTTGGCTGAAGGCACGCGAAGCTCTAAAGGCCATATAGATGATCAACATTTGAGTTTCAATGAAATTTTGATCTTCTACACTTGAGGATACCTCAATGAAGAAGACTTATTCTAAATTCAAACAACCCATGATTCCTGGTATATCTCCTTCACAATTTTGAAGATTTCAAATCTAAGGATCTCAGATATTCAAAATGAGATTTAAAAGCACATATCTTTCATGGATTTGAAGGAGGGGCGAGGATGTGATCTCTTTCTATAAATAGAGATCTCCAGACCAAATGTTACTATTTCCAAATTTTGAAAGCTCATGTCTCTAAAGTAACAGAACCCTGTGAAGCCCTCTGGTTTGTGAAAGGAAGAGTCCATATGAAGCATACATTCATGCGTGAAGGAGAAAGTACCTCACGAAGGAGAATCTTGTGAAGCTCACTTTCTTACACGAATGAGCATCCAAGGACTTCTCCATGTGTGATTAAGAACTCTTGATTCAATTAATGAAGGAAATGTTCATGTACACCCACAGGGATAGTTCCTTTCACCTCCCTTGATTTTATGATGCACCTATAATGCAAATCGAAACTGTTATTCATAGGATATTTGAAAAACAGAGTCCTCATACACCGTTACATGAGAAGAAGAACCCACATGCACCTCTTTCTTGAAGATAAACTGTGAAAGATCTTATTAGAGTTACACTCTATGAAACCGAGTGTTTGTGAAGAAGATAAGTGAACACATCACATTAATGGACATGCATATGTAAAAGCTTGAAAAGAAACAGAAGAGAAAGTGTCTCTGCACTCATGAAGAGGAGATAAGGAGTTGAGAGTGGGTGTGTGTAAGAGAAAGTGTAGATTTAATACACATGCATTCATGCATATACTAATGTATGAAACACAAAGAAACAACTTATAAAAAGTGTATGTGTGTGAAAAAAAAACAAAGAATAATTGAGATTGGATGACATGCATCCATGCAAGTCCATTCACATGTAAAGATGGAATTGAGTGTGCATATTGGGAAAAAAGAATTCAAATGAATAGTGTGTTTTAGAGTGTACAAGAAGCTCAATATATATGAATGAAATCCTAAATAATCATGCACTATTGATAATTCATTGAGATAAACAAACAAATAGGATTTTGATTCCATGCAAACCATGTATGAAGAGGACATAAATTAAGACTAAAGCCGGGAAGAATTAAAGAAGACCATATATACAAGTTAACAATGTTTTAGGGTTCATGAAGATAAACAGATCTAATATAGTGCAAGATCCTTCTTACATATTCATATTCTTGAAGAAGTTATATGCATCACTAGTACATATCTAAGTGGGGTCGATTCTTCATCATAAGAAGAGATAATTGTCTGAGAATTGTTGCACTAAGTCAACTAAGCAATAAAGGTGATCATAATCATTGAGCAAGGCCAATAGTCCTTACCAAAGGCTGTTGAAGATACTTGAAGAGATTCACAGGAAAGTGTGATTCAAAAAGCTCATGGGAAAAGATCATCAGATTCATCTACAGTTAATCAAAAGCTTCAAAGAGATATACACTCATGTGACTCAGGATCAAAGAGTATCCTATAAGACTATGGAGAAAAAGAATTTAGTGAGACTCTGGAGCAGTCCAGTGATACTCTGGTGACATTATAAGATGCAGTATAAATAACCTCCTGTGGGACTTAGGAGAGATACAGTGTGACTCTGTATTAACCATTGTAATTATTAAGCTGATTATAGTGGAAAATCTGTGTATTAGAGAATAACTAACTTAATAAGGAGTAGTTATTTTGTACCAAACCATGTAAATCCTTGTGTTCAGTGCCTTTATATTTACAACATCATTAAAGGTAAGGATGAGAGGCATAAGAAGATTGGATGGAGGCTTTAACCATCCAAATAGTTTTAATTGAAAAGTATCAATTTTTCAAAAGAACAAAAGGGATCATTGTGTCACCCCCTCTCGTTCTAAATGATTTCACCATGATCTAGGAAATTAAATGTTCCCATTCAAAATATTACTTAATAATTAATACATTACAAAAATATCCTTTAGTAAATATTTTTATAAATGATAAAAACATTTTTGAAAACATTTTTAGAGAAATGGTTTTAGAAGAAAGAGTTTTTTTGATTAAAAATGTGATTTTTCTTAAAACATTATTTTTGATGTCTTGAGTACATAAAGATAGTAAAATAAAGGAAAAAAATGTACCATTATGAAATAACTAGAGTATTAGAAGCTTTATGAGTTTCATGAGAGATGGATAATTATTTTCTATCATTTCATAAATAATCATATGCAATGCTGACAAACGATGAGATTTTAATATAAAATATTTACCAATTTGGTAACTTTAAAACGTAATCCACATGATGAAATGTAATTAAATGATACTTTAAAAATAATGATAATTGCTATATAAATGATATTTTATGTCAAAGATTTTTTTAATATATCTCATAAAAGAATATAGGTACATAACATAATCATAAGTCTCAAAGAAGGCAATTTGAGACAAAATACTATTACCGACTTGGTATCTTCGAAATCGTAAACCACCAGAAAGAGATATCCTAAAATGAATATTTAAATACCAATAATTATAATTATAAGTTTCATAAAATAAATTCATGGTTTTTATATTCATTATATAAAGTAAACATTTGGTTAATATAGAATTTTTCTAGCAGAAAAATAAATGTGAGATGGAAATCCCACACTTTAAGTCTCAACTTCCTTCATACAAATTCAAACCTTCTATATTATAAATATAAGTTTATTATGAATAAAATAAAGAACCATAATTATTTATATAATTATATATATGATTTACATATTTCTTTTCATTTTCTATTTATTAATACTTCTATGTTAAAATCTTGTTTCTGGTAATAACCACATTGTTTTTCTTATATATTTTTTTAGTATTCTTGAATTTATCATGGTTAAATCATATCGAGAATATGAATCATGAAATAATTATCATGTTTTTACAACAATTATACCTTCAAGATCAATCATGAAATATCATTTTAAGAAATAAAGTACATTATGAACATGGATATGGTAGGTCATACGTACGCGTGATTAATATTTACATTTTTTCAATGGTCATTATTGAAAGGATGTATGTTACATATTATCGTTACATAATAATAATAATATCATAAGATAATATTATTTCCTTAAATATAAATATTTATATCATCCATGTGGTATGATGATGAAAAGAGAGTCACATCACTTTCTGAAGGTGGTCGTCTACGTGTACACAAACAATGTAATCAATCCTTTAGTGAGTGAAAAAGGTAAGAATGAAAATGATATAGTATCCTTTCAGAATGGTATATATTTCATGAATATAATAATTATATAATTTATATCATATATATTTATTTAATTTATTCTTATTACCTTTCATGTAAGTCATTAGTGAATAGGAATCTCATCACTTTGTGAGGAGGTAGTCTTCCGTACACATGAATGACATTATTGTATCTCCTACAAAATGGAAAGTAATAAAGGTATATATGAGATAATTAATAAATAGTAATAATTATTTTTTAAATATAATATATATTTACTTTATAACCATCATCATACCCAATCCTGATAGGTGGTAATGGAATAATGAGTGAAATCAGTTTGCAAGGTGGTAGTCCGCCATACTCATGAATGATGATTTTGTGACACATTTAATGAGATTATAGATGGTTATAGGTCATTAAATTATCATAATGACATATAATTATATAGAATATACGGATTATATTATATCATCTAGTTTTAAAAATAATTTAATAAGTTAGAGGATGATATAAAATAAAAACGCGCATTGCATAATGTTACCTCTTCTTTGGGTATCCTTCATAGGTTTGCACCTGATACCTTCCAAGGATGGATTTATTATCATAATATTTCTTACGAGATGATATGAGTAAAGTTTTGAAGATATTTTTGTAGTTATTGGATAATTCAAAAGGGTTTTTTGGTGTGAAGTGGAGAGGAGAAGGGCTGGCCTTTTATAAGTGAGGTGAGTAGCACACTTGTAGTTTTTTTAAATGAAAAATATGTACCAATGTTTTTCTCATGAAAAAATATAAAAATGGAGTATGAAATAGAATTATAAATTATATGTTCTTTATATTTCTTAAGAATATATTTTAGTAAAAATATATATATCATTTTAGACATTGTCTTTTAAGTCCAACCCCTTGTAAAATCATTTTTACCATTACCACGATAATTAATTTTTATTATTTTCAGTTTTCATTTTGGTCAAATATTATGTTTATATTATTAGATAATATAAATTAAAATGAACAAAAATATGGAATACATTTTCCAAATTCAATTTATATAATTGGAAAATTTTAATTTTAAATTATTCTTACTGACGTGACAAAAAAGCAACTTTCTAAAGAGAAAAAGAATAAACGTTTTCAAGGGTTTTATATAAAAATTAAATATAAAAATGATTACAATGACTTAATTTGGATTAATAGATATATAATATATCAATTTTTAATTTAAAACCAATTTAAAACATAAATTATCTTTATTAATAATTTAAATGTAAAATCATTTTTCAATTAAAAATCTGTATTTTTTACTACCCATCAAAAACTTAATCTTTTCATAAAATTGAAAGAAATTCACCCTAAATTTTTTTTCAATAATGATTTAAAAAATTATAATTATTTTTTCAAATTAATTTTCAAAACGTTTCAAAAATAGGATTTAAAATATGTTCACAAAAATGTGCCAAAACTACTTTTTTGAAAAATATTGTTTTAAAGCGTAAAATTGGATTTATTATTATCTCTTGTATAGAAAACACATAATATGAATGTTAAATAGTTATTGAATTTATTATATATAAATTTAATTAAAATAATTAACAAAAAGTATTTTGTTTAATTTATTGAGGTAAAACGTGTTTCCATGCATAAAATTAGTTTTTCAAAAAAAGTTTTATGTTAATTCTAAAAGGTTTTTATTTTCACTTCTAAGTAATGGGCCACCAAGAAATTAATTATATATACATGTGAAAACCATATGTTTTCATTATTTTTTCAATACTATGAGTATCCACCATTCCAATGGTTAAGTGATAACTATCAAATTAAATTATAATTTCATAGTAGTAAGTCACATTCCATTTAAATTTGGTGTTGCGTGTAACACAAGATAAACTCAGTATTGCATGTAACATAAGATAAAATAGATGTTGTCTATAACATAAAATATTTAAAATTATTAAAATTATTTGAAAAAAATAGAAAATCTTGTGGAGTTATATTCAACCAACCCCAACCATAAAATGAATTTCACCTTTGAAATTTATCTCGGTCATCAATGATTTAAAATTTAAAAATTTCATTTTTGAAACCCACATCCTAATAAGGTCCAATAAAGCATTAACTTGGAAAAGATAATGGTATATGAGAAATTCAATTTTAATAACACATACTAGTTTTAAACATAATAGAAAATACGTTGGAAGTGAAAAAAATATACATAGAAGATAATAATAATACCAAAATACTAATGGAGAGTGATAGAGAACATGTTCAAGAGAATGTTCAGGACCACAAATAGATAAACTAAAGAGGCAGGAAAAAGGTAATTTATATATTCCAAAATGATGGTAATAGGATAATATATTATTTCAAGTTCATTTTCCTAATGTAGGAGAGTATTTATGAGAAGATATACTCACTTGATTTCATTTCATTTCATAAGCACAATCTCATCCTCTAGTTATACCTTAATCAATTTACACTACATCTCTTACTCTAAAAGTTGAATTTTTTTTCATGTCTGAGTCACTAAATTAGATTCATAATAGAATGTAAATTCATTCCATCTATTAGTAGTTTAAAAAAGGGTAGAAATGGTTATCCAATATGTACAAATATTCATATGGTGAAGTGATACATTAATATCTAAATCCTTCTCCAAAGATCAACATAAACCATTCCATAACCCTTAAAAAATTCAATTTTTATAAAAAATGTCACTAAAGTTATCATAATATAATTAAATCTAATCCCCTATAAATCATAAATCAACTCTTGATTATCACATACCAAGCATATGAATATCATTATCATGTATTCTCTTAAAACTTAGTAATAAACTGAATTACAATAAAACCTTGTTGAAAACAAAAATTCTTTCCCATTCCTTTTAACACACATATTATTTGATATATTCCATAAATAAAGAGAATGTTTTAAAATCCATCAAATATTAAATAATTCACATTTCAAACAAATAATTGATCAGATCCAAGGTAATCAGTACTCTATAATTTACTTATACATTTCCAAAATCTCTTTATCCCAATATCATTATCTCAATATCTAGAATATATTAAGGGATATATTCCCTTAATAAAAATATCACCATTCCATTAAATCACTTTTCTATTCCATTAGTATAATTTACCATATTTTTGAAAATCCTTAATTAACAATTTATACTAAACAATCCTTATATATTTCATGATTCATATAAAATAATCCTTGAATTCAAACAAGTTAACACGTCAATAATCTCACTTCCTTATCAAACCATTAACAAGGATTTTTCATAATATTTTTTTCCGCCTTAAATTAATGTGTCATTCGTGGTAGGTTCATCATGAAATAAAATACCATTATTCTTACAACCTTTCTTATTCTCTTTTTGAGATTTTCCATTAGGGAAACGATTTGTGTCATGGCCATAATTTACACATTTGAAAAATTAAACCATCAATGATATATTACAATGAAAAATATTCCCATCCATTATGTTAAGTAAATCTTCCTTTTTCCCCAGAAACTACTTTCTTTATGTCCTTTTTTCACACACGAAACATCTTCCCATTCTTTTGAGACATGAGCTTTGGTGCTACTTCCCACATTCTTGACATATAGAAAACTGGATGTTTTTTCTTCCATGGTGTCTATTACCTTTAATCATAGTTAAATATATCCTTCTCTTATTTGGCGTATCCAAGAGTTAGTTATCGTTTATATTGTTAACCATCATATGTGGTAACTGATTAGGCATAATTTCTTCATACTCTACTCCAATGATCATCCCATTTGGCTGTTCAACAAGAAATTTTACATCAATTTCAATGTTATCGTAGTCTATTTTGGTTCCCACTATTTATTAAAATAAAAAATCATAATGGGAGCTACATTAATCATAGTTTAAAGCCACTTAATCATGAAAAATCACTTATAAGATGTCTAAATCAATCAACATTATTTTAAATAAATGAAACTTGAGGCTTAACCGAGGCTATCCATTATCATCAACTATTTATATCCTTTATGACGGTACATAATGAATTTGAAAATTTGAAAATAATATCCCATGGGAGTGTTAAACTAGGCTTGTAATAAGGCCCTTTTTCATGCACTAAGTGATGATCGAGTGTTGAACAATGAACCATTTTCAGATTTATTACCCATTGGTACCAATATGCCAGACCGACAACAAATTTCAGTATCCATAAAGGGATATAATTACATGGAAACCATTTTCTATATCCATTATTAAAATTCTAAGACATTTACCTATACTTTGACTAATCATTAGACTTATCCTTAGAGACATACCAAGATATATCATTAGAAATATTCCTAGGGATCTCAATATTGTTTTCTCATCATAGTTTCCAAAGTTTAACTAAACCTTTCCTCTTATACAAATTATAATAAAACTAGGTATTCATAGATAGATGTTACATTTTTTTATAAATATTCAATAAAATATACAAACAGACACCGAAATACCATACCAGTTTAGTGTCTTTCAAAACTAGGTACACAATATTCTAACTCAGTAAAATATATTCCACATATCCATAAAGATCATCACTTTTTTTACACTTCAAAATCATACCCTACCTATGACCCTTCACCATAACCTAGGGAAATGAAACAAAAGAAAGGGTGAGCTCAGATTCTCAGTAATAAAAAACAAGGGAGATACATAAGAATAACATGAAAAGAAGTTAATGAGAAAATGAGAATAACATTTGAAAACTAGACCCTTAATATCAAATATTATAATCTTGAGTCATAAAATAAATATTGGACATTTAGAATCTATAAATCATAGGTGAATCAAAAATCATGGTCCATGAGAGAATTATATATGAATAAGACATAAAATTGTGTCATACTGATAATAATTGAAAATCAACTCCATTGTAGTCAAGGATCATTGCCAATGCTATCATAGTGGTATAGGTAGTATGGTTGAATCCCACTTCATGTGCCTGCATGAAGTTATGAATCAACTCTTACAAGGATTTTATTCTATGGGAAGTGATGATTTATTTTATACAATCCACTCAACAGTGTCTATGTTCCAAAATTCATTTCTTATATCAGTTTCATATGAATAGAAGATCTACGATGAAGTGAATCATATCAAACCATATAATTATCCAGACCCAGATAGTTTTCTAGGTTCACAATACATTTCTTCATGTGACCTGGTCAAGAGAGACTAAATAGAAGTAGTTTAGGACCTCTTTCATGGTGGTAATCTCTCGGGCATGGTGATAAACACTTATCTAGTGCCTATTAATTAAGTGGATGATCCTTCCTTTCATAATCACAACTAGCTGATTAGCTTGTGTAATTTTCCTTACAAGGTGTTAGAAAAAATTATAAATGGAGGGATATTTATGGATCTACCTTGTTGGGTCTATGATGAAAAACACGACTTTTTCAATTTAATATAAATCCAAGGTTCCATTGTCTTTTCTCAAGAAATAATAAGTGATGTACACCTAAATAATATTGGCTTCAATTTTTTTTAAGATGGATATGTATAAATAATATGATAGGCTTGAATGGAACTGCATTACAAAGGTTTTAACATGCATGGGACTCTCCAATTGGTCCTCTAATCTTCTATACATGTGTTTTATAACCTTATGGATCTCTATTTATTTCATTGGGAAAACCTAGAGATTATTTGAATTAGTACAAGGGATTGGGAAAAGAGATCCATTGTCACCCTTCTTAGTCATACTTAAGTAGGAAACTCTAAGCTAGCTCATCAACCAAATCCACTCAGATGGTATAATTCTCTCCAATCGGTCTAGGTATCACCTATGTGGAATTTCCCATCCCTTATACATTGAGGAAATGGCCATTTTTCTTAATAGAATTAAGCGATCAATTTGTGGATGGAAAAATATTAAGTATGAATACTCTCACTGGAGTGGCTAACTTTTGAACTGAGAGAAATGTATCATATACCTCTTGAACATGTACATGGATAGGATGGATAGTACTCTAGATTGAAATCTTGTTACTATCAAGTGTAGCTTCCCAATGGACTATCTTGGTGCCCTGATATCATAGAGTAGGATTTGTATTCAACACTTCTGATATGCCCATCGATAGAATCACCAAACGCATCAGTAATTGGAATAATTGGTTTTTGTTCATTTGGAGTTAGAATAAATATGGATAAAAATATTTTTACCTCCATTACCATGAATAATATATCCTCTCTATATGTTCTAAAAATAGTTATTAATTGAATCAAGAAAATTTTTAAATCCTTAATTTTAGATTCCCACTTAGACGTGAAACATCACTAACAGTCATAGGCTAGGATGGGGTGAACAAAGATAGTTGGTGGAGTTATCATTAGGAGAATTCTGGTGAGATGCATGGTTTGAATGCAATTCTGGCATGGGATATACTCAAGGTTCGAACATTTTGAGGTAGGTATATTTTATATATGTATGGGAATAATATGGGGTCTTCAAAATGGAACTCATATTCATTATGTCTCTTGATTCATCCCCATATCCTGGTTATTTATTGCAAAACATGTTTTATATTTAGAAAAGAATACATTAAATTCTATAACTGTGACTGGGTTGGATCAACTCTATGTTTACCAAGGCTTGTTGCATTGGAATTGACATTTTAGAATGCTATAGTGTACCTGAACATCACTATATCCATCCTAGATGAGCAACATCAAATGTTGTTTATCTCATTAAGATGAACTCCAACCCTGATATATTCATTTATATAGGTTATCCACTATGTTTTTTCAATAATGGATTACCATCATATGGTTTCTAAAACTATCAAATTAGATAGATGGGGGGATTTTCACTAGTGCCAGGATATCCCTAAAAAGACTAAATTCCTTATTTATTGCATCCAAATTAATGATTTTTACAATGATAAGCATTAAAACATATATATATAATCCTCAATTCTAGGTTTATTAGTTTTGGAGAATCCTGTGAAGAATCCACTTCTTAATTATTCCTTAACGGACATTGGGTGCGAGGTGTGTAGAACACCATTGGTTAGTTCACTGGACTATGCATAAAGGTTCTTTTTTGTGGATTCATAATTTATCTATGGGTCCAACATATGAAGAAAAATATGCTCGAGAATAAGGAAAGGGTGATTATTCTTGCATTGAGATTATTATGTATTTTGAAGGCTTTGATCAAATCCTGACACAAGGGAATCCCTCATGAAAATTTGTCCCTTGTTATCATAACCAAGAGTCTTGTAATCAATATTTGTCATCAAACCATTAACTGGTCCATTAACTCTCCCATATTTCCATCATGGAAACTAGAAATTCTCTCCCTACCTCCCCTATCACCCCTTAGGGTTGGTGTATTTTCTAGAATCCTCACAATTCAGGGCTCAAACATAACACTCATAGCTCATATATATCAGGCATAGTGTAGGGTGGTGACATCTTTCATGATACCAATGGTTCTATTATTTTAGATTTCATGTTAATCATTAGGAATTGAAATACTCTCTGGGATAAAGGATAGGGGATTCTAGTATATCTTTTTTAGTCAGAATAACATTTACCTCAATATGGTTGAAACCAACCCCAACACTATCTATAACACCTTTCATGGTCTCTTCTCCATCCCATGGTTATCCTGCTATCGATTTCTCTAGTGAAAAAGTCTCATAAATAACTACATCGAATACATCCACACATACTATGACTAACCATCCTAGATACCCTGGTAACCCGATAACTGAGCCGGTCCTGACATAACCTAAAGGGTGTTCTCGATCCCCATGGGCCGGTGACTAGCACATGGCATCGAACAACATACACGTTCGAATGATTTCTGCCACAATAGTGCGAAAGTGAAAGCAACAAGAAATTATGAATATTAAAAGAAAATACAATGGGAGTAATGTACTAAAATACAACAAGGCATAAAATCCAAAAATACTACAACCCAATGTACTAAATCATGAAACAACCCCAAAGTCCCTAAGAGCATAACTCACCAAGCCAAGACTCAACAGTTAAATCCTCCTCCATGAAATCCCTATCTGCTGCTCAAACCTGGTAGGAGAAAGTCTACAAACCCCTAAATGAAAAGGTTGGGTGTGATCCTAATCCTGGTAGTATACCACCAAAGATTCCATATAGATTCCAAATATAGATTTACCAATTAAAGAGTGTTAACTTTTGAAATAAAAAATTTTGGAAATCAAAATCATATTTTAACAAACATATAATAGATTTTCAAATTGATGGAAAGATACTTTTCAAGCATAGTCTTTCATAACAAAATATGGAATATTTCTAAAACAATGGCTTAAAATGTTTTTACATAAAAAAGTTTATGTAAAATTAGCAGGCATGTAAAACAGTTCCAAAATCATTTGGCATACATTTATATCTCAAATATAAATAAACAAGCGAGCAACATGGTCATCTTACAAAAGGTACGAAATTATTAACCAACTATAGGGTTCATCACTCTCTAAGTGGACTCATCAATATGTGTAAACACACATCCTTCTGACACTCGCTAGAGCCGACTCATCACCCTCCCATCGGGGATGTGACTTGCTGCATGTATGTTTTAGAACACTGTCGTAAGCATAGAGTGTATCCAAATAACTCACTAACTACCTAAGGATTTCATGTGCTCTTACATGATGGGAGATTTATTTTAATAATTCTTAAAATACAATTAAATCTCATTCTACCATTTCAGAAATGCCAATTTCTTTACATTTAAAACCTTAACAAGTTTTATTAAAAAAAACATGTCGCTTTCACAAGATAAAACTGATGGGTTTCTGTCAAATAATTTTTAAGCCTTTTCATGAGTTTGAAATCCATTTTAAATTGATTCCATCTTTTCAAAATAAATTTTCACAATTAAATTCAACAATTTAAATTTAAATCATTTCATAAAATGCAAAATTTAAATTCAACAATCTAAATTCTCCATTTTCCACAAAACCACCCAATTCAATGGAATTGGGGTATTTCACAACATTCCAACAATTTTGTTTTCCCCAATTTAAATAAAACATTTAAATTGAAATAATTTCTATAAACCCGTCCAATACAATGGGATTGGAGGTTTTCCAAATTTATGTTCGAAACCTTTTCAAATCTTCCAATTTAATGGAATTGGGTTTTATGAAAACCATTGAAAGTTGTTATAAGAAATTGAAATAAATCAAGAAATATAATGGTAATCAATTTGGTTAAAATAGGTTGGAACCACCTACCTCTTTCCTGTAGAGAAACACTCACAGAGACACCCACAAATGATAATAAAGTTGTAGAAGACCTTGAAACTCAACCTAGAAGCAAGATACAACACCACAGGGCAAGGATCCATCAATCGCTATATGGTCCATGAAAACCCAAGAGAAAAGAAAGAGAGAACTCATGGAACACAGAGAAACAATTACCCGGGAATCACACCACATGTGAAACAGTGATCCAAAGCCAAAGAAATCGATCTGGAAAGAGTTATCACTCTCAAAAACTTCTAGGAAGGGTTCTGGGGTTGAGAGAAAGGAAGAGTGGATGAATGGAATGAAACGTAATAGCCACATGCATGACTTAAGCTTGGATGCAGGCCGAGTCATAACATGAAGGTAGGGGTCATGAAGTGCAGTCCACATTGGATAAGTATGCTGAAAAAATCATCACTTAGGACTACTATACCATCATTTAAACTAGTCATGACTTGTACTCCACATTCACGATGTGAACCATTCATGACGTGTACCACAGGGTCACGATGTAAACTTTCCCAGAAACCTACAGAAAAACTAGAAACCACTCTTAAGGACATGAACCAAAGGGAAACTTAGAAAATGGGAAAAACTTACCCAATCATGGTAACAGGATGTTACAACCTCCCCACCATAAAAACGTTCGGCCCCTAAAAACCTATGAAGAAACATCCATGACAAAGATATGAGGCCACTACTCTCTCATCAGTGCCTCCATCTCCCACATCTCATGAGAAATAGATCCATGCTACCATAAAAAATGAACCAAAGGTATCATCCTCCCAAAAAGTACCTTGGCCTCAGAATAAACTATCATGACTGGTCGTTCAGTCATAGATAAATTAGGCTCGATCTCAAGATCACTCTAGCTCAAAAAAATAGATGGATCAGATAGATACTTTCTCAACTTCGATACATGGAACAAATTATCTATCGATGTCATCTACGGTGGAAGTGCCAAACGGAATGCAACTTTCCCTACCAGCTCAACAACCTCAAAAGGCCCAGAAAAATGAGAAGCAAGTTTTCCTTACCTCCCAAGTCGTCGATGAACCAACAAAGGTGAAACACTCATGAACACCTAGTCACCAATTAAAAACTCCAATGGTCTGTGACGTCGATCATCGTAAGACTTATATTGGCTTTTTGCTGTAAACATCCTCTAATGAATCAACTGAAACTTCGCTTTTGTCTCTCAGAACAAACTCGGTCCAACTAAAAAATATTCACCAATCTCCGACCAACACAACGATGATTTACAAGGTCGACCATACAAGGACTCAAAATGGGTCATTCTAATCACAGACTAGTAACTATTGTTATAAGAAAAATCAACCATCCTCAAGAGATCATCCCAAGTCCCACCAAAGTTGAGAATAAATGCATAGATCATATCCTCAAGAATATATATAGTTGTTTCTGTCTGGCCATCTGACTATAGATGGTAGGCCATTCTCAAACGGGCCTAAGATTCTAGTGCCTCATGAAGGCCTATCCAAAAGCAATAAGTAAAGCGAGGATCCCTATCAGAGACTATAACAGATGGAACTCTGTGAAAATGAAAAATCTCTTTCACATAGAGACTTTCCAACTCCTCAACTTTGGCCATATCACGAATGGGTATAAAGTGAGTTGAGTTAGTTAACCTGTCAATCACAACCCATATTGTATTCTTCTTTCTCTGGGTATGTGTCAACCCAACCACAAAGTCTATAGGGATTTCATCTCACTTCTATGTTGGTACTAGAAGTGGATGAAGCAAACTCAAAGGTTTTTGGTGCTCGGATTTCACATGTTGGCATGTATAACAATAGGAAATAAACTCGGCAATTCCCTGCCTCATACCTGACCACCAGAACTGTCATTGAATATCATAGAACATCTTCATGGTTCCTGGGTGCATTTCCCACTGGGAATTCTGGAAATCCCTCATAACAGCATTCCTTATAGAAGACAGTAACACAAAGTGATTCCAAAAGTATAGAATGTCCTCTTTGGGGAAGATATAACTCAAGCTCTTTTGGTCTGAATACATGGTAAACCTTGCTCCGAAATGGTATTTCCACCAACTCTTAAGTGCATGCATCACTGTCGCAAGTTCAATGTCATGGGTAGGATAATTCTTCTCATGTGGCCTCAGATGATGAGATCCATATGAAACAACATGGTCACTTTTCATAAGAAAACAACCCAAGAATGAACATGATCCATCACAAAAGACCATGTAACCATGCCCGACCTCTAGAAGGGTCAACACAAGTGAAGTAGTCAAAAAACGTTTTAGCTCAACAAAAGAACTATGACATTTATCATTCCAAGAAAACTTCACCACCTTCTGAGCTAGAGCAGTCATCAGAGAAGCCAAATTTTAAAATTCCTTAATAAAACCGCGATAGTATCCTGCTAAGCCCCAGATGCTATGAATCTTGAATATATTTCATGGTCATTTCCAAGTCATAACAGCCTTCACCTTATCAGGATCAACTAATATTCCTTGTTCTGACACCATGTGCCCCAAAAATTTCACTTCCCGTATCCATAAATCGCACTTTGAAAGCATGGAATAAAGACTGTGATTTCTCAACAAACATAGAATGGTTCTCAAATGACGCACATGATCCTCCTCTGACTTGGAGTAAACAAGGATATCATCCACAAAGACTACCACAAAGGTATCCAGATGCTTGTGTAAAATCCTGTTCATCATAGACATTAAAACTACTAGATCATTTTTTAGTCCAAAGGGCATGACCAGGTACTCATAATGACCATACCATCTCTGAAAGGCTATTTTCAGAATGTCAGATTTTTTTATCCTCAACTAATGGTAACCAAACCATAGGTTGATCTTTGAAAACTACTTCTCCCCTTTCAACTATTCAAATAAATCATCAATCTATAGAAATGGATATTTGTTCTTTATGGTAACTGGATTGAGATTTTGATAATCAACACATAGACGAAGTGAACCATCAGATTTCTTTGCAAAGAGAATCGGTGCTACCCAAGATGAAACACTCGGGAATATAAAGATTTTCTCAAGAAGATCATCCAATTGGTACATTAGATCTTTCAGCTAATATGGTTCCATTCAGTAAGAGGGAATAGAAATTGGTTGAGTACCATGTACTAAATCAATAGCAAAATATACCTCCCTTACCCGTCGAAAACCAGAGAAGTCTGAAGGAAACACATCAGGAAACTGTATGATGACTGGAGGGAGATCACCACTCCATGATTCTCACCTAAAATCAAAAACAAACATAGATATCACTTTCTCCAACTCTAGATAAGATATTCAAGATCTGTATGACGTTGGTTCCCATTCTCCTTGAATGAAAAGAGGCACACCACTAGGTGTAGTAAAGTAGACCCATCAAAGATAACAATCAATTCGGGATTTATTTCCAATGAGACAATCCATCCTGAATATGACTTCAAGAGACTTCATATCAAAAATTAGAAAACTCTATGCTATCTGGGCATCTGATAGAAAGAAAGAACAAGCAGGACTATGGAGACCCTTCTCTCTCTTCATACCAAGGGGTGTAGTAATATCCATTTCACAAGATAGAATCTCCATATTATGATTAAGAAAATTAACAATGCGGGTTGAAATAAATGAGTGAGATGGACTAGTATCAAATAGAGCAGTCACTAATGATGAAGCTATAGTAATGGTACCTCTCACAGTCGATGGACCTGCATCTGATTCCTCTAGAGACTCTTACACTTCATGAAGAAGCTTCGTTCTAGATGTATGTGGTTAGAAACCTTTTGAACAAGTATCATTTGCTTTCCCCATAGTTTTAGAAGGAGATGATGACCCTATTCCACCACGCAGAGCAGAGAAGTGATGGAAGAATCTTTGTAAGTGTCATGAATCTCCACAGGAAATATAGTCTTTGAGTGACTCAGTGAAAACCCTCTTGGAATTCCCTGGATTTCCACACAGATATAAAACCAAAGAACTTCTTCATGGAACTGTAGGAGGTATGGAATGACTCTTCCATTGAGAACAATTGTGAGAATTATCACACTTCATTTTTTATTTATGGAAACGAATGCTGCCACTGGGAGAAAAAGAAACTCTCACTAACCCTGACTTACTAGCCAGTTCCATATCATCCATCATCGCCCTATCCAACACATCAAAATTAGTGGGTAGCTTCAACAATAAAACCGAATAATGTATATCTGATCGAAGTCCCAACTCAAACCATCGATCCGTTATTCTATCATAATATACAATCTCAGAAGAAAAATGCACCAACTAAGCAAAGAAATTTGAATACTCAGTCACATTCTTGTCAGCCTGCTCCAGCTTGAAGAATTCTATAGCCTTATCCAAGACCATAGACTCTAGATATAACTGGTTGGTGAAAATAAATTTGAATTCCTTTCACATTAATCCCTCATGTTTCCCTATCGTCGCCATCATGTCTCACTATCTTCTACTCGGTCCCTCCAGTATGAAGGTGTCACACTTCACCAAGATCATGTCTTGTGTGTTCAAGAACTCAAACAAACATTCTATCTTGCTCTACCATTCATCAGTATGTTGAGGGTTGGGGGAGCCCTTAAATACTAGTGCCTTTTGGAGAAGTAAATCTTGAGAAAGATTCTGAAGAACATCCCCCTGAGGATCCACAGCTGGGGCATGATCATGAACTGGAGTTGGTTTCTATCCTAGATCTTGGACAGCGCACACAATAACCTCAACTAAACTTGGATACACAATAAGACTCACTTGTTGAGATTCAGTAGTAGCCACTTTCTGGATATTATTCACATGTCTTCTCGAAGGCATGATGCTGCACAACATTAACAACCATATAGAAAACATTATATTAACACTCAAACTGAGCAATAAGGGAAAAATAAATCCCAATATATTGAAAACAAGATTTTGATTCTAGACTATCCAAACCAAAAGTTGGGAATAGACTAGAACTAATGATCAAGTCATCTTTCCCAAACCACCCCTGGTGACTTAAGGTTCACTGTGGTGAGAGCTGTCCAGGCACTCAATCGTAGCTACCTCTTATGTCCTAACAAGATTTCACAAATGCATACTGACTTTAAGACAAAGTCTTTTCAACCTCCCTCTGATACCAATTTGTCACGAACCATCTCGGGTACCCTGGTAACCTGATAATCGAGCTGGTCCTGACATAACCTGAAGGGTGTTCTCCATCACCATGGGTCGGCGACTAGCACTTGGAATCAAAGAACATACACGTGAGAATGATTTCTGCTACAAAAGTGTAGAAGCAAAAGAAAAAAACAGTATTCATATCAAAATAAACTCCAATGGAAGTAATGTACCAGAATACAAAAAGGCATAAAATCCCAAATTACTACAACACAAAGCAAACAAGTAGGACACAACCCCAAAGTCCCTAAGGATGCAACTCACCAAGCCAAGACTCAATTGCTAGATCCTACTCTAAGAGATCCATATCTACTAATCAAACTTGGAAGGAGAAAGTCTACAAGCACCTAAAGAAAAAGTAGGGTCTGAGCCTAATCCCAGTAGGATATCACAAAAGATTTCATACTGATTATAAATATAGATTAACCAATAAAAATCTTAAACTTTTGAAATAAAAAATTTTGGAAATCAAAAATCATATTTAAACAAACATGCAATACATTTTCAAACCGATGGAAAGATTATTTTCATGAATAGTCTTTTCATAAAAATAGATGAAATATTTCTCAAATAATGGCTTAAATAAAACAGTAACATAAAACAGTTTATGGAAAACTGGAAAGCATGTAAAACAGTTACAAACAACAATTGGCATACATTTATATCTCAAATATAAATAAACAAGCAAGCAACATGGTCATCTGCCAAAAGGTATGAATGTATTAACCAGCTATAGGATTTCACACTCTCTAAGTGGACTCAACAATTTGTGTGCACACACATCCCCCTAACACTATACAGAGGCGAATCGTCACCCTCCCAATAGGGATGTGACCCGATGCATGTATGTTTTAGAATTTTTTCATAAGCATAGAGTGTATCCAAATAACTCACTAACTACCTAAAGCTTTCATGTGCTCTTACACGATGGGAAATATATTTTATTAATGCTTGAAATACAATTAAATCCCATTCTTCCATTTCAAAAATTCCAATTTCGTTCAATTTAAAGCCTCATTATGTTTTATTGAAAAACATGTCGCTTTCAAAAGATAAAACAACTGGGTTTCTATCAATTCATTTTAATCCATTTCACGAGTTTGAAATTCATTCAAAACTGATTCCATATTTTCATAATAAATTTTCACAATTAAATTCAATAATTTAAATTAAAAACATTTCATCAAATGCACAATTTATATTCAACAATCTAAATTGGCCATTTTCCACAAAACTACCCAATTAAATGGAATTTGGGTTTTCAAAAATTTCCATCAATTCATTTTTCCACAATTTAAATCAACCATTTAAATTGAAAAAAAATTCATAAACCCATCCAATCCAACTGGATTGGATGTTTTCCAAATTTCAATGCCAAAACCTTTTCAAATCTCCCAATTCAATGGAATTGGGTATTATCAAAACAATTGAAAGTAGTTGTAAGGATTTGTATTTAAATAAGCAATTGAAATAAATCAAGAAATATAATGGTAATAAATTTGGATAATATGGGAGGGAGACACCTACCTCATTCCCTAAGAGAAACACTCGTAGCAGCACCCACCAACGAGAACAAAGGTGTAGAAGACCATGAAACTCAACCTAGAAGAAAGGTCCAACACCACAGGGAAAGTATCCATCAATACCTAGATGATCCATGAAAACTAAGGAGAGAATAAAGAGAGAGCTCAAGGAACATGTAGAAACACTTACCTGAGAATCGCACCTCATGTGCAACAACGATCCAAATCCAAAGGAATCGATTCGAAAGGACTTATCTCTCTAAAAAATGCCTAGGAAGTCTTTTGGGGTCAAGATAAAGGAAGAGCAGATGAATAGAATGAAACATAACAGTTACATGCATGACTTAAGCATGTACGGGGGACGAGTCACGATGTGAAGGTCAAGGTCATGACATGTAGTCCATATTGGATAAGTACACCAAAAAACCCATTGCTTCAGACTATTATTCCATCCTTTAAACTGGTCACGATGTGTAATCCACATTCATGACGTGAACCATTCATGACATGTAACATAGGTTCATGACATGAAATTTCTCAAAAACCTACAGAAAAACTAGAAATCACTCCTTAGGACTTGAACTAAAGGGAAAATTCGAAAATGGGAAGAACTTACCTGATCAAGGTAATGAGATGTTACACATACCATGTGGGAAATAAAGGTTAACATTTCTTTTCTTCCAAGAACACTCATGGTATTTCATTTAATTTTTTCATTAATAGGATCCATTCCACCTAAAGGTGTGGACTTAGTCCAAGGGGATTCCCTTAGACTTCATCAATTTACACCCCCATGACCTTTCTTGCAATGTACATGACTCCTTCCCCTGTTTTTAAAATTTAAATAAAATTATGATGATGGATCATGAATATCCCATGAAAATATTATATTATAGTATAACTTGTAGAATAAAAATATGTTTTATAAACATCTTTTCATTATAAAACATTCATAGTAAGAATAAGAATGGTTTCTTTGGTTCAAAACCCATGTAAAGCATTTGTTACATCAAATAAGGCCATCACATATGGAGAATGGTTTTTATAGATAAATCACTTGGAATGTTTCTTGTGGAAAATAACTTTTATTTGAAAATATATTTTTAAAACTGAAAATTCATAAATTATTTTGGAAATACTTTTCTTTCAAATAACTCTGAAAACATATAAAGGAAGATTGAAAAATAGTTTAAGAAATTTATTAATGAAAATATCCTTACCACATAGAAAATATTTTTTTAAAACATAAAACATTTCAAATTAAATTCCTTCTAAATAACCGTTGAGACTTATAAAGGATGATTTAAAAATAATTTAAAACATTTATTATGGAAAATATCCTTTCTAGTTTGAAAAAAAAACATTTTAAAAAGTATAAAATTTTAATAATCCATTTCTTTTAAAATAAATTTGAAAACTTATAAATTATCCTCAAATATAATAATGGTCATGACAGAAAAAAATACCATTCATGTTGTATGAGTTAAAACAAACATTCCTTTTACATTTTTAGTAAAATCCAAATGGGTATTTTTTGGAAAAAACATAAATAATTCATTCAAAAAATTTTATAAAAAGTAAAAAAAGTGTAAAATTATCTTTAATAAATCATTCAAATAATGTTTAAAACATTTTTTGAAACATTTATATAAAATAATTTTTGGTAAGAAAAAGGTTTTTTTGACTGAAAAGATGATTTTTATTAAAAATATTCTTGTTAAAATCATGAGTATGTAATGAGAGTAAAATGAAGGGAAACATGTATTCTCATGAAATAACCATAGTATAATAAAATTCATGAGTTTAATGATAATGTTATCATATTATTTTAACATAAAAAAAATCATAAGCAATTCTGATAAACGATGAGATTGCAAGATAAAATATTTACCACTTTGGTAAATTTGAAATGTATACCCCATGAAGGAATGTCAATAAATGAAATAAAAAAATCATGATAATAAAGATATTCATGATATTACATTTCAAATGGGATGTATATAAACTAAATTTAAGAATATAAGCACATAACATAATCATATATCTCAAAGAAGGAATATTGAGACACAAATCCCTTACCGATTTGGTAACTTTTGAACAATATACCCCATGAATGATATATATCCTCAAATGAATATGTAAATACAAATAATTTCATGTATATGTGTCATAAAATTCATTTGAGGGATTCATATACACCACATAAAAGAAAATCACGGTGAATATGACATGTGTCTCACAGAAAAATACAAGTGAGATGGAAATCCATTACCTTAAGTATTTAAATCATTCATACTTATTTAAACCACCTGTATAATAAATTTATGTTCATTATACATATTTTAAATAAACACAATTATATATATGTTACTATATATTATTTACATATTCATTTGAAAAAAACATCAAAAAATCTTAGGGGTTTACAGATACCCTTCACATATCACTTCCTATGACAATGATATACATGGATGGGAATGGGACCTACCTACTAGCGATAAGGTTTAGCTTCTTCCTTGGAACCATCCATTAGGAGGATTGTATGACTTCTATGAGAGGTAGTATATTGATAAACCCTCCTCTAATTTCTTATTTTCAGAGTTCTGGTATTTTATTAGCAATGAGACACACCCGGTACTAGCGTGATTCAACTTATTCTGGGGGACCCTCCTTAATGTAGATGGTTTGTATTATGTGAGCGGCATCCTAGTGATACAACCTCTTCCGACCAATTTGTTTTGATTTGTGGGTATATAATTATCCAATGAACCCACCTAGTTCTAGTGTGGTTCACCTTTTACCATGTCACATATACCTTTTGGGATGGTTTATCTTATGTGATAAGAAGTTTGTTGCCATTAACTCCTTTAATTGCTTAATTTCTAAGTTTTGGGGCTACAATTGATCAAGGGACCCACCATTTTAACGTCCCCATCCTGGCTACCACTAACTAGTGCCCTAAGATGAGTTATCATATGACCTCAGGTGTGCCTCCTCGTATGCTAGAGGCTGCCGACTAGGAGTATGGGTCTAATAGATCACATGGGGAGACTATAGCTTCTATATTAGTGTAATCCATAGCTGATAAAAATAATAAATAAGAGGAAAAATAAACATTATACAATAAACATATAGTACCAAACATTTCCCAAAGTTGGGTACAAACCCACAACTAAAAAGTTAATATTCTATGTCATGTCTTGAAGTTCCAGGTATAAGAAAACACAATGTAAAGACAAACTAAAAAAATAATCAAGATGGGTTCCATCAATAAGTTAGGTCCCCTCCTCCATGAGCACCCCATACGCAACTCAACCAACTGAAATAGGGTCTTTTCCCTTGTTCTTCCCTGAAACCAAGAAATTTATATGGGTACCCAATGGTTTCCTAACCAGAGTGAGTAAAACTTAGTAGGCCACCACCAATAGTGTAAACAAAATATCTTGTCTAAATAGATGGTGGATGAATATTCTTGAAATAATCACCAGATAAACTAAAGATAATCAAGGTTCCATTATTTAAAATTATTCACTTAAAACATTTCATTATTTATTCCATGGGTTAGGCCATTCATAAATTATATCACACTTACCCTGGATCCCAAGTCTAGGTAATCTCATCTAATTCAATAGTTAGGGGCGTAGAGCCTCAGTTCTTCTCCCCAACCCATTAATTCTTGGGGTGGGGTTTAGAGCCTCTATCCAACCAACCCCATGGGAGGAGCCTCATTCCAATATCCCACATATCATTAAGCTATATTCACATACTTTAATAACCATTCCTTACATACACCATTACAGTAAACCATAATCAAGAAATACACACATCATTCACATTTAATAGTTTATTAAATATATAAACCATCATTATGCCTTAGTCCATTTACAATTTCCCATTTATATTCATTAACTCGCTTAAATTAATCCATTACAACCCATAAGTCATTTAACTTATTCACGGTAATCCATTTAACCCATTCACAATTCTCTAACAACCCCTATTCCATGAAATCAACTAGACAAAAATACTGTTGTTACATTTCATTAACCAAATAAAAATTTTAACACATATATCAAGGGATCTACATCATTACATAAAATTTTGATTCTAATCATTACCATTTTCCATGTTCGGGTAATAGAACACCCCATAGGTGGCCCTATAATGGGTTTAATAAATCTCAACACATTCCAAGGGGACCATGAGGGTTTCAATCCACCCCTTAGTGGACCAATTCTCTAAATCTTACCAAATAATTAAATTAATAATAATAAAACACTCAAATCACAACCACATATACATAAACCAATCATCAAGACTATGGGATATAACATGTAGACCACCTACCTTGATTTTGTAGAGAACCGCATGCTCAACCATGGACTTTGACTCAAACCCAAACACCCTCGAATCCTCCACCTTGAATATGATGAAACAATAGTGTTTTAGGGATTCAAAAGAAGAATACAAACAACCACAGAAGACCTAATACAGAAAATAGAAGGAATAAGACCGTTAGACTCACTCAGAGATTCGATTTTCCACCAACAACCCTCCAAATGTCCTAGAAACGAAGGAGGTAAATCCTTGGGAATCTTGTGGAGTTTTGGTTTGTACCTTGGGTTGTAGGAGGAGGAATGGGGATAAATCACGAGTTAGATCACTTAAGTTCTGAGAGAGAAAAATGGTAATTTTCCACTTTTAATGGGGTTCATGGTTTGGCCGCACTGTTGGCTAAAATCTTTGCCATCCTCTATCCAAGAGGGTGCTAAGAAGCATGGTTACCTTAAGAGACTGCATAGTTTGACAAACATTCTCAGACTGTATGTGATGTCTTTGTCTATGACTGAAGAATTTTTCCTTACCGATTGAATGGTTTTTTCAAACCATGCACCCCTCCTTAAAGCATGCACGGTTTGGGCGCATGGGTACTACTAATCACGCGACAACCATGAATCATGCACTTGAAGGACATTTTCCCTCTTCTTTTATGTCCTAAATCCCTGAAACACCACTGATAATTCTTATAAATTTGGAAAAAATTATTAAACCATAAATGAAGATAGTTAAATAAAAAAATAAACAAAAATGTACCTCAAGAATGTCTGGGATCCTACAACATCCCCACATTTAATAGCTCCTCATCGATCTAATATATGTATCATCACTGAGCCTCCAAGGTAGAGATATTTGGCCATCATTCTAGCATATTGGTCTACCTTTATCAAGTCTCTTCATGGAAAATACCATAAAACCATAACACTCATACCAAAGATATGACCTTGAATCACAAAACATTATCACTCCGATCCACAAAATCAACTGGATACTCCTCAAAGGATGGATCACCCTAAAGAAATATCAACCACATGATATCCATAAGAATCCATTGAAAATAGAGCCTAAATCATGAAATAATGAAGTATCTCACTTTTCATCGTACCATCATGGAAGAGCCAACTGGTGCCCCATCAGTTTGATCCTCTTCGTAAGTCTTGAACTAAATCACTTGGCACCGTCTTACACTATTTAGAAAACTCTAAATTTGACTCCAATACTCAATAACCAATGGGATCTTTCCATAATTGAACATCCAAAACACAATCGAAGCACTAAAGACACTGAACAGGTTAAACATGATCCAACACAAATTATCAAGACCAAAACACCAAAATGGTACTTACTTGATTCCATCCAACCCAAACCCTGGTCAAATCATCATCCTACCACATGCCTATTATATTGAACCCCCAGCATATGCTTTATCATACCAACACCATCTTATGGTGTTGGATACTTATAACATAAAAAGGGGTACATTAGTATCATAACTAAAATGTCCAATACATACTTAGCATGTTTCCCAACTCATTGTTCCCAAAAATCCAGAAGAAGGGAATCCTACTTTGGAAACCATCCTTGCCATAAAAAACAAACACAAAGGACATGAATCCACCGTCCATTTTTCATACGAGAATAACTTGAACTCACTAAAGTTATATTTCATTTTAGAAATGTACTTTCCACTAAGAAAATCAGTCATGGAGGTGTATCCTAACTCATCACTTTCATTCCTTTTTACTATATCGTGTGATACTACCTCTGACTGGCCTATTCCAAAACACACATCTTCCACTGTTGAAGCTGTACCCTTTCACATACTCATGGAGCCATATTGATTAAAGCCTATCATTATTATATAATTCACATATTGGGTTTATTCCATGAATTCTAGTAGACTTAACCATGACAACAACAAATACCCTCCAAAACATCATTGTGCTTCGATGCACCCATAAATATTCCTAAAAAAAATACTTCCACATTCTGTAAATTGTGTAAGGACAACTAGGTACTTATAAAAAAACCGATTTCAAATCTTCATAACATGCATCTCACTCAAAACATTCATCGAAGGTTGTTTGAAAGGTATCACTTTCATCTCTTATCCCAAGTCGAGTAGAACTATCCCCGACTGACTCCACCTAGGAATGCTCAGAATCACTATCAGAAGACCACTACCATACTTTACCAAGAAGCCTTCACTACTAAGGAATCTACCTGGTCAGCCAAACAAAACCACCAATGTCCATGCTCAACCTCAGATGAGGCTCAAGCATCCAAACTCCCCGTCCATAGACCGATTTCATTTCTTACCATGCCCGTCATCAACTCTAACACAGGTATCTCAAATTTCATTAAGATCCATCCAAAGATCAATGAAAACTCTTGGATCATTTAACTAGCACATCCAAGGTCCACCAAGACATTTTTATGGAACCCAAAGTGAACCTCACATGTTTCTCGTTGGCATCTCGATGCCACCACATAAACTACACACTCTACTCCATATATCCTGAACTAAAATATTACTCCCCACATTAGGATTTTCATTATTATCACTGTTCTCATGAAATTCCAAAAACTATAGTTCTCACATCAATCATAATACAAACCCCCAAAAATGTTAGGCGGTTGTCTGTAATTCGTAAAAACAACAAAGAAAATATCACCCATCACCAATTCCCAGATCCTGAGAACGAAACCCATGACATTCATCAACATTTGGTTCATCCTGAGGACCTCACCTGTAACTGGTTGAGGGTGTACCTCCCACAATCCAATTCCTCATATACTTCTCCATGATAGAAAACAAGAAAAATCCCCACGTCTAACAAAAATATGTTTAGGAATACAGGAATTAAGACAGAGCTCTCTTAGTGTACCTGAGATGATGACAGGATACACTACTATGAAATTGGTTTTATCCAATTATAGGGATTTTGCAGCGCTAGTTAAAGACCCTGTTGAGACCCCATTTTTCATCTCTAAGAAAACCACCATTACGGGGGGTCATTAACAGTGCTTTTTTAGAAATGTTAAAGGGGGTCTCTAATAGCACTAAAAATAGGGTTGTTAAAGACCCACCTTTATCGACACTTTTAAAAAAGCACTGACAAATGGGGTCTTTTATCATCGCATGTAAAAAATTGTTGATAAAGGGGGTGGGTGTTTATTATCAGTTTTTTAGAAGCGATGATAAAGACCCCTTTTATTACCACCTTTTTAGTAGCGCTGATAATGATATAATTCAAAAAATCTATATTTCATTATAAAAATTAATATTTAAAAATATTTATGTTGATATAGATATAATATATATTTTTCAAAATATGTTTTATATAAGGTAAATAGGCATTAACACTTAATATATAAAATTTTTAGTGAAAATGGCGCATAAAATAATTAAATAAATATTTTCAATTAATAATTTTCTTATTGTTACAATGTAATAGTCATTTAATATCAATTTGATGATAATAAATATCAAAAAATTAATAAAATATCTAAAATAAGGTTAAAATGTAACTCGGACATCAAAAGGCCATAACATATGATTAGACTGTCTGTTTGAGCTATACCGCATATCAAATCAAAGCCTATGATTAGCTATACATCCTCAGTGTTAGAGGTAATCTTGTGTCACATTTTTCAAGGCCACCAAAGGCCCATAAGTCCTCCAAAACCAAGGTTTTAGTCAGGGTACCCTATATTTTTAACATTTCATAGATTTTCAGCCTTGTTTAAGGGGGTCTGATTTCCATTTTTTGGTGACTGAATTTATTCCCGGGTCTTACATTTATATTGATATTTTAGTTTTGAAATTTTATTGTTTTTTATCCTGTATGTTTATTTATAATTAAATATGTACATGTTTTATTATATTTACTTGTAATAAATCACTCGTATAAATACATATAATAACATATTTATGTAAAATGAATATTCTAATATATGTAAATAAATACATATTATAAAATTGTATTTAAAGTAATATCTAACCATGTTTTACATTATAGATATATATACAAATAAGTTTGTATTAATAAATGGATGTATTTTTATATTATATTCTATTATATGTAAATAAATATAATATATAATATATTTAAATAAATATAATTATATTTATATCACACACTCACATATATTGTATAAGTTTATTTAGAAATAATTATATAAATATATGTAAATATATATATAAATATATATATATAAACAAAAATGTCATTAAACTAATAGTAAAACAATATGGTGTAGTGGTAAAGGTTTTCAATCATCGAAGGATATGTTCATGGTTGAAATCCTAGGGGCATGCATGAGGCTAGAAATTCATAAAATGCTGATAAAAGGGGTGGTGGGGTGAAAAGCACTGATAAAGGGGGGGCACCATTAAAGAGGTCATGGTAGCATTGATAAAGGTGTTAGTCTCATAGACATCTAAAAAATTTAATTTTACCCCCTTTAACAGCATTGTTAAAGGCCCCCTTTAACTGGATAAAAAGAAAATCTTAAAAGGGCCCTTTAACAACACTAAAAAGGTATTGTTAAAGGACCTTTTTAACATTTCTTTTTTAGCACTGTTAAAGGGGGCCTTTAGCATCACTTTTTTAGCACTGATAAATGTTTCTGTCTTTTAACCACGCTCCAATTTTCTGCACTTTTTTAGCTCTGATAAAGTCCTATTATAGCATTGTAAAAGGCCTTTTGTAGTAATGATATTGGGCATGATCATCACTAGCTAATGGTATGCTATGAGTTTTTTAAAAAAACACCAAAATAATTTTTTCTCATCACCAATATCACATCCCACTAGTAGGTTTCCATGACCTAAGGAAAGTATCAGGCTTTCATGCCCACCAACATTTCATCTACCCTTTATCACCACAACTCAGGTGGGGTTTCCAACCAAACTGACCACCACTTCGTGACTCTCTACCAAGAAGCCACAAACCAATGCATCATGTGGAACTACAGCCACCACACCTCTAGATTTCTTCTAACAAGACATTCGAAACACAAAATGGAAACACAAGGTTCCATGACATGAATCCAAAACCAAATAGTCTCTTTTATTCCCAACCATTTTCCACTAGTTTCATGGAAAATGATAGGTGCTTACTTCTAAGCCACCTGTGTATGTATCCCAAATAGCATCATGCATTTATAACACATGTCACATCTAGAACTCCTTAGATCCCTTGATGTATCTTAATTTACTTTGGCAACACAGTAAAACTGACATTAGATTATACCATCCAAACATCACCAATGTATGACCCAAATGCCCACATACTCATCAGACTTCACCTCTTAGTCAATCAGCCTCATCAGACTCAAGGCATTCTCAACATATCACCCAACAACCAAACCATTCATTCAAACAAGCAAAACAAAGTGACCATCCTTTCCTTGTGCGTCACCTTCATAACAAAAGAATCAATCCATGATTTAGTCACCATTTTCTCATCCACACAAATTCAACATCAATGCATCAATAATTCATCATCACAATAGAAATTCTAGACATCCAAAGGATCTAACCCTTTGAACCAACCATACAACCACTATAGGTACTGAGATGCCTGCCTGAGAAATAAACCTAAGCATAACCAGATCCTTTTACCAAACACATATTGAGACCCATTGTGCATCGATTCTACCTCTGAAGCAACTATATGTGGCTCACATCTTAAGACACCTTTAACACTCATCCAACCTCCATTGAGGATACCCTCAATTCCACAAAACTATCAATGCAAAACCAAAACTTTAGTCACTTCACAAGAACCATCACCCTTCCTCACTTATCCCTCTAGGCCAAAACTACACAAGGAAACTCTCTCTCTATTCCACTTCCAAAGTCCAAAACATCCACATATGTGATGCACAACCAAAATAATTAACAACATAATCTGAACTATATCTGATCCATACACATCAAGACACGATATAAGAATTAGCAACCCCATCCATCCTCTCTCACAATGGCATTCTTAACCCTGTTCTAATATTCAATACACCTACCACACCATGAAATAACTTACTCTATGTTCTAATATCATGAAAGCATACCACCACAAATGGCACCATGAACCAAGACATCCATTTCAAAACCCAATGCAATCTTCTTGATCACAACCTACAACGGTTGCCACATCTATATTACTAGACGATACCTGTCAAACTCAAGGATATAGCCTAGCCAAAGTTGAAATAAGAAACACCCCTCTATCCAACACATAACGCACACCAAGGTCCTTAAACTAAGGCACTCCATTATCCATAAACAATTCATTCTGCAAACCCTATCCCAATAGACATAGTCACATTTATAACACTATCCCTACCATCCACACCATGGTTCATGGTCAACATAGTTTAACCAACTTACATGAGCACAAACCTTTTAACTAACACAATTTTTAATAATTTAACCTTCAAAAACATAAATCATTTTCATTTTGAGATCTACATTCATATTTTCAACATAAAACCACACAAAACAATTTTAAACCATTTATATCTTTTCATTAGGAACTCATTCAACCATTACATCCACTTATTACAATAACATAATTGTATCATCCTCATTAGGTTCAATT
This sequence comes from Viscum album, assembly GCA_963277665.1. Classification (NCBI taxonomy): domain Eukaryota; kingdom Viridiplantae; phylum Streptophyta; class Magnoliopsida; order Santalales; family Viscaceae; genus Viscum; species Viscum album. The sequence goes on from OY728135.1 coordinate 112,164,686, forward strand.
TCTTACAATCCCAAATAGATAGAAAATCATCTTACTTTTCCAAAACATAAATGTGTTTCCCCCATGTGTGCCTATCAAGATTCTTTCCACCTATATCCATTGGTTCCATAAATGATGCATGAATTCACAACCGCATTCCATTCTTACCATGAGAAAAATATCATAATATAGTCACAATAAACAATAAGTGCATCACCCAATGGTGATATATCATTCAATTGTATCAACATAAAATAATCACAGCAATTCCACCCTGGGTAATTGGGTTTTCTCCATACATGGGTTAGCTACTCCCATTCACGAGTTCATTTCCATGGCCCAACACATCATATTCTTCAATATACCATCCATAATTATTGATTAAATAAAAAATAATCTCTTTAATACCATTTTGTAATGTGCCCAACCTAGGTGCCACTAACCGATACGCTGAGCTGGGTCACCACATAACATCACGTGCACCTCCCTGTATGCTAGAGGATATCGACTAGAAGAAAGGGTCTAATGGGTCACGTGGGGAGACTATACCCTTGATATCAGAGTAAAACACAATATATAACAATAATAAATAAGGGTGAAAACTTGACAATAGAAAATAAACATGCATTACCAAAAATTTCCAAAGAAAGGTACAAACCCCAAACCAAATAGTGAATATGCTCTATCATGTCCAACAGTATGAGGTTTAAGAAAACACAAAGTAACGAAAAACAAAAACAATCCCCAATAAGGGTTTTATCACCAAGTCTGGTCCCCTCTTCCACACACATCCCATACCTATCTCAACATACTAGAATAGGGTCTTTTCCTTATCTCGAACTGAAACCAAGAAATCTACTTGGGTACCCAATGGCAGACTGAGTAGGGTGCGTGTAAAACTCAATAGGCCACCACCAATAATGTCTATAAAATATCCAGTCTAATTAGATGGTGTATTATTGTTCCAAAAATAATCACAAGATAAAAAAATATAAATTGGGTTCCATTAGTTATTATTATTCACTTAACCTCTTTCATTATTGGCGACATGGGTTAGGCAATTCATTCATAACACAACAACATATGTCAATCAACTACTAAGAATTAGGAAATAATTCTTGTTCCTTATATCACTAGGGAAACCATTTAATAATCAATTACATCGCACTAACCTTGGTTCCAAAGTCCCTATAGTCTCATCCAATGTAACTGTAAGGTCATAGAGCTCCAGTATAACTCCCTAACCTATGCATTCTAGGGGTGGGGATTAGAACCTCAGTCCAACCCAACCCATGGGAGGAGCCTACGCCCAAAATCTGACACATATCCAATATATGCTCTCATGATTTAATAACCATTCATTACATAAATCATTACAATAAACCATTATCATTTAATACACATAACATTCAAAACTCACAGTTTATTAAATACGTAAACCATCATTATACTTTACCTCATTTACAGTTTCCCGTTTATGTTCCAAAACTCACTTACATGGTTCCATTCTAACAACACTTATTCCATGTTAACAACTAGACATAACTACCCTTGTTCCATTTCATAACCCAAACCAACGTTTCAACACATGTAATGCCATGACCCTAGTTTTGCAGAGTCGGTGCATTATTACATAACATTTTCATGATCCCAAAAGATCAAGTCTCGAAAGACCGATTTTTTTAGTAGCCTTGGGAATACTAGATACATTCATAAGTCATACATTACATGATAAAATGGAAAACTACAACAACATCTTGTCTTTGTATTCCACACTCATATCCCCTCAGATTATCCCTGCAGATCAGCCATAAAATACTTCTTCACATCCTAGGGAAAATAAAACATAGAAAGGGGTGAGCTTAGATGCTCAGTAAGGATAACAATATTGCTGAAACTTTCATAAGTAAGCATAAACATTTAAGGCAATCTATAACTAAAACAAAAGCCTTTTAAACTTGAACTTCAACATAACATGGAAAAAATAAAATGAAATAATTCCATTTACATATTCACATGGATATTCTAATAGTCGAATAATCGCATGCAGTATCAACAACCACTTTCATAATGATGGAATGCATAATGTCAGACTATCATAACCACATAGTCAACAACTTGTGCCAAGACTACAAATAAGATTTTGTCAAGGCCTTGTTCCAAGACACTAGTTTGACTCATGAGACCTACCGATGCATCGAGGAGCTATAGCGGGCTCCACCCATCACTTACTAAGTACAATGCATTCCTCATATGAACGGGTTTAAACATAACATAAACAATCATATTAAAACTAGTATACGAAATGTCAATACTTTCTCCATAAACCATGAATGGTATAAAAATAACACATCCACAGTGAAACATATCACAAAACCTTCAATACAATATGGAAGTTTTTTATCATAATAAATAAACTTCAAATAAACTTAAAATCCATCAAAGGATATTGACATAGATGAAATCAAAACTATTTGAGAGAAATATCTCTTTTTTGAAATCATTTAAAAGTCACAAATTTATAAAGGAAGTAATTTAAAAGAGATTTTGGAATCAAAATGTCCCATGCCACTTTGAAACTTTTGAAAAGAAATATCATTTCAAAAGATTCATTTCCTTATAAATAAATCCTTAAAATCATTTTGAAAACATATACATTAATTAAAAATATTTAGAAAGTTAAATCTTTAAATCATTTAAAATTATGATCTTGATAAAGAGTACCTTTCACAAATTCTTAAAATATTCATTTTGGAATCATCTAAAGGGAACATAATTATAAAATAAAGCATTTACTTTCAAAATATTATTATAATATTGTAAGGGAAGCTTCGACAATTTTATAGTAGCGTAAAATAGCCGTACCCGCCATATAAGTTAAAAAAAGACATTCTTACCTTAATTATGTAGAAAAGGTTAAAAGGAACTTGTTTGGAATACGACAAAAAGATTCCTTTATAAAATTATTATTAAAAGTAAAAAAAGGGTATAAATGACTTTAACACATAGACTGTAAAATACTATGAATGATTTGAAATAAATTTTTAAGAAACATTGATGTGGATGATAAAGGGGTCCCAGTAGATAATTACGTATAAACAACCTCAGATAATGAAGAGATTGTGAAATAAACCCTTACCTTGTACTTTTCCTTGGTTTAGGGTAGGTTAACCTCATACATAATGGTGAAGTAATTGTTATTAAATTACAAAAAAAATCATATACATTAATATTATATCATATATGTTCTTTTAACATTGCTTTGTTAATAATATCATAGTATTATCGTCGTTTCAGGTGTTAACTTACTCGATTTATTTTATTAGTTTTGTTACATAAGTCATGTTTGTTATGGATAGGTTTTATCTTATTCATATACATAATGATATTAAGTACTTAAACATTATTTTTAATCATCAAATTAGAATTATACTTGAATGGATATGATGGGTAATGAATCTCATCGCGTTCGTGGAGACGGTAGTCCGTACGTACGCACGAGCGGCAATATCATTATTTTGATGTTAAAATAATATATAATTGGATGTTATATCATATATACAGAATCATTATCATGTTATATTTATTATTTAAATGAATTACACATTATTATCATACCCATCCAAATAATAATGTTTTGAATTACAATTACACCACGACGTGGAGACGGTAAGTCGTACGTACGCACATATGGTGACATGTCATTCAAAGGATTAATAGAATACTGAATATGGTTGTACCATATTTATAATAACATCACATTATAAAGAAGATACTGGATTTATTATTTTATAATGGAAATAACAAAGAAAGAAGAAGTGGAAGAAGAAAGGAACTTGAAAAAAGGTGGTGAAATTATTACCTCTTCTTTGGGTTATTCCTTTTGATTTGATCAAAATGGCTCCTTATGTTGGAATTATAACTAAAGGAAGGCCTCTAGGATTAATTTAGGTAAGTTGGGAGGATATTTGGGAAGGGTTTGGCTGAGCCAAAAGACTTTGATGTTGTGAAATTGAGAGAAGGTAGAGTGCCCTTTTATAAGAGGGGTGAGGGGAACCTTAGGAAAAGCTAGAAATATTATTTTATAATAAATTCATATTAAGTTTATAATGGCTCAAAACTAATTTATTTCTAGGATAAGGTTATTATTGGTCGAAAACAACTCAACCATTAGGTTTTAGATAGGTTTGGGTCACTATATTAACCTTATCTTTTAGTTTTAACTCTTAGTTAATTAGTTTTACATTTACCATGTCTCTTTGTATTTTTATATAATATAGTTATTAAACATACTATATACTTCCAAGATACCGCCAAGTGGTCCATTAATGATACAGATATCATTATATAAATCATTTGGCTGAACCTAATATTTTTAAGAATATAATATCAATTAATAATATAATATTTGTTTTAAAAACTCCTTTATGTCAATTTTGACACCATTTGATAATTTATTTTTGATAAATTCTTAAAAACATTATTAATTTTAACCAAAATCATTTAAGAAATCCTAACATGTCATATTAACCAATTAAATTTGTGGATGTCATCCAAACATTCAAATTATATTTATTTTAACATTTCAATACCAATTATTTGATTGTTACATTAATAAGGAAAATAATGCATCATTATTGTTTTAGAAATAAATTTAATTATTCATTGTCTAAAAATTATAAATAAAATACCATTATTTATTAAATAATTTTATCTTTTTAATTAATATTTATAGTCGAAAATATAACATATACAACACTACGTAAAAATTGTTTTTCTAAAAGATATATGCTTATGTCATTTTTGTATTTACTTTAACATAATTAATATAAAGTGTCATTATCACTTACAAGTTGCTCCATGGGGTCCCAAAATCAACCTAAAGATTGTAATGGTCGTACATGTATCAACAAACTGGGTTAGGACACGTTTTAGGTAAATTAATATTATTATAATATTATTTTCATACCCTTATTTACCGGATTTACCCTTTAACCATGGTAAATAAAATATTTACCGAAGTAATTATTCAAAATGTCTAAAAATTAGAGTTACTTATTTACAAAATTTAGAAATCCTGATTCCAAATATGGAAATAATTTTTCCAAATTAAAAACATAGAAGTGGCAGAAATTAATTTAAAATTAATTCCCACTATCAAAACAAAAAGCTTGTTTTTAAGTAATAATAATTATCAAAAGATTGACACTTGTATATGTCCGGTTGAAATGTTAAATTATGTACAATGATAAAAATTGTATTAAATGGTAAAAATATATTCTAAATATACTTTAAAACCACTCAAATTCATAATTTATCACTATTTATTATTTTGATTAAAAAAGTTTCTTATTAATTAAAATTTAGTAATTTTCACTATTCATAAAAATATGAAAGTTATCAGAAAAGTACCAAAACTTAACCCTAAGATAATTTCAATATTCCAAATCCAAAAATGAAGTCCATTTTTAATGTTAAAATTTAAAAAATTTCAAAAAGTTTGTATTACTATTCACAACGGCAACTTTGATTGGTCGCGGTGTGTGAGAATCTTGAAGTTCGTACAATGCAAACTCTTGCTTTATTCAAAGAGAAGCATACCGTGGAAGCCTGGGGTGTTACATTCTCCTCTCCATCAATAAATTGTTTCCAATAAATTTTAAATTGTTTATAGAAAATAAAAGGTTGAAAATATAAAATATCTTTGTGAGAAAACCCACATCAGAAATTGGGTTAATAAAATTTAGTCTTAATGAGAAGAAAAGAGAAATGAAAGGGTTACCACCAAATTATGATCTCAATTTGGAGAATATTGGTGGAAATTATAGACACATAATTGGAGGAAAATGTAAATATTTATAGGGAGTGTTTGAGGTCATCAGTCACAAACAATTGTAGAATTGAGGGCCTCAAAGCCATTAATCTATGATGATTCAAAATATCATCGGTTCAACAAAACATAAGGTATTAGGATAACACATTTTTGGTTTCAATATCCCTTACCTAATGTTTAAGAATTAATTTCTTCATAGAATAAGAGAAATATATATATATATACTTGACAAGTAGAGTTTCATCCTTCAACTAATTTTTACCACGAACTCATATATCACTCCAAAAGATAATAGAAATCAATAATATTATATTTATCTGAATCGTATAAGGATTAAAACATTAACACATACCATTAAAATGAAGAAAAATACTTTATATTGACCAGGGACTTTCTGTAGGCTAGTGGTAGGTAATAAAGGCTTGTCACACTATGGTTGTAGGTTCGATTCCTGCATCTTTGTCCAACATGATGGGTTGTCACACAGTATGCATGTTTTCATTTTTATAAATATCAAAAAATAACCTCAAACTAGAATTATCCAAAATACTTCTGCCCAAACTCACATTCCATAATTTATAAGGAAGGTAAACTCAATGAAGATCGTTTTTTCCACAAAATAACATGTGAACACCTTCATCATGTATTCTTTTAAAACATCGCAACATCCTGAATTAACATAAATCCTTATTGATTACATTCATGCTCCCTTATTCCTTATAGAATACTATATATACTTTGTCCATCCAAAAATTTTGTAAACTCCTATAATGATGGAATATACAAATCACTAATCAGTTTCAAGGTAGTCAGGAATATCCAATATAATTTACCCAAATCAATCATCTCTTATTCCAAAATCAGTACCTCAATATTAGGACCATATTAAAGTTTATCATTTCTTCAACCATGTAATTTCCAAAAAGTTTAACTCTTTGTAGAGTCACTTTTCATAGTACCAGAAAGTATTAAATCATTAATAAAATGGTACTACAGTACAATCCTTATTTATTTCCATCACATCATTGATACAACACTTAAATGAAATAATTCTTAAATAACAACATAAGAACACTAGTCGTTCTTTTTCATATGTGGTAGTATCATAACTTGATTATTATCCAATATCATCATTTGCGGCATAGTCTGATGACTGGAACATTGGTTCACGTAGTGTCCAAACTCCTTGCAGATAAAGCATTGTACTTTTGAAACCTTTTTCTTACCCTTGCAGTCACGTACATGGTGTCCTTTTTCTCTACACTTATACCAAACTCACATTCCCTTTAGGCAAGTTCCAGGGTGTTTCTTCCCACAGTTATCACATATGGGAAAATTCTTCTTTTCCCACTTCCCTTTATCCATCTTTCTCTCTTCCATCCTTTTCTTCTCTTGCTTCCTTTCAAAGCCATAGGACTCAGATAATTCTTTAATTATCTTTTTAACACATGATATTATTTCTTCTTATGTTGAGAATACATGGGAGACAATTTCCCTTCTAAATGTTGGCTTAATGCCGTGAAAGATATGATCCTTCTTACTCTTTGGATCATACGTATTGCTGGAGTTCACATTCCTTCTATTGGGCGCCATTTCTATACAATGGCATACACTAGGTCAGTTTATGAATTGTAATGAATAATTACAAACTTGTAAAATACCTAACATAAATTTTTCAGTTTGTGGTTATAATCCATAATCATAAAAATATTTTCTTTGAGAAAGTATATACTCATAAACCCTTTCATAATTGTTTGAAAACAAAATGAGAATTATCCTTAGCATATCCCCCAGGAGTTTCCTAACCAAGAGTGCATCAAGGCCCGTTGTTTTGAACTAGTTCTCGTTCGAGTCTAGCTCAAAGCTGTGTTTTCGGGTTTTACCCCTAGGTACATCTATTCCAGAACTGCCTCTACCTACTCGTATCCAAACATGAATGTATTTCTCGAAAACCTCACAAAATATCTACAATACCAAAATTCTCGGAAGTTATTCTATACTAATCCTCAAAGTATATCTTTGGGATATGTGCTCTAATCAGAGTTTATCTAAATCTAGCTTCCATGGTTTGTACTAACCTTCCTCTGATACCAACTGTAACTCCACAGTTACTCGGATTCGGTGCATTATTACATAACATTGGCATGATCACAAAAGATTGTGTCTCAAAAGAACTATTTTTTTAGTAGCCTTAGAAACACTAGATACATTCATATATCATACATTACATGACAAAATGGAAAACTACAACAACATCTTGTCTTAATATTCCACACTCATATCCCCTCAGACTATCCCTGAAGGTCAGTCATAAAATACTTCTTCACATCCTGGGAAAAATAAAACATAGAAAGGGGCGAGCTCAAATGCTCAGTAAGGATAAAAATATAGCAGAAACTTTCATAAGTAAGCATAAACATTTGAGGAAATTTATAACTAAAACAAAAGCCTTTTAAACTTGAACATTAACATAACATGGAAAAAATAAAATGAAATAATTCAATTTACTTATTCACATGGATTTTATAATAGTCGAATAATCACATGCAATATCAATAACCACTTTCATAATGATGGAATGCATAATTCCAGACTATCATAACCACATAGTCAAGGCCTTTTTCCAAGACATTAAATAAGATTTTGTCAAAGCCTTGTGCCAAGACACTAGTTTGTCTCATGAGACCTACAGATGCATCGAGGAGCTATATCAGGCTCCACCCGTCACTTACTAAGTACAATGCATTCCTCATATGAACAAGTTTAAACATAACATAAACATTTGTATTAAAACTAGCATACAAAATGTCAATACTTTCTCCATAAACCATGAATTGTATAAAAATAACACATTCGTATTCAAACATATCACAAAACCATCAATACAATATGGAAGTTTTGTATCATAATAAATAAACATCAAATAAACTTAAAATCCGTCAAAGGATGTTGACATAGATGAAATAAAAACTATTTGAGAGAAATATCTCTTTTTTGAAATCATTTAAAAGTCACACATTTATAAAGGAAGTAATTTAAAAATGATTTTTTAATCAAAGTTTCCTATAACACTTTGAAACTTTTGAAAAGAAATATCATTTCAAAAAATTAATTTCTATATGAATAGTTCCTTAAAATTATTTTGAAAACATGGACATTAATTAAAAATATTAGAAATATAAATCTTTAAAACATTTAAAATTATGATCTTGATAAAGAGTACCTTTCACAAATTCTTAAAATATTCATTTTGAAATCATTTAAAGGTAACATAATTATAAAATAAGACATTTTCTTTCAAAATATTATTATAATATTTTAAGGGAATCTTCGACTATTTTATAGTTGCGGGAAATAGCCGCACCCGTCTTATAAGTTAAAAAAAATACATTCTTACCTTAATTCTGTCAAAAAGGTTAAAAAGTACCTTGTATGGAAAAAGATGGAAATATTCCTTTATAAACGTCTTATAAAAAGTAAAACAAGAATATAAATGACTTTAACACACATTCTGTAAAATATTAATAATGATTTGAAATACATTTTTAAGAAACATGGATGCGGATGATAAAGGGGTTGCAGTAGATAATTACGTATAAACAACCTCGGATAATGAAGATATTGTGAAATAAAACGTTAGCTTGTACTTTTACTTGGTTGAGGGTAGGTTAACATCTTGTATAATGGTGAAATAATTGTTATTAAATTATAAAATAATCATATACATTAATATGATATCACATATGAGCTTTTAACATTACTTTGTTAATAATATCTTAGTATTATCATCGTTTCGGGTGTTAACTTACTCGTTTTCTTTTATATTTTTTGTTACATAAGTCATGTTTGTTATGGATAGTTTGTATCTTATTCATATTCATAATTATATCAAGTACTTAAACATTATTTTTAATCATCAAATGAGAATTATACTTGAATGGATACAATGGAGAATGAATCGCATCGCGTTCGTGGAGACGGTAGTCCGTACGTATGCACGAGAAAAAATATCATTGTTTTGATGTTAAAATAATATGTAATTGGATGTTATATCATATATAAAAAATAATTAGCATTTTATATTTATTATTTACATGAATTACACATCATTATCATTCCCATCCAAATAATAATGTTTTGAGTAATAATTACACCACGACGTGGAGATGGTAAGTCATACATACACATGTATGGTGACTTGTCAATAGAATAATGAATATGGTTGTACCATATTTATAATAACATCAAATTATATAAAAGATACTAGAGTTATTATTTTAGAATGAAAATAAGAAAGAAATAAGAAGTGTAAGAAGAAAGGAACTTGAAAGAGGGTTGTGAAATTATTACCTCTTCTTCGGGTTCTTCCTTTTGATTTGATCAAAATGGATACTTAAGTTGGCTTTATGACTATAGGAAGGCCTCTAGGATGAATTGAGGGAAGTTTATAGGATATTTGGGTATGGTTTGGACGAGCCAAAAGGCTTTGAAGGTGTGAAAGTGAGAGAAGGGGGAGTGCCCTTTTATAAGAGGGGTGAGGGGCACCTTAGGAAAAGCTAGAAATATTATCTTATAATAAATTAATATTCAGTTTATAATGGCTCTAAACTGATTTATTTCTAGGATAAGGTGGGTATGGGTCGAAAAAAACTCAACCAATAGGTTTTAGACAGGTTTAGGTCACTTTATTAACCTTATCTTTTATTTTTAATTCTTATTTAATTAGTTTGACATTTACCATGTCTCTTTGTATATTTATATTATATAGTTAATAAACTTACTATATACTTCCAAGAGACCCCCAAGTGGTCCATTAATGATACAAATATCATTATATAAGTCCTTTTTCCGAACCTAAGTTTTTTTGGAATATAATATCAATTAATAATATAATATTTGTTTTAAAAACTTTTTTATGTCAATTTTGACACTATTTAATAATTGATTTTGGTTAAAGACTTAAAAACATTATTAATTAAAATAAAATTAATTTAATCAATACTAACATGTCATATTGACCAATTAAATTCGTGGATGTCATCAAAACTTTCAAATTATATTTATGTTAACATTTATAATACCAATTAGTTGATTCTTTCATTAATAAGGAAAATACTGCATCATTATTGTGTCATAAATAATTTTAATTATTCAAAGTCTAAGAATTATAAATAAAATTTCATTATGTAGGAAATATTTTCATATTTCTAATAAATATTTACAGTTGAATATATAACATATATAACTCTATGTAAAAAAAAATTGCTAAAAGATATATGCTTATGTCATTTTTGTATTTACTTTAACATAATTAATATAAAGTATCATTATCACTTACAAGTGCCTCCATGGGGTCCAAAAATCGACCAAAAGATACCCATGGTCGGACATGTATCAACCAATTGGGTTAGGACATGTTTTATGGTAAATTAATATTATTATAATATTATTTTGTTACCCTTATTTACCGGATTTACCCTTTAACCATGGTAAATAAAATATTTACCGATGTAATTATTCAAAATGTATAAAAATAAGAGTAACCTATTTAAAAAATTTGGACAACCTGATTCCAAATATGGAATCCATTTTTCCAAATTCAAAACACAGAAGTGGCAGAAATTAATTTAAAATTAATTCTCGCTGTCAAAACAAAAAGCGTGTTTTTAAGAAATAATAACTATCCAAATATTGCCACTTGTTTATGTCCTGTTTAAATGTGAAATTATGTTCAATGACCAAAATTTTATTAAATGGTAAAAATATATTCTAAATATAGTTTAAAACCACTCAAATTAATAATTTATCACTATTAATTATTTCAATTAAAAAAGTTTTTTTGATTAAAATTTAGTAATGTTCACTATTGATCAAAATATGAAAGTTATCAGAAAAGTACCAAAAAATCACCCTAAGATAATTTTGATATTATGAATCCAAAAATGTAGTCCATTTTGAAGGATAAAATTTATAAAATTTCAAAAAGTGGGTATTACTATTCATAACGGCTACTTTGATTGGTCGCGGTGTGTTGGAATCTAGAAGTTGCGTACAATGCAAGATATTGCATTATTCAAAGAGAATCGTACCGTGGAAGCTTGGGGTGTTACAACACATATATAAATGGATCTACATAATAATAAAATTTATGCTTAAAATTTCCATTTTCCAAGTTTGGGTAATGGCACACCACATGGGGGGACCTATAATGGGTTTAATCATTCACAATGCATCTTAAGTGGGCCGTGAGGGCTTCATGCCAACCCTTAACCAACCAATTAGACAAATCATACCAAAGCGTCAAATGAACAACCATAAAAACACAAATCACAACCACATACACATAAACCAAACATGAAGACAATGAGATATAACTTTTAGACCACGTACCTCAATTCGGTGGAAAACCGCTTTCTCAAAATTGGGATTTGACTCGAGCGTAAATAATTTTCGAATCATCTGCCTAGAATCAACTGTAAAAAGAGGGTTATTAGGCTTTAAAAGAATAATAACAACCACAAAATCTTAAATCCTTAAAAAAGAAGGATGGGGAGTGTTAGACTCACTTGGATCTTAGATTCTCAAACAAGAACACTACAAAGGGCCTAGAAATGAAGGAGGTCAATTCTTGGGAATATTGGGGCATTTTTTCATCCATAGGGTTATAGGAGGGTTAATGGGGAGAACTCCCATGTTAGATTATTTAAGGCTCAAGAGGAAAAAATCATAAATTTCCACCTTTGCTAGGGAACATGATTTGGCCACACGGTTGAACAAACCATGCACCAACCGTGTTCCACCCTCTATCCAAGTGGGGGCTAGTCCACATGGTCACCTGGGGATCTAGCATGGTTTGACAAACTATGATCAGAGCCTACGAGATGGCTCTAACCAAACTCACATGGTTTGTCCTTCCACCTTGTACATTTTGTTCAAAATCTTCACCCCTCCTCCAAGAATGCATGGATTGGGTGAACTATTACTACTAGTCATGCACCAACCATGAAACATTCACTAGATGTCCATTTGTCCTACTTCGTTCATGTCCTGAACCCCAAGAACACCCCCGAGACTCCTTATACATTCAGAAAACATTCCTTTAACTAGAAATAAATTGACCTAAAAAAACATAACAATAAACTTACCTCAAGAAATTCTAGGATCTTACATGCCATGTGATGGTGTGGTTCATCTTGTTCCATATGATCAACTCTAAAGGTATGATCAATGAAAAACCACTTGATTTTTTTATGATATATTAATTATTTCCAAACTACTATGGATGCATTTCTTATTTTATATGGAAGGTGTATCATTTATTTAGATAATAGGAAAGCAATACTTAATTAAAAAATATTTGATTATAACTTTTTAGAGATAGAAAATTATTGTTATCATAAATAAATCATCCTTGATTTAGTGGATGGATTTTGGGAACATTACAAATTTTGACGACTGAGGAGTTACTTTGGGAGAAAAAAATAAAGAATCCTATGAACCACTTAATTTATTTTGTTAATATATCATTCCATGCTACTAAGAAAATATGCATGTTATGGTATTAAGGATAATAATAATAAATGCACCTTTGGTTTTTCAAAGCATATAAAATTCCATGAAATATCCTTAGGATCATTCTAAAAAGCTCAAAATGTAGTTAAGTAAATAAACTCATTTACCACTAACAGATTTTTTTGAATCTTCAATGTGATTGAAGTATGTGAATAAGCTCACTATATGCGGTGTTAATTTTTTAAGCCATAAATTCTATATGTGAGGATACTTTTCAATGATAGAATAATATCAAAACACGCACATACTCTGTATCTTTTTAAATATGGTGATGTCTATTTATTCACATTAATAAAGAAGCTGTTTGATGAACCCATGTGAGATGATGTGTAGTTAAATTAATAATGAAAAGTTTCTATGTATAAAATTTCACATACGATGATCTGGAGTTTTTCAAAATGAGTTTGTGAAATTTCCAATGAAGATATTATATAGAAATTACTTTGTGAAACCATTTTCTATGAAAATGGAGGGTTGTAGTTAGAAAACATAAATTATATATGATGCATATAGTTTTTGATGAATGCAGTTAGTATGTAATAATTAAAGTAAAGAATCCATTTAATATGTTTATATGTTTGATGATATCTCTATCTTGATTTTATATTTTTATAGTTTTTTTATATTTGTTTCCATTAGGTTTTGATATAAATATATTGATATACCTACCTAATTTTAATAGAATTTTATTCATTTTTTAGGACCAGTATTTATATGAAATCAACAAAGAATTGATTGAAAATATGACAATATTGAATGGTGTGAACACTTTACACTGCAGAACAACACCAATGACCAAAACCCACATAGGAGATGATCAAAATGAGATATGACATCATTTATCATTCAATGAAAGTGGAATTCATGTCCAGAGAGTGAATTCACATTGTGAATGTTTAGAGGCTTGAGTTCATGGATTATAAAGGAAGATAGAGAGGAAAAGAGATCTAGAAAACTGGAGTAGCCGGATTTCACAATGTGAATTTATGCATCACACAATGAAATTTACATCCATATTAAAAAATGATTCTTTTCTACCAAAGATCTATTTACCATATGAATTTTCTACATTGGAACATACATAAGACATTATTTTAGACCTATGTTTAGTGTTTTTAATGTTTTTTTCAATATAAATCCTAAGAATGACAGACAAGCTTATAAAAAGAGGAATCCAAATAAAGGAATAAACATTCATTCAAGGAGAATAAAGTTTAAATATTGGGGGGATGATGTTAGGGTACCGATCTGGAACCCATTATCTATATTAGGGTTTCCTTTATGTTTTTATATTTTCACTTTTTCTGTAATGAATTGATGAATCATAATTTAGTTCCATTATATTCTCTTCAATATATGTAATCTAATATATCTACTAATAGTATTGATTTGTTATTTGTCAGTGATTACCCAGTGATGATTGGGAAAATAGCATAGGGGGGAATGTTTTTGGATTATGGGTGTGTGTACCAATATGTCATTATTTATCATTATATATAGAAAATTTTAGTTATTTATTATCATAAAGATATTTAAATGTTTATTGTATTATTCCTTGGATCATTAAACTAACATTTTAGCAGTGTATGTGCACATTCCTATTAGATATATATAATTCACGATATTTGAGTTTGATTTCACTTCAAAGTTTTTAATTCGGCATTAATGAATCGTAGTCATTTAAAATTTGTCAGGCCATGAGAATTGATGTTCTAGGATAGCTTTGATGAAACTAAGAAAGTTGATTTCAAATATATGTATGATTGCACAGTTTTCTCATGTGATTTCTCTATGAGTGAAGTCAAATGAATTTTAGATAAATCATCCCTGTAAACTATTATCTCTCTCTCTCTCTCTTACACCCTTTTCTATTTATATTTATTTATTTAATTTTCACCATTTAAAGAGTTTTCTAAATTAATTAAAATTTGATGATACACCCAATGTATACTAAATGACATGGATTTAATTAGATAGTTTCATTTAAATTAAAGTTTTATAGATATATTTTCATATTAACTCAGATGGTACACATCCTATCATGAATTATTAAATCAATTTCATATCACTTATGATTCTCCCAATCTAAACTACCTCATAAAAAGTATATATCATCATCATTTTCAACCATATATCTAAGTACATGATTCATGATACACATTATTAATATTCTAATTGCTATATACCAACATGCATGCTTACAGATAGGAATATACAATGACTCATAAAAATGTGAAAATATTATTGGTGGATCTTTTCTTTTAATCTCCCTTCTTTGAAATTAGTAAGTGTGAATATCTTTAGAAGAAATATCAATGTCATATAAGCCTCTATCAGTAGATATTCAAACATCATTTTTGTCCCATTAGAAAAATGTTATATAAACCATAAGATATGTGTTTAAAAATATTTTCATTGAATCTATAGGTTCTCATTATAATGGGGAATTGATATTACTTTTAAAATTTAAATATACTCTTATAACATTATCATGATAATTTTATAAAGAATAAAATTCATTATGTGATAAGATATTTATTAATATTCAAGTAATGGAACGTATAAAGTTAGTTCCTTTTTGGGATCTAGCTCTAAGAAAGTCCAAAAAAAACTAAATCCAACTACTAATTAATTTTAGTTTTCTAGATCTCAAATGATGTTAATTATTTTATTGAGATAAGGGTTTAGTAATTGTCAAACACATTATGGTCTATGTCTACTGTTCCTACTTTGAATCCACCCATGTGATAAAAATTTCTTAAGAGATTATACTTATGAATTATATGATTTATACATTTATTTGACTTTGTATCATATGCTATCACCACTAGAATATTATTATCATAATATAGAGTGATAACATCTATACGATTACATAAAACACCTAGATTATGAATGAAATTTCATAACTAGACCAATTCCTTAGCAACATTATAAGCTGAAGTGTTCTCAAGATTTGTTGTAGAATCAGAAAATACTTCATATTTAGAAACATTCAAGTGCACAAGTCCTCCAATATTGGAAAATAAAAATACTAATTAGAGTTTTACATCAATTTAATCTATCATGAAACTAGAATCTTGTGTCCCTTAAAAACTAGATCTTCATATCCTCCATAAATTTTGATCATATCTTTTGTAAACCATAGGTACTTCAAGAAAACCTTTATAGCTAGCCAATGTGGCTCTCCATGGTTGGATTAATATTTTCCTACCATGATTATGTCATAAAAAACATCAAGCCTAATATATAACATGGTATACATTATATATTGAATCACAGAAGCATAATTGATTCTACTTATTCACTCTCTCTTCATGTATATTAGAAACATTTTAATAGAGAAATATACACAATATCATTCTAGAAACAATCCATTCATGGACTATTCAATATTGAATCAATTTAATATCATGTTGATGTATGCACCTTAACATGGTCTAGGTTCCCTCTTAGATCTACCTTGTTGGATATTGATCCCTATAATTTAGGCAGATTCACCTAATTATTTTTAGCGAATAATTTTTTCAACCATGTATTAATATAATATAATATTTTTATCTCATTTCCCATTATTAATATATCATCAACATATAATACTCGGAAAACTACTAAAATCCCAATAAAACTATTATAGACATAGGGATCAAATTAATTTGTTATGAAACCATATTCTCTTACAGATTACTCAAAACTATTGTTCCATGATCTTGATATTTTCTTCAACCAATTAATAGATATTTATAATTGTAATGCCTTATTAGAATCCATTGGTGTATCAAAACCTTATAGTTGGGTCTTATAAACATCCTTCATATGGTATTCATAAAATAAAGTAGTCTTTACATTATTTTGAATAATATCATAATCATGGAAAGTATACTTATAATGGATTTTTTCATAGTGACTCATGAAATGTTTTCATCATTGTATATTCATTTATACTAATTAAACCCTTTAGAAACTAGTCATACCTTATTGAAACTAACTTTACAATCTATATGCAATTTATTCTTGAATATTAATTTATACCCAATGGGCTTTAAATCTTTAATAGGTTCTACCAAACACTACAATTTGTTCTAATACATGCATTACTTTTTACAATTCATAGATTCTTTCCACATTGAAACTTTTGATCAATTTACTACAACATTATATAATATAGATTTATTATCAGTAACTAATAATGTTCCAACTTTCTCATTAATAATAAAACCATGTCACTCTTGTTCTCTAAAATTTCTAGAGCTCATATATAGTAAATTTTTCCCTGGAATAAATTATTCTACTATGTTTTGTGGAGATTATTCCTATTTAGAATATTATACCACATGAACATAAACATAAATGAAGTAAACCTTTCTTCCACTATCAAATTTTGTGAAAATTTCCCTTTCACCAAAGGTGTCATGTCTTTTTAAAATGACCTTATTATCTGAGGTATTATAAACATAATAAAATTTAGCTTCATTGGGATATCCTATTAATATGATCTTTATGCATTGTGATTCCATTTTGTTTCTTGGATTATCCTCATAAAATTTTATATATACATTTACCAGAATATATGAAAAAACAGGTATTCTTATACCATAACTTGTATCGAATTCCTCATATCAATTTAGTTGGAACTTTTCTTTGTTTGTATATTTCAGTTTGTAATGAATATCCTAAAAAGGATAATGAAATACATTCATGACCCATCATTGGTATCACCATATACAACATGTATTGGTTCCTCTTTTAACTAACACAATTTCATTATGTGGTATAATTAAGAGAGACTTGAGATAGTTCTCCAAAAACATTTAGATAGTCGATGAACTCTAGGTAAAGATACTCCCTACCATGTTCTGCATGGAGATTCATTTTCTTATTTCCATGATAATTCTCTAAGATGTTTTTTTAATCCATAAATTTCAAGAAGGAATCAATATTTTAACTGATTAAGTAGATATATCCATATCTAAAAAGGTTTTTAACAAAAAATTTGAAATAATATTTTCCACCTCTAACTTTTATTGGAAGAGGTACATACACATCTATATTAACTAGTTCTTGAAGCATAATAAATCTTTCACCATTTCTACTAAATAGATCTTTCATAATTTTTCCTTTTAATGATGTGTGACATGTATCTGAGTATTTTAAGTTTAAAAAAACTTTATATCTATCTTTATATAATTGTTTTTTAAAGGATTCCCAATTACCTGTCCAAGAATATGATGTCACAACTTGGAGTGATATGATTCACATAAACATGATTCATCACCTATTTTCAAGACATTAATTTTTTTATTTTTGAATATAAATGTCATTATAAAAATGTGTCTAGCAATTAAATTTTTTATATCATAAAACCAAAAACATTTATTTCTAAACATGAAAATTAATCCATTCGTGTCTCAATTAGGCTCATATATTTTGTTATTGGTTTTACTGGCCACATAATAAAAATTATTTAATACTAAAATCAATATATTTTGTGATGTGACATGGTATTATCCTATATCCAGCATAAAAAATCTCATTCTATTGGAAACACAAATATCCACCTCATGTGTGGTAATCTTCAAAAATATACATGGTTTTTCTAATTAGGTATAATTGATAAAACCAAAAACTATAAATAATACTAAATTTTTAGAAATGAAAATATTACACATGATAATGAATATACCTAAATATTCCCCATGATTATTTACTGAGGTAAGATTCTTCTTCATGTGGCCTTTATTGAGACAACAGAGAAAAACTATATCTTTATCTTTAGCCCCTCTTTGGATATTTCTCCTTTTGGAAGGGTGGGGTGAGGTTTCATTTGAATTTTCTGTTTCTTGAGGATCTATCTAAATTTCTCTCCCCTTTCTCCCCATATGAAAATAAGGATTTTCATTCTTCATGTCTTCATGTGCTTGGAGAATCAAATAAAATAAATCCAAAATCATATTTTCTATATTGTTCATTTCTAATTCACAATATAATTTGAAAATATAGAAGGATTTGGAGAAAGTATGAGGTATATGAATAGTTATGTGGGTATTTTTAATCCCAAAATTATTAAATATTCAATTCATCAAAATATCTTTAATACCTAATGTCCAAATGGCCCCCCTTATTCAATATTTCACTTATAGAGTACCTTTGATTTTTAATACATTATTTGTTTTACTTTATTTTTATAAACATCATAGAGATGTAACAACAAGGTGTATACATCCATGCCTTCATAAATCTTCTAGAGAAAACTATTAATGGATAATATCATAATGTTTTAGAAATCTAATAAATCAGCTACATGTTTCATGGAGATGTGTTGAGCATCCTCACTTTCCACCATCGAAAACTCTATTGGAGCTGTGGACTTTGGGAAATAAAACTTCAGATCTTTTAATAATAAAATGTTCGAGCACCATAACCACACATTAATGTTATCACCAGACGTGATATTATATTTCTCTAAAATGGATCATA
This sequence comes from Viscum album, assembly GCA_963277665.1. NCBI lineage: Eukaryota > Viridiplantae > Streptophyta > Magnoliopsida > Santalales > Viscaceae > Viscum > Viscum album. The sequence goes on from OY728135.1 coordinate 112,184,547, forward strand.
GAGATAGTTTCATGACCAAATCAATTTACACTTTCTACAAAAAAATACAATCATATTTATAATAAAGTCTCTATATTGCCATTTATGATGTAATAAATTCTTTTTCCCTACATTTTTTTCAAATCCCAATGGCCCTCACCATTAGATTCAAACTATATTGTCACCTAGATATTCAAATGGAATGGATAAATATTCACCTTGTCATAACCTATAGCATGGACATTAAAATTATTCAAAATAATTTTTGTAGTTTTTTCTTATAGACTACATTTACTTGATGTTCATAGATATGTGGAGTCGACTCCCTGATAATTGAAATATATTTTCAACTATGGAAATACAAACACTTTAACTATAATTTCATATTAACTCATAAAATGGAAGACTTTTTTTACTTAACATTATCTTTGATAGAGTGTGTTCAACTTATGTGTGAATATTCTTTATGTTATTCTTCATATTTTTGTTATTATTTTTTCTATTTTAAATAATTAATTAATTCTGTATTATATAATAATTAATGTATAATAATTTTACTTTATTTATTCATAACGTGTTTGTAATTTTTTTCTGTATGTCTGATCATGATTAATCATCTAATAAACTATGAATCACATAAGTAATTAAATAACTATGCACTGTAAAATTTAATAAATATGTGATATGATAATAATATTTCATCTATTGGTTACTTTATCGAGTAAATATAAAATAACTTTTACCCAATGGGAAATAACTTCTTCAGTAGATGCTTGTATTGAGTTTCATAATTCCTCCCTTAAACTATTTATCTTTTTGGTCAGTTTCACATCAACTAAAGTGTTGAACCATCCCATCTCACTGAGTTCTCTATAAATTACAAATATTTTCCTCTCATAGGTGAGGGGTACTAGTGGTTCAAAGGAAAATAAAAAAACCTTCAACAAACATTCCCATACATAATTGAGGATAGGATGCTACAAGGTTATCATATTTAATTTAATAATAAATTGTCACATAAAGCTAGTTTAAAAAATAATTAAATTCAATAAATCACACACATACAAAGGTTGTTAAATTTTCTGATCAATGATATCATGCAATGATTACATATGAAAACTTACAAGTAGTCATTTCAGTTCGCTCTTATTAAGATAAATTTACTATAATTAATAAATTTATATACTAATCAATTAATTTATTTTTATATTAATATTATATCTAAATAATTATTGAGATATAATAAGATTTCCATGTCATATAATTTTTTAAAAAAATTATTTAAATTAGTAAATGAAGTTTACTAATAGGTACACATGATGCATACTCTCATTTTTCATATTAAATTATTTATTGGAATTGAATATATACACAACATGTATATTGGATATGACAAGATGTGTTCCTTTTTTGGATACACTACATGTAATGTCACTCGACATATCAAGTGACTCATGTTTTGTATGGACCATTCCATGCACCGTGTACTAGTTTGATATGTACACCCACATGACATTTGGCGATATACATAGAATTTCATTTGATTGGTTAGTCTATCTAGTATAAATGACATCTGTAACTACTTGACATGCCATAAATATATGCAGTTTGTACCACTGGAAATATATATGAAGTAAACAACAATTATGACATTATTACACATGATGTAGTTATATAATTACATGAATTATTATTTTTAACCATTTATATATACATGATACATCAAAAATTACAAGGTGTATACCTAGGGTCAAATAATTTCTATTACACAGTGTATATAGCTTTCTATAGGACATGTAGTTTTGACATCCTTTATTATAAATATGTTAACTCACATGAAATACCAATATCATTAGATACCTTATGTCATTTGAAACATGGTAAATAGCACATACATCAAACTAAATGATTCATAACCCATTTTTGGGCACCCACACAACAATCCTTTAGTCTTGACATGTATCTCACATGGGATATAACATGTTATTTGAAATATAAAACTAATTATGAAACATGTACTTAATGTTTGTCTGTGTCTCTCAGCTGGTATTCAACACGTGACATGTAATGATTCCATGTAATTGAACACACGGTATTCCAAGATTCACATAATATCAAACCACATTCCGTTACACGGTGTGTACCCTTAATAAAAAATATATAATATTTATTGAACCCCATTCTGCATTGATGGTTAATATGTGCCATGTAATGACACCATGTTCTAATACACACACAATACCATAATTGACGCAACAAACAACTTGTGTGGTTGACCAAGGTTAAATAACATAAAATTTATACTTTTACTCCATGTATAAAGGTCATTTTTCATGTAACCTTGGCACATTCTGATGTGATCATTTAGGGATCTTTGTTTATTATTAGCATATTCTTGACATGAGAATCTAAATGAACACACTATCTCAATATTTAGAATATAAATTAAATTCTCGAAATGAAAATCATCTAAACACATATGTAATTTGATTAAAATTACAATAAATAATTATATATTATAATGTGAATTCTTTGGGGCCATTTGAATGTTATCAAGCATAGTAAAAGTGGTGGGTTATTTCCCAAAAATGGGTTTTCATCTGTTTCAGTGGATAAATTTTTTAAAAATTGATGTAAAAAATACTATAATATCCTAGAGGGGAGCATTCACATTTAATTTATAATTAAATTAAAACATGAATTTCCTTGAACATGATAATTCTCCATGGTCAATTTTGATGTTTCATTAGTTATATCATCATTATGGAGGAAAATTGAATTAGGGTTCCCCATGTTGTATCCATAAATTCTTTAAAAAAATTTAAACAAAAGTCTTGGTATTCTTGGTGTATGAAAAAAGGAACATAGTGGTTTGTGTTTTTCCCCATTGATCACAACTGGTGATTTCTCTTTTTATCTCTTTATTCATCAAGGGTGGGGGTGATTTTTCTATAGGAATTGAGAGAATTTCATAAGTCTCTATATTATGGAAAAATAATCATTACTCTAAAAATTATATAAATCATAATATAAACCTATAGTTTAATATTTGATAATTGTGCTAAGTTCTTTTTTAAATAATAATTTCATGTTATTTTGAACGGCTAATAACCTTATTATTATTTTATCACCAAAAAAGAAAATATTTAAATATTATTTGTTATAAATATGAATTAATATTTATTTGAATAATATTAAATAAAATATATCACTTCCATTGTGCAATTAACTCGATCTGAAAATACACCTCAATATTTATTGAGCTATATAAATTAAAATATTTATTTATATAAATAAAAATATTATTTATTTAAAAACTAAATATGTATTATATTCAATAAAACTAATGAATGAATATTTATTTTAAAAATTAATATAAAAAAATAAATATTTATATTATTCTATCCACTAAACTAGTGAATATATAAATATTTATTTATTACCTTGTAAATAATAAACAAGAGATAATTTTTAACTCACATATTCTAAACATGAGTATCTGGTGATTGAATCTATGTGATCAACATAAATTGAACAATTATTACTCAACAAGTTGAAAATAAAATTTATTCTCCAAATTTAAATTCAATATAATTTAATGAGATTTTAGATTAATTTATCATTTGACCATGTAGGCCTCATTTTAAATAGACTTAGGTGAACATACCTAACATTCATGATCAATGTATACAAATACCTCAGGGACCCCAAAGAGAAAGTAGTTAATGTATCAATGAAGAAAAAAATCCTATGAATTCTACTGGGTAATATAATCCCTTTTTCATGGTAACTCATCAAGAAATATGAATAGTTGTTACATAACCCAATATTCTTGATTTATTTTATGTTGAATTATTGGAATGAACTTGTCCATGAACTATAATGGAAATGGATTTAATCAAACAGTTTCATTTCAATGAAAAGTATATATATATATCTTCCCCTATGAAGGAATAAGAGAAAAATATTATTTTTACTTATTTCATTAATGTAATATCACTTATAAAACACCCAACATATGTTATGTCCTTATGAGAATATATATTCACTATTTTCAACCATACATAAAAAACATGATTAAATATATACATTAATATTAATCTCATGTATACTGACTAATAAAAATTCTCATAGATTGTAATATCTAATGAATCCTTAATATAAGGAAATTATATTGATGGGTTTGTCCTTATAACCACTATTCTATAAGATTACCAAGTGTGAACTTGATGAGAATAAATTTCAATGTATTGTGAGACTCTAACACTTGATAGTAAAATATGATTTTTATAATCAAAATGATGTTATCTAGACTAAAATACATATATTAAAGAATATTTTGATAGTATTTATATGTTATCATTATAATAAAAAAATACTATAACATTTAAATGAGATAGATACTCTTATGTTATTATCACATTAGAGCTACATAGAAGAACAATCATATAGTGATATGACATTTATTATTATTTTGGTAATAGAAAGTGCATAGGTATTTCATTATAACGAACCAAATATAACACCCAAGAGGTTCAAAGATGAAATTATGATGATGAATACCTCCCTCTATAGTTCTAATTACTTAGAGGATATTTATGTAATTTTCTGGGTCTTAGATAAGTTATTCAACCATGGATTGTGCTAATCATGGTGATTTATGAGACACTTTTTGGAAATGTGGCTTGATGTTTTGATGAAATTAAAGGTTTCCCTTTGTATATAGATTTAATATTAGAGATCTCTTAGAGTACCGTGGTATGGTTGATCTGAGATTTTTCTTGATAGGGGTTATCAGGGATGGGATGAACATGGATCAGGAAAAGAAACACAAACACAAGGATGGAACCTGTCTTGTATTTTGATTGTGGAGCAGTGTATGGAAATCAATATTAGGGGCTATGAAGAATAATATATTGGGGGTGGGTTTGGAACTTTTCGTGGTTGATTTTTATAGAATTATGAAGAAGATGTTCTGGTTCAACCAAGAATTTTAATTGATTGGTGTTTTATGGTAGCACATGGGAATGATTGAGGGGGTCACATATAATCATTATACAAAATAATAAATGGAATGTGGATTGTTGATATCATGTGTTTTAGTTTAGTAGTGTGATGATAAAGATACTCCTATGATGTAAATCATTGAATTGGTCACAAATGTATGACACCCATGTTTTATGGGTTGTGGATGTAGTGAAATTGGATGGTGGATGGTTGAGATAAAACTAATATGATGTAGAGAAGATATATTTGATATAATTTATTCCATGGAAAAAATGAAGCTCTGTATTCATATATGGTTTTAGATGGATCCAAAGTATTGGCATCAGGCTTGTTAAAGATTTTAGTGTAATATGAGAGTGAGTTGAAATAGAGTCACATCAATGCTTATGGGTGTAGTATAATGTTGAATTTTTTTTGTAGATGATATAATCATGGAATTACATTGAATGTCTGGATAATGATTTTTGAGTGGAAATTTGGTTGATTTATTGATGTATTTGGAAATGATGGAATCATGATAGGGAAATGTGAATATGTATCAATAACTATGTATATTCCTTTTTGTTGAAATTTGGTTAGAGAATTACCAACTTGTTTTATTGCATGGATTTAGATGTAATGACATGAAAACATCATTGGGAGTGTTTTTTTGGATATTAAGGATGTGTTTTAACGATCAAAGATGAACTTTTTGAGAATTGGGTGGCATGTTTAGGTTCATTCTGTGGGTAGTTCATCAGTGCCTAGTTCAGTTTTGAATAAGGAGTGAAGAAAAGTATTAGATTTATATTGATGTATTGGATGTGAAGAGACATTCCAGGGTACTTCTCAAGGATATTAATCCATATAGTGGAGATTTTTTAATGAAACATGAATTTATAGGTTGTTTTTTAATTAGAAATTTAAATTTTTTGTCCTGAAGTAGTGGAAAGATTGAAAATTGGGGTAAAAATCTGGGTATCATGTGTTTAAGCATCTTCAAGAGGTATTTTGGAAATCATTAAATGTGGTTGAGATTAACTACAGATGAGTGGAAATTCCTAGTAAATGTTTCTGGAAAATTTGGGTTTCTTAGTTAAAGGGAATGGTTGGTGTATATCGTAATCTATTACTACATTGGTGATTTATTGATTTTAGGGTTAAAATTTTTCTATGTCTCCATATATAAGAGTCTATGTGCCTAAAGGGAGCACTTACACATGGTTATTCCATAACATAATGGTAGCATTTTTCACAAGGGTTCTCTTACATAAGGTTAATCTCTTATGTTAGAGTATGAAATCGATGAATAATGGTATAATTTTATATATAATAACCCTCATACATATAGATCATCATATTTTATATATATATATATATATTTTTTATGGAATATAAGAGCATGTTATTATGTATGGTTACCCTCATACATATGTGTCTTCATTCATGAGGATTACTCTTACATATGTGTACCCACATACATAAGGGCCCTATGCTTATTTTTAAATCTATTATTTTTTTTATGTGTAAGGGTTTACTCTTACATGTGGGTACCCTCATATGTTATGGCCATTATACATACACATTTACTCTCACATATGTGTGCCCTCATATGTAAGGTTCCTCTAATTTTCTAAAAAAATGGTGATGTCCTAGAATTTGAGAGTTTACTCATATATTTGGGTTCCATCGTACCTAGGGTTTATAATATGTGAGGGTTAATCTTAAATATTGGTATTAATATATTTATTGGTTCTCCTCTTTGAAAAATTTTTTTTGTTGGAGCCTGGAATATATAAGGGTTGTTTCTAGGGATACGTGATGGTGATGAAAAGGGGATTACTCATATATATGGGTATCCCAATACATAGGGATTTATGAATTTTCCAATTTTTTGGATAAAGTGTTAGAATACTTATTAAATTGATTTATGGGACTATGGGGGTAATCATAATTTCAGACTGAAATATAGATAGAATATAGAAATACTCTCCCACCATTATTCCTTACAACCCGCTTAGGTGATCTCCATCGATTAGCATTAGTTCTTCATTCCTTTTGAAAAAAGGATTAGTCGTAGGTAAGTCTATCTAACCTAAGAAATTTATTTCTAGTTTCTCATGAAATTTAATTATATACTTTTGGTTGTTCCCTAAATTATACATTTTTCTAGGTTATCTAATTTCTTTTTATCAAATCTAGATCAACCAGAGCTTCTCAGTGAGTTGAATCCTACCAACTCTGAATGATGTAGGTGGTGATTTCATTATTGAGTCTCTTTCTTGTTTAGTTTTTTTATATTCGAGTGATATCTCTCTGATTATTTCTTTAAAATTTGGTTGATTTATGTAATCTCACCCCATTATTAGGGACAAAACAAGGGTATCCTTCTAGTCAGTGAGGAGAGAAAATCCTACTAAATGGTTTTTTGTTATAACTTGTTCGAACATGTATCAATGGCCCTATTTATGGACTATTTTGTTGTGTGATATAGTCACTCAAAAAAAATTATTCCCTTTTTAGATTTCGATTTTCAAAAAGGTTTTTGATGGAAAATTATTTTCTTATTTAAATTGTTTAATCTTGTATTTCCTATGGAATGATTAATTTAAGGTGATGGTTTTGCAATAGTTATTCCAAAACAAATGAGGTGATTCAAAATAATTTTTGCATTGGATTCTTGTCTAGGGGACTATCATGACTATAACTTACATGTAATTCCCTTATTCAAAATGGATTATGAGGATTTTTTGATTCAATATTTAATAGATGATCAAAAGTAATTATATTCAAATTTATTTTAGTACATGTAACTATTTATGGTAAATTTCCTGCGTAGAATATCATGTCTGTGAGTGTATGAGTTGTCCCAATAGTGATATGTATTTAGAATAATGTTTTCATATTGTGGTGAATTATTTTAATATAACCATTAGATTATAGATATGGGTAAAATGGATTGGGTTCAGTGGAACCATCCTAGAGTCATAAAGTAGGGAGGGGGTGTCCTCATCGGTATTTTAGTTTTAGGGTGAGATTTTTAGACATGGATAAGGTGTAGATGGCCTAGTGGTTTGGAATATATATTTTCGTGATGAATCTTTTTTTTGGAAATGTCAACTGCATGACCATGACTAGTTTGGGTAAACTGGAGGATTTGGTTATGAGGGGATATAAAGGGATGTCTTTAGGGGGATTTTATACTTGGTATGTTCTATATATATAGTGTAGGATTATTTTCAATGCCTTATTAATTTTTAATAATGTATACTATATAATGTGTATATGACCTAACCCTAAGTGAGATGGTGTAGCAGGAAACATGATGTGTAAATGGAACCTTACCCAAAGGAGTCGGTTCAACTTGAATGAGAGGTTGGTTATTGGCATTCCCTCTTGAAATCTCAACCTTTGATGTTGAGATTTGTGATTAGACATGGGGAAAACCTAGTGATGGTTTTTTTCTTCTTTATCAATTAATCCTTCATTGAGGGAGCAGCTTTTTGTTATATGGGATGTTGGCAATTGAGATTCCATCCTTTGATATCTCATTTTCTTAGTTTTGGTATTTGATTAGCCGTTGGACCCACCTAGTGATTGTTTGGTTTTTCTTGTTCTCCAGAACATGAACTAGAGGGGATGGTGTCTCTTGTGATAGAATTTAGATATTTATATACTCTCCACATATCAATGTTTTTATTTTATCTGCATATAGAAATAGTCATGGGACCCACCTAGTGAGGGTGTGATTTCACTTTTTTCAATGTGACCTACCCCGAATGGGATGATTTTTTTTGTGTGAGGGATTACCTATTAGTATTTCCTTTTATTATTACTTTTTTATGTGTTTGAATTATATTATTAGTCATTAGGCCCCAATTAGGGACTGTGTTGTTTAACTTATTCCATTAGACTGACACCAAGGGGATGGTTTGGATTGTGTGATAGGTTGTATATTGAGATTCACTCTTTAGATTACTTGTTGTTTGTGATCAGTCTCTTATATATTTGAAACTAGAAATTGATATTCCTATTCCTAATGGGCTTCCATGTGATATGACTACAACTGATTTACGACAAACATTGTCCAAATAAATTGATATTAATTGTTGTGGTGGCCTGGTTATGACATGATTTCCTTGACACTTATGCTTATGCATTTTTATTTTTTGTTATTTTTCCAATTAGGTGTGTTTTATAAGCATAACTTTTACTCATTTTATATATTTGATACAAATCCACTTGAAAAAAATAGAATTTAGTTTATTAATGTGATAGTGAATAATAAAGGGTGATTGAATTCACCTCCTACAACCTACAAAACATAGGCTTTGATGTATTTGTTTATACCTTCATCTTTTATTTGAGGCATTGTAATTTCTTAGATCTAGACACATAGGTCACGTCCACGAGGATGTAGAGTTCACGGATTCATTTGTATGATTATGTGAGTTGGGTTAGAGAAAATTTATTTACTTTTCTATTACTGTACATCATCTGTATTGGCATGTGTACTAGCATGTATATTTATTTGATGTAATTTGTTTTACATTAATATCATTTAATGTTGTTTTAGGTTTTGATTCATTATATAGACAATTTTATTCTTTAAATTTTGAATATTGGGACCCTCCTGACTCCCTGTTTATTATTTATAGGGTTTTGGGATATCTATTTTATGAATGGGCCATGCCAAAGTTTCAAAAGATTCAAGCATAACTTAGTTCTTTTCTCAGAGTTTATAGTCTCCCCTTAAGTATTTTAGGCCCTCACTGCTAGTTAGTTGCCTCTTCTATATGCAAGGTGCACCTATTTTTTCATCATCTTTGGGGTGCCATTCAGGTGATCCTAGTTGGGAAGACACAACTTCATAGCCTTAAACTATCAATAAAGTCATATTATAATGTTTAATAATATTGAGAGGTCCTAGAAAAAAGTATTAAATGATATATAAAGGTTGAATCCAAAAATTTGAGTTAAATTATAACCATTTGGAACTGATCAGCCACGTCATAAAAAAATCATCCATCACATTGACTAGTAATTCCATGATAAATCAGGATGTATTAAGGTAAACCACACCATGATTTTCTTCAACTAAATCAATTTCATTGAACTAACTTAGAGAATATGAAATCCACATCCAAGATTGAAAGAAATTATGTTTCACATTAATGGTGTCATTCTCAAATTCAAAAAACCATGTCCTAAACCATATCCTCAACATATAGAACAATTATATGTTTATCTTTCCTTTTTTTCAATTTTAAATCTCCAAACCATGATCACATCTCATGTTTTGTTTCAATATAGTTCTAAAACGTGATCATTTTATTTCTAATCCTAGGCAGAATGAATCAAGAAACGTTGTGGTTTATTTATGTATATTTTCAATGAAGTCGTATATGAAAGTATGAAAACCATAGCCTATACTATAATTATATTTGTCAAAATAATTACTATCCATTTTTATAAAAAACAAACCAAAATTTAAAATTATAAATACCCCAATCTTTTTTGTTAAATATAAATTTATCCAATATATAAGATCAAATACCACTTCAATATTCTCCCACAAATTCAACTAACATATTATAAAACATAAAACACTCAAACTAATTTGGATCACATGAATTATCTTAAGATTAAATTTGATTTATGTGTTGATAAGAAAAGCAAAAAAACTTTAAATATTATCCAATTTAGACCCCAAAATAGTCACATCAAACGCCTCTTGAAAAACTAAAATTTCCCCAAATACCATCTTTGTGTCAATAATATCTACCCAAATCTTATATTCATTCAAGGATTATAAATCACCTTCATTCTAAACATCATCAATCCTAGAATCATGTCATTAATCCAACATCATATGCCTATATAGGGACACTCTGTGTAGGAAATAAGAATGATGAATAAAAATCAAAATATTATACATAAGATAACTCATATAATCTTACAATATTATATTCTCATAAAAAATTTACTTTAACATGTTCCAATTTTATTACCTATCCAAATAATCAAAAATATGTTTAAAAAATTCATAAAATAGGTAAACTAAGACTATCATGATAAAATAAAAGAAATACACAAAGAAAAACATAATATATGTATCAAAGAAATTTGAACTCAATACCCCTTTCAAAACTCCAACTAAATACATACTATCCCTTAGTAAGATATTTATCCCATAATATAATAAATAGAGATCTTTGAATTTATGTTTCTATTTTTTTGTTTTAAAGTAACAATCCAAATAATAAGATTGAGAGAGTGGATGGTTAAATCATGAATTATCCATCAATGTGATAAGGTTTAACTCCCATAACTAACCTTGGTTATTTTAAATTAATCCATATAAAATGGTTTTTTATAAAATATTATTTATATTAAATTTCTTGAATTCAAAATAAAAATTCATCTTTACATGCCATTTTCTCTAAAATTTATTCATTTCATTTTTCACATCCTCTAGTTTAATATTAGAAATCATTATGTTATGAGGTGGTACCCACAATGAAATCCATGTTTGAAACATTATATCTTGATAAAAATTGATGCTTTGACCTTGTACATATTTTCGTTACCTTATATGAACCGAATCGTGCCTTGATATTCATTTTTAATAACAAAATCATCTTCTTCACAATGATTTTCACTAAATTTTTTGAATATCTAATGAATTTACATCATTTTTTACTACTGAAATAATATCATCATCTTTATCTTCTACATGTATCATTATCATTACAAACTCACTAAAAGAATGATAAAATACCTTCATATCAGTAATATCAAAAATATTTCTCAATTCCTTGTTTTAGTAGTGGTATCCTCTTTTATTTAGTGAATATATAAGGAAATTTGAATCAAAATAAAATTTTGTAAACTTCCTCAAATTGGTACCCTATAAATTGATGATATAAGTTATATAAAAATCCTTAGATTTTAAAAAAAATAGGATATTCATATATTACATATCACAAGGAGACAATAACAATTGGATGATATAAACAATAATTTTTAATGTGAACTATTGTCATAATCACTTGGCAATACATTAAATGAGATTTAACATGTTCCACCTATATAGTTTGACTGATATCAACCAAGCCTCAAATTCTTCTCTTGGAAATAAATGTTTATTGAGGTGTATTTGATGAAATATTCACATATAAAATTCTATTATTCTATAATTAAGATTCAAACATTTCCCTTCTATATCCATTCCTATTGATCAAATGAAACATTTCAAGGAATAACCACCATCCTTATTTACACTAATCTTGAAAATATTATAATTTTAAAATTCATTGGACTTTTATATAAAAAACATGATATATGTGATCAAAATAAATTCATCCGTAAAAAAGATAAATTATTTATCATCATTCATTTATTTCTTATTTATTGGGCCATATAATCTCAATATAGAAATACTGAGGAGTGAGTTTCTTGAATCTCCACCTGATTATTTAAAAAATTAACATTATTTTTCTTCTGGGATATGAAACACACCAAATTTATTTATCTTTTTGGAAACTACACAATATTAATATTATATAATCAATTTAACTGAGTCATTATTTTTGGATAATTATTACAATCCTCTAATTCGATAACTAATTCTACACTTTCATACTCAAGTAACTAGAATATTCACCTTATCCCACTTGATATAGTTTTTCAATGGATCACTAACCTCTTTTAATAATACATCAATCATTCAATAGTGTTAGAAAAAATTCATATATATATAATTTCATTTTATTTCCTTTATCAAATAGTTGTGAAACATTATCCATGTTATGTTTCAAAACATCAATAAAAAGAGTCATCTTGTCAAACATATCTTGTATTCTATTTTTAAATAGTATTACAAGATTTTTAATGAAAGGTTAACACAATCATGGAAGATAAAGAAATTAAATAAAAGGTCAGTAATAATAGAAATATTGTTTCATAGAAAAGGTAGGAATCAAGGGGAAGAGAAAATCTCCACATCAGTTATCATAAGTTAATGCATGGAATGATAGACTACCGATATATAAACATCTCCCCATGATCTAATGAGATAATATTTTTTTAAGGATACATAATGACCAAATATGATAGATCCTTACATATAAATTTAAAATACATTTAGCATGCTCATATCACTTATAGTTTGGGATAAACACAGACAATCAAGTATCCCTAAATGGTTCTTTGAGGTTTCTTATAAAGAAAAATACACTATAATTTCTTTATAATTTACTATTTATTCATCAATTAAAAAAATTGTGAATAATTCACAGTCAATTATGACATTAAATAAAAATAAAAGTATCATCCATGTGACTAAACTGACAAAATCTTCAATAAATTCCATTAAAAACTTAGAAAAGACCATTATTTGAACTCCTAAATTTCTAGTTTCTTCATAGCCATTTATTATTTAAGTTGGTTGTATCCCCATAAAATTATAAATATAAAATCCTATATAATGTTTTAAAAGAATTTTATTCAAAAAAACTACTTTAAACATACCCATAACCCCTAGAACACAAACAAAAACTGAATAAATAATATTCTAGTAAAAATTAATAGTTATACAGATCCGGATGTCTATTATCATTCATAAATTAATCCACCTATCATTGAATTATTTCATAAACTAAAATTATATAGCCTTCTTAAAATATTAATTTATGTTATAGATGTTATTATTTAGTCATAAATGTTTCTATTTATATCATATTTCACCATTAAATCACCATTTAATGTTTTTTAACTATAGATCTTAATATTTTTTCTAAATTATTTGTATTATTTAATTTTTATTGATTTTAATACACATTAACCTTTAATTTAGGATATTTTAAATTTAAATTATTTGGTTCATGATGATTTGAGTGATTATAAAAATTATTGGATGTTTTATAAGTCTAATCATTTCACTTTAAACCTTCACCAACATTTGAAATATTGTTCTATAAATTAAACATTAAATAATTAAACAAATCTTTATTCAACAACATTTGTTTTTACAATATCCAAAAAAAATTACATTTATATTTTTATTTATTTTATCATTCATAATATTATCCTCAGTTCTAGTGACATTAAACCTTTGAACATATTTCACCAACATTAACTGCCTTTCTCCATGAATTGTTTTGACAATATTTGATATTTTTATCACCTTAATTAACTTATTATTCTCCATATTAACATTAAGAATCTTTGCCATATATTATTTTAATCACATATTTATCATAAATTTCATGTATTCATCTCAATATTCTTTAGACACACTTTAATCACTTGAGAAATCTTTCGGATTATCCTTCTTGATTGGAATTAATTCCATTGCTTCACTTAAATTGTCATCTTCATTGTCACAATTATCAAAGTATTATTCATATATATTTTAAAGATAGATTATCTTTTTTAATGATCACTAGGCCTATGGGCCATGTAATGTGGGTCTTTTACCCAAAATATTAGTCCTTTCATTTGTTTCAATAATAAAGAGGCTTCAGCTCTAACTTTTTTTTAACTTATCTTTTTCAATTTAGAGAAATAATTTTACTTTATCTTATATAGGGTCTAATTATTGAAAAATGTTGATAACTTCAAACTAAATAACATCATTAATGACTCATTTTCAGTTTCACTTTCCACTATTTTTAGTTTTGGATAATTTATATCAAAATGAGAAATCCCTCCACAAGTGAATCCATTCAATTCATTTATATTGAAAATTAATTTTTCTATTTTTTACACTTCATAAAATAAGTGATAAGATATTATCAAATTTCACATTAAAATAATTATATGAATATAAATACTCATATTATTTGAATTATTGAACTATATTCTCTTTATTTAACGCTTTGAATGAAATTTACATCTCACCCCTAATTTTGTTCTTGGAAGAAACAGCTTTTCTCACCTCCAATGTTTCCAACAATCAAGGTAATTTATCTAATGGAAATGTTTATAAATCGATGTATCTAAGTGAAGAAACATTTCCATTAAGCCTATCTAGTAATATATGATGAAAATTCCTAACAACCCTAGAATATTCTAGAGTTTATTTATATAATTCTATTGATATCACAATCTCATTCACATTATTAATGAAATCCACCACCATATCCCATTTAATAATTTGAATATATTATAATTTGGTGTGAGGGATTTGATATTTTTCTTCCCTCACTCTATAATTACCTTCATAAATATTACATATATTTTCCCAAATAAAATCTGATGTCTTAATTCTATTAATTTTATAAATTCATTTTTCTAAGATAGGATAAGATAACATTTCTATCATGACCATCAATAAAAATATTATTTCTACCATCCTTAGTTAAAATAATACCAACCAAAACAAGAGTGAGATAATTAGTTTCAAGGTCCACTACATCTACATCAAATGATAGTAATTATGGATTCATTCTCCCCTTAAAATAATTTAAAATTTTCTTATCAATTACGGTAATACATGTATAATTCACTAAATAATTATGAAAAATGATAAATATTGTTGGGCCCCATTTAAGTCTTTGTTGTATTTTTTTCAGTATATTAATATTTTTATAAATAAATATCAACATTTTGATGAATTAAAGTATGTTGAGAATTATGTGATAAAGGATTAAGAATACATATTATTATTGAAGTGGTTTCTTAAAGAAATTGATGTAAAAAGTAATAAAGTTTTTATACTTTCAAAACTTAGTCAGATGATGATTTACTGAGATTAAATTTCTCCCAAATCCTGAAAAATTCTATGATAAAATATATTGAAGAAATGTTTGAGAGGTTTCAAGAACTATAGTAAGCAAGGTGAAAAACTGACCTAAGAACGTTACAAATCGGACCAAGAATTCTGAACAAAACCGAACCAATATATTTTCAAATCGAATCCTGCAATCTGTGAAAAACTATACCAAGATCTTTGAAATTAATATCATAAATTTTTTTGAAAAACTAACCTAATATATTTTAAAATTATATCTTGAATTATATGCAAGCCTGGCCCAATATCATTACAAATCAGATCCTGAATTCTGATCAAAATAGGCTCAAAAATCTAAGAAAAACTGACTCAAGAATCTGAGCAAAACTGACTCAAGAATTTAAGAAAAACTGACTCAAGAAAAAGTTCTTATGCAAGGAAATTTTTATTAAAGTAAAAGATCTAGTGAAAAGAAATATTTCTTACAGATATGGTTCTTATTCAAGGAAAAGATTATGTAAGAAAAAGTTCTTACACAAGAAAAATTTTCTTCAAGTAATGGTTCTTATTCGAGGAAGCTTTTCTTAAAGAAAAAGTTCTTACACAAGGAAAAGTTTCTTACAAATAATGTTTGTATAAAAGGAAATGTTTCTTAAAGAAAACTATCTTACACAAGAAACTTTTTCCTACATAGAAGTTTCTTATATAAGGAAAAGTTTCTTATAGAAAAATTTCTTATGAAAAGAAAAGTTTCTTATAGAAAAAGATCTTATGCAAGAAAAATATTCTTACAAAACAATTTATTAGGAAAGAAAATGGTTCATATAGATAAGGTTCTTATTCAAGGAAAATGTTCTTACAGATCAGGTTCTTATGAAAGGAAATTTTTCTTAAAAAACTTCTTATACAAAGAAACGTTTCTTATAGAAGAAGATCTTATTAAAGGAAAATCTTCTTACAGAAAAAGTTCTTATGCAAGGAAAAGTTTTTTGCAGAAAATTTTCTTATGCAAGGAAAATTTTATCAAGAATATTTGAAGAATTTAAGAAGTCAAATGTATAAATGAAAATCAAGTGAATTGAAGAATTAAAACACTAATCTAAGATTTAATGTGATTTGAAGATTCATGAAAGTGTTAAATCAGTCAATAGTTGATTTGAGATTTAAGGAGAATTGAATATTCGTTAAATTTTATAATGTGAGAAAGGTTTTTAGAATCCCTCCTAAACCATTTTGGAAGTCCCTATAAAAGGGTAGATGAGTTCATTTGTAAAGATTACTCTAAACTGTTCAAGCACTCGAGCTCTAGAATTTATGGGACATGTATTGAGTTTCCAACCAATCATTGTGTTTCAGGTTGAATATAAGGAAGTATCTGATCTAACTAACCATTAGACTAAGGATCCTTATGGTAACATCAAGTTTATCGATGCTGAGGATGTTTTTTTTACTTAGGTTCTGGAATACTATTCATTTTCAATATATTTTTTAAGTGAATTGTTGAATTTCATAGTGAAGGCACACATGTGGAGCAAGATTCATCTTAGTTGTGGAGGAAGTGAAGACTTTGTGATGTGCATGATAAAAGAAGAAGGAATGTGAATCTTGTGACTGTGGATACTTACCAGTTTCTGAAAATTCTTGTTTTAGGATGTGGATATTATAATGGATAGTTCTGCGTATAACCAACTATAGTATGAAATTTTCTAATAGGGTTATATAAATTTTCTTTACTTATGAATTTGTATTAAAAAATAAATGTAGTGAAAAAATCCATGTTTATGGGGCTATCCATTATGGAAATGAGTATTCATTTGTATCAAACCTTGTGTATATCATGTTCTTATTTCTCTTTACATTTATTACATACGGAAGGTAAGGTTGTGTCTTCTATTTGAGTGGATCGTAACTCTAACAAGTTTCAGAGGTTTATAATGTTTTTGTTAAAAAGATAAGAAACATCATTATAAAATAAAAAGGAACCACTAATTCACCCCCCCTTGTGGTATTAATCCTACTTATAACTAAAAGTGGTATCAGGGCCAAGGTTCTATCTGAATGATCTATATCTGAAATGGAGAATTTACATTCTATTAACTATAATGGGATTCTAGTTTTAAATGAAAAGAAATATAATATCTAGAAAGACAGAATGCTTCAGTATCTTATATCTCTTGGGTATGATGTTTTGGATGTAAATATAAAAGGATTTTTCCTCATATTGAGAATAATCCTCTTAATACTATTGATAAGAAAAATTTTGAGAATGGTGGAAGAGAAAAAAAATTTCTCTCTCTTCACTTATAGAAAGTGAGTTTCTTAGAGTAAAGGGAGTTGTAACTACCAAAGGTATTTGGGATAAGTTTATAAATATTTATGAAGGCAACACCATGGTATAGAAGGAAAAGTTACAACTTTAGAGTCTGAAATATGAAGATCTGATAATGGATGAGCAGGAATTTATTGGTGACTTCTTTACAAGGGTAAATGATATTGTTAGCACCATAAGATGTCTGGGTGATAAATTGTAAAACTCAACTATTGATGAAAATATCTTAAGAATTTGTTTTAATAAGGTCGATGCTAAAGCTTCATCATTGGAAGATAGAGATCCTGAAAACTTATCTTTGGATGATCTGCACAGTATCCTCATTACATATGAAATGAGAAGAGATAATGTTTTGAAATAGAAAGAAAAGTTTGATCAATAAATGTCCTTCAAATATTTTTTGAAAGGGAAAAAAAGGTGAAGAAGTTAAAGAAGAATCAATCCATCAAAAAGGTGATGAAGAAGATGAAGATTTCAACACTATTATTTCCCTCTTTTCAAGGAAATATAATAAGGGAAATTGAAAATTAAATCTCTCAAATGTTGGAATTGTGATGGGAAATGAAATTATAGAGAAAATTTTCCTTTGAAGAAATCTAGAGAATATGAGTATGAAGATGATGTTGAGAAACCTCAAATACAAAATTGTAAGAAACATAAGGAATGATTTACTTATGAAAAAAAGATGAAAATTTATCTGAATAAAAGAAATAAGAATGATTACTAATCTAATAATGAATCCGATCATTAACTCAACATTATTTCTCATGTTAGAAATGGAATTTATTCATCTAGAAGTGATGATGAGAATAATGATATGATAGAAATGGAATGGAATCTCAAAAAGTACCTGGAGAAAGGAATTAAGCATAATACTCAACTCATGAACGAATGAAAGTAGTTGAAAAATGATGTTGAGTGAATAAATTTTAAGAATAGTGATATTTATAGAAAACTAAGAATTTATAATGAAAAGTTAGCTACTTGTGAGAATCTTTACAAGATTGAATCTACACTTGTTGAAGAAAGTAAACAAAACAAGTTTAAGATAGCTGAATCTTAAAGAAAAATTGATGTTTTGAAGAGTAATTTGGATGAGAAAGAAGAGGAGCTTATAGAAACATAGTCAATGTTTCTTATAGCACAAAGTGAGATAAGAAAGATTAGAGAAAACTTCACCAAGGAAATTTATGTTAAATGTGAAACTTCTAAAAAAGGTGAAAAGAAAGTATTACAAAAGCAGGTTTGTGAGAAAACATCTTTCATCAAGAAAGATAGGAGTTTTTCAAGAAAGTATCCTCCTAGGAAAAATGATCCATGATTTATGAATAAACAAAAACATCAAATATATAATTGGTTTTACTCTCAATCTTAAAGATCAAAATTTAGAAGTCATTTTTGGTGTTGTGGAAGTTTTGGACAGAGATCTTATTCATGTTGGTATAACATGTCTCTACCTGGAAATGTGCATGAATCAAGGGGGGCTATAATGAGCAAAGAATATCAAATGTTCC
Source organism: Viscum album (assembly GCA_963277665.1). Taxonomy (NCBI): domain Eukaryota; kingdom Viridiplantae; phylum Streptophyta; class Magnoliopsida; order Santalales; family Viscaceae; genus Viscum; species Viscum album. The sequence continues at coordinate 112,204,090 of OY728135.1, forward strand.
TAAAACTTATGTGGAACCAAAAAATAAATCTCAAAAGATAAATAAAGATGAGTATATTAATAAAGCAGAGTATGTTAAGAAAGATGAGTATGTTAAGAATTTGGAGAAAAACCAACATGATGAATCCAAAAAGAAAGTGTGCATGGTTATTTGGCTAGAACAAGTTGATATGGAATGAAATCTAGAAGAATCACAAAAATCAGAAGAAGAAAAGGGGAAGAAACAGGTCTCTGATAATGTGATCACAGTTGATAAAAAGGTATTAATAAATTGTGGGTTGAAAATTCAGAAAAGATGCAAGAGATGTGAGCAAGAAGGGAATGTTACTAAACATTGTTTGACTATCCTTTTGGAAAAAGAAAGAGGTATGAAAGATTATTTACCAAATCAATGTAATAAAAAGTTTACTAAAGAATAAATTAAGTTGATATCCTTATCAGAGGAGTCTACAGATAAAAAGAAACTAGTTAAAAAATTTGAGAAAGATGATCAGAAGGAAGAAAATACATCCAAACCAAAATCCAAGAAGAATAAAAAAAAAGTCAAGCCTAAGAGAAGAATCTCTGTAAAAATGTTGTTTTTAAGAAGATATGTGGTTCCTTCATATTTATAGAATTTTATTATTTGTACTAACTTGCAGGGAATTTAATTAGTTGAGGTAACGAAGCTGATGTTGTTGAGTCTCTTATTATTCTTGCAAAAGAGAGTAATGAGGTTGCAAAATTTTGTTTTGAAGTTATATTTTTACACCTAAACATTCTGATATATTTGTTGATATGGGTGCATTTTATTTTTATCTTAATTAAATTCTTTTCAATATTTCCCCAAAAATGAGAATGTTGAAGGAAACATGAAAAGGTAATACATGAAAGTGGTGTAATGGACAACAATGGTAACCTTTATTATCCACTCTTTTTTCTACACCGTGTTTTCCCATGTAGACTTAGAGTTGTTTAGTTGAAGTCACTTTGTTAATAAACTCATGTGATGCTTATGAATTTTAAAGAAGTTTTTCATGTTTTTTTTATATAAAAGTTCCAATATTTTGAAATGAGACATTTTTAAATAAGGAAGGAAAACATGTCATGACAACCCCTTTGAATTTGATTCTTAATAAGGGGGGAGAAAATATGAAGGGGGAGATAAAATAAACCATTGATAGACAAATAATATGGGGAGAAAGAAAAGAATACATGGATAAGAAATTTTGAGAAATAAAAAAAAACAACACTTATTGTTTTGAAGAGGTTAAGTGTAGGTATTGAAGTGGGTATTGACAAAAAATACAAAGAGAGAGATTGTTAGACCCCAATTATGTCTTGGTTGTATTTTTTATCAATAGATCAATATGTTAATGAATAAATATCAATATTTTTATCAAATAAAGTATGTTGAGAAGGATGTGAGAAAGGATAAATAGTACATATTGTTGCAGAAGAGGTTTCTTAAAGAAAGTGGAGTAAAAAGTTAGAAAGTTTTTATACTTTCAAAACGCAGTTAGATAATGATTTTCTGATCTTAACATTCTCAAAAATCATGAAAAAAATAATGATAAAATCTTTTGAATAAATGTGGGATAGGTTTTAAGAATTTCACTAATAAATGTGCCAAATTGACCCAGAAATTTACTAATCCAATCGTGAATTCTAAGAAAAACTGACCCAAGATCGTTAGAAATTGGATCTTAAATTTTGTGCAAACCTGACCCAACATCACTGAAAATCAGATCCTAAATTCTCTACAAAACTGACCCAATATCATTGAAAATAGGATCCTGACTTCTGTAAATAACTGACCCAATATCTTTACATATCGGATCCTAAATTCTGGGAAAAACTATGTCAAAAATCTGATTAAAACTAACTCGACAATCTAAGTAAAATTGACTCAAGAATCTAATCAATACTTATATATAATTATAGGAAAATCATACTCAAGAATCTGAGCAAAAATTACTCAATAATTTGAGCAAAACTGACACAAGAAAAATTTCTTATGAAAGGAAAAGTTTCTTAAAGAAAAAGATCTTATGAATGGAAATGTTTCTTACAGATATGGTTATTATGCAAGGATAAGATTCTTTAAGAAAAAGTTCTTACATAAGAAGAATATTTTTATAGGTATGGTTCTTATGAAAGGAAAGGTTTCTTAAAAAATGTTCTTAGAAATAGAAAATATTCTTACCAATAAAGTTTTTATGCAAGATATATTTTTGTTATAAAAATTTTCTTACACAAGGAAAAGTTTCTTACAGGTAAGGTTATTATAAAAGGAAATGTTTCTTACCGAAAATGTTCTTGTGCAAGGAATATTTTCTTAAATAAAAATATATTATGTAATAAAAAGTTTCTTATAAAAAATTTCTTACAAAAGGAAATGTTTCTTATAGACAAGGTTCTTATTCAAGGAAAACTTTCTTAAAGATAAGGATTTTATGTAAGGGCAATTTTCTTACAAAAACATTTCTTATGTAAGGAAAAGGTTCTTATATAAAAAGATATTATTCATGGAAATGTTTCATACAGTAAAACTTCTTATTCAATGAAATGTTTCTTGTAGTAAAATTTCCTATGCATGGAAAATTTTTCCAAGAAAATTTGAAGCATTGAATAAGTCAAAGGAAAATCTGAAAATCAAGTGAATTGAAGAATTCAAATATTGGTCTGATATTTAGGAAGATTTTAAGATTCAATAATGTTTTGAATAAGTCAAAGGATGATTTTATATTTAAGGATAATTGAAGATTCAAGAAATTTTGGTAAGTGGGAATGGTTTTTATAATCCCACCTAAATCATTTTTGAGGTCCCTATAAAAGGAGAACTGAGTTCATTTGTAAAGATGAATCTTGACTATTCAAGAATGTGAGCTTCAGAATTTGTGGTATAGGTATTGATTTTCCAACCAAACATTTTGGTTCAGGTTGAAGATAAGGAAGTATTGGACCGGACTGACCATTGGACTATGGATATTTATGGGAAGATCAGGTTGAGTGATGCTGAGGATGTTTTTCGGACTAAGGTTCTAAAATACAATTCAAGACCAAAATATTCCTTAAGTGAGTTCTTGATGTTCTTGATTAAGGTACACATGTGGAGCTTGATTCAGCTTACTTTTGAAGGAATTGAATACTTTCTGATGTGGATCAGAAAAGAAGAACGAAAGTGAAGCCTGTGACTGTGGATGCTTACCAGTTGATAAAAAGGATTATTTTGTGATGTGGATACTGGAAAGCATAGTTTGGGGGTATAACCAACTATAGATAGAAATATTCTACTGGTATTGTATAATTTTTCTTTTCTTGTTCCTTTGTATTCCAAAAGAAGATAGTGAAAGAATCCATGTTTGTTATACTATCAAACATGGCAAGGAGCAGGTCTTTGTACCGAACCTTGAAAATATCATGTGATGCTTTCTCTTTACATTTGTTGCATACAAAAGGTAAGGTTATTAGTTATATTTGAGTGGAGTTTAACTCCAAATAGTTTTAGAGGTTAAGAATGTTTTTATTAAGGATTTAACAAACTTCCTTATAAACGAGAAAGCAACCGCTGATTCACCACCCCCCCCCCCCCCTCAGTGGTCTTAATCCTACTTGGGAACTACAAATATAAAAATTATAAAAACAACTTTCACTTCATTAAAATATTAATATTGTAACATTTAACTTGAAATATACTTAACATCTTCCTTGGAAAACATAAACACCAATAATATAAAAATTTTAGAGAGGTCATATAAATAATCATTTAGTGGGAGTGGTGGGAGGTGAAAAAGTGTATAAATATATTTTATGATTTCTCCAAAACCAAACTTCATCACCATAATTACTATGAAGATACCATATAATAACAACACATAAACATTAAATTACATAAATTTATTCACTTTAATTCGAAAACCACATTTGATTATCCACACAAATATAAAACAATCTGTATATTGGTTTTACAATTGAAAGAAAATCTCCATATCTTTAGCATGGTAGAGTATTATCAATTGTTATACAATCCATTAGAATAATCAAATGGTTCCGAAGATCTGGTATTTTTCTTAATCCAATTTACATATAAATATCTCCCAACAAGAGTAATGTGATCCTACAAAAATAAAAGAAAAATCATCAAATATTCAGTAAATTGATACTTCGAACTAAAATAAGAATCAATAATTTACTATATAAAGATATCAATTTATATTCACCCTAATTAATAACCAATACTCTAAAATTAAATAATCAAACACCTCTCCTTGATCAAAACAATATCTTACTCAAATGTATAATAAGATTCCATAACTTTTAGATGAGAATTTCATCATTAAATTATAATGAGAAACTCCATAACACACTGTACAAAAAAATATAGAACTCATCCCCCTTAATGTATGGATTTAATTTTTTTATTCATTGTGCTACTACATCAATAAATGTATTGATAAACAAAAATAACAGATACTCTCTTATTTGTTTGACAATAAGTACCTTTTCTATAAACTCCTCTCTTATTCCTCATTTTTATTCTTGTAATACACCATAGAAGCATCAAACTTCATTTTACCTCTTTCAATTTTAAAATTAAAATTTAAGAACATAAATTCCATCGTAAATTTCATTAACTCCCATATAAATTGAAAAATATAAAAAATAATTCAATCATTTATATCACATTAAATATTATTTAGAGACATTATAAAACATGATAAAGTAAACCCACTTAACACCCATTAAACCACATCATCAAAGTATTAATTTTTCACATTAAATAGGAATTCAAAGATAAAACATTTTGTGATAAGGTAAACCATGATATGTATTTATTCTAATGAATAAACATAATTAAATTGCATATAATAATATAAAAACCATAATTAGGAATAAAAATCATGGTTGTTTTACTTTTCCATTTTCTATATCCACATAAAAAATGAAAACATCTTCAATATAGTATAAAAATCATATTATTTACATATAAACCAGAACATAGACAGATAAATACATGATATGGTAATCTCATATATTTTTCTTTCTAAATCATGGAAACATGAGAAAATCTAATATTTATTTAGTATAGTGATAAACCATGTTCTTTTCCATCATAAATTAGTATATAATTCATAAAATAATGTTCATTTTACATCCCTTTGAAGTCAAAGTAGTCCAGTATTAATATTAAGAAACTATGATGTAACCAATATCTATTTTTATTAAAATACCCACATGTAATTTTTTTGAATCACAAAACATAGAATGGTTTATTAAAAACTATTATTTATTTTATTAAACTTACTTAAAGTAAATATCTATATGAAATACTAATCCATTATTCTAGAATCAATTCAACTAGAATATAGTAAAACATTAAACACTCAAACTATTATGAATCACTTGAATTATTCTATGATTGAATTTGATTTATCTATTTCAAAAATAAAATACCGTATTCAATCCCATTTACTTCATCGCATTCGCATAAGCACGCCAAAAACCTCCATAGTCATAGTAATAACTATAACCACCTTTTTGCTAAAAATAATATCCTTTTAGTTTTTTATGTTAAATAACGAATGTAAATCACAAAAGTTCCATATCTATTCTACCATATAAATGTGTTATTACTAAAACAATATTACCATACACGATCATACAAACTATGGGTAATATTATTAGTGAATAATAATAAAAATTCAATCTATAATAAAAACTCACATAATTTTCCAATATTATATTATTACCATAAATGCACTATATATTTTATAAATTCATTCATAGAACACATAAAAACAGTTAAAAAATCAACACAATTATTTTGAAATAATATCTTAAAATACAAAAAACCATCTACCATGAAATTCATAGACATTGAACTCATAATTTCCAACTTTTAAAAATAATTCTATATATATACCCACTTTAACTTGATATCTCACCATTATAAAGATATATATATATATATATTATCAGGGAATGGATTTCTAAAGACTATCACTTTAGATTATTTTAGGTATTATGGGTGTTGATAAGTGGTTTAGATGTGTTCCAGAGGTTAGGAAAGTGTTTTGGCCATTCAAAGGGTCACTAGGCATGGTGTTGGTTGGTTTATCTTTGGGAATTTAGAGGTCGGACATGGGTTTGGTTGTGTGGTTCTAGGATAATCCATGGTGATAGAAATGACCTCATTGGACATGGTGTTCGACATTAAACTTGGGTAGCCTTTCGATGTAACACAAGTATCTTGGAAATGACTAGTAAAGGAAGTGGCATAGAGATTAGTGTTTTGGTGGAATACCTATGTGACACTAAGTACTAGATATCCCCATATTGTTTCCATGTGATTGATTATTAGGAAAATATAAATCCATTTCTATTATGTAATAGTGGATTTTGATGGTGGTAATTAGAGGAGTAAACATGGCTTGCACCACACTATGTATGTGGTCATTATTATGATCAAGTAAGCATTAATGGAGTTTTAAAATGCCAGAGAATTGTGGATCTTGGTATGTGGGATTCAAACTATCCATTGTCTGAGGGACCACTGCTTGTCATGGGGGTACCCTATGTCATGTTGGAGGCCTTCAGGATGCGTCTATTAATATAAATCAATTTTCCCTTGAATAATTGTCTTTATCTTTTCCTTGGATTTGAGCTAAGTCTAATGCCTTCCAAAACCTCTTTTGACATTCCTTGGGAATGTCTAACCCTATTAATAAATGAATCATATTATTTCATATTGAGTTATGTTCCCATAATATTTTTACATTTTATTTGTATTATTTTCTTTCCAAAGGATCGCATCCATGGAATGAACTTTTTTAGTGGTTCTTTTCATGTATAGATTCATAAAAACCTTTTGAGAATAGATTTTAGTGGGTTATTCAAGAAATATGGTTATGGTTGATCCCTAATTTTTAACATTAATTATGACTCTCTTATAGCATTGATTCAAGGAAGGGAATCCTTGTTTTATCTTTTTTATTTTCATCAGGCATAATTTCATGTTTTTTCTTAGATTGGATATATAGTATGGTTTACATAACAAGATAATAAATTTTATTAATCTAAAATTAAATGGGAAGTGGGGTGATCAAATGTATTTTCTACTTTTGATGATGTTTATAAAGGGATTATGCTTGATTTATATTGTTGATGAAAATCATGCTTATTGGAAGAATTTTTTTTTATTTTATTTTCTATGATTATGATACCATTGATGTGTAGAGTGTTTGATCTCACCATAATTACAGGTTTATGACCATATAAGTGGATAATGAATTGTATTCCAATGGAAACCTATAATTGTGTGAAAATACCCAAAAAAAAATAAAAAATTAGAGTCATTAAATCCCATTTTATTGAATATAAAATTTGGTTTCATGAAAGATAGTTTTTTGGGTACGTGTTGATGGGATTCTATGTTGTTTTTGGGTTTGGGTTTGGTCCCCAGTGGAATTCTAAAAATTATTATATTCACAAAGTGTGAGGTGGAATGTTTTGGTTGCATAGCTATGGTTGGTTTTTGTGGTATGTGATGTGGGATAATGTGTAGTGGAGGTGATTTAACAACCAAAATATTTTAAATGACACTTTGTTTTTGAATGAATGTTTGTTACATATTATATAACATTATACATGTACAATATAAAGAGAACCCAAAAAAAATTTCATCGTTAACAATGATCAATACATTTGGTAGTGATGAAACCAATTAATATGCCAAACATTTCAATAGAAAAAAAAATATAAAATAGAATAGCTAAAATGGGAAAGTATGGATAACCACAGTATGCTAGGATCATCTCCCCCAATGAAAATTATATAGATATAATAAAAAATATTCGTAAACCAATAAACATCTTATGAAATGAAAATATAACATTGGGGAAAATTTTTAGTGAATTTTGAGTAGAAGAATGAAGTGGTATTTATAGGGTTAAAAGGGAAATGTTACTGTTGGTATTCAACCGTTATATTACAATTGGTAAAATATGTACATTGTGAAATATGACCATTATAAATAAAACCCTTGGTTGATAATTTTACCATTATAATCAGCCTTTATAAGATTCTATGACAAAAGATAATTGATAGAGAAATTAGAAATAATGGCCTCAACCAGTAGAATTGTGTCTTTTGAAGCCCATTTTTCTGAAATTTTGAGGGTGGTATCATTAGTAGGGTTTACTGTTGACCAATACCAAGTCATGTATCACTAAGTGAATCTTGAAAAAATAATATATGGTATAAGTTCAAGTTATTCAAGATTACCACTTATTTGATGTTAGCTGAGCCACCCTGTGAAACTACCACCATCGCACACATTAACATTAGGGCGTATGCTGGTGTAATAAGAGGTTACGTGTCCAGACCTTAGTTAATTAAAGTTTAAATTTATTTGTATTTTTAAAATATTTATTCTGAAAATTCCTCTTGAGAATATTTTTTCTTGATAAAATATATATTTAATTGCGATGAATTTGATTATTGGATTTTTAGACACAAATAAAACATAATTTAATTTTTTTTAGAAAATATATACACTTTTATAATAATCTTATAAATAATGAATAAATTTATTTTTTAAAAAAAAATTGAAAAACCTTTATCAAAATATAAATGATAAAAAAACTTTTATAATGGACTGGGAATTTTTTTATATGTTAAATAAATATTTTTCCTTAGAAACCTCTATTTGGAAATAAATAAGGATTTTAATATTTAAAAATTAAAATTTTCACTTTTAGAGAATTATTTTTAAAAATAAATTATTTGAAATTAGCTCATAAAAATTAGGTTAGTGTGAATTTATGAGAATTTTCAAAAATACATTATTTTCTAATGAATAGTAAAAAATACAGTTTTGGGTTTTTGATATATTTTATGACTTAATATTTATTTCAAAATGATTTAATAAATATATAAACATAATAAATGAACTAAAATATTTTATCTTTTTAATATTTGGAATCATAATATATTTTAATCAATTTCTAAAACTGTATGAGACTTTCCAAATAATAAAAATGAAATTTTTATTTTTAAAATCATTACTTTGTGGAATATATAGTTTATTATGAAAAAAGAGGTATTAAAATATGGTTTTCAGTTATGGTGGATTGAAATATCATAAAATATGACCAAAATTTCCAAAACCAAGAGAAAAATCATGGGTAATCCAATGGTTTTGTATTTTTCAAAACCAAGACTTCCAATACTTATATTTTGAGATTATTAAACAATTCCTCATCTTTTACAGTATATACCCACACATTTAACCATTCCCCTTCACTCAAAATCCATCCTACATGGTGTTCTAGTTATTTTTTATCCAAATTAGTCCCCTATGGGTTCCTCAATCCCCTAAGGTTTCATCCTAAAGTTTTAGGAATAACTCTTCAGAGAAAGAAAAATATTCACTTTATATATCCATTCAAGAGTCCTTTTTGTGGTATGTATTATATTTTCCAATAAAATATCTATTTTATAAAAATATAATATCCAATTACTATAGTAATATTATTTTATTAATGATAGAACTATATCCCCTCTCATTTTACCATTTTCTCAAACCATGTTTTATATGAACCATACTGCCTAATTTACTTCTCAAATTTCCCTCATTTACATTAGAAATTCTCTTTTCTTTTTTATTTTAATACCCAGATCTATTTTCTTTTCAATGTGTATTAAACTATGTTGGTTAATTTCCTTTTTAATAAGGGATTTATAAATTCAAAACCCAAATTTATTTTCATCGGTTTAAAATTATGTAATGATCATGTCTTTAGGATCTTTTGTACACTACGATTTTGATAAGAAACCTCTTCTTTATTATCCAAGGGTTATTAGTTGAATGATTTGTTATTATCTATGTGAATCACATGAAATTAATAAATAGATAGGTTTTACCCTGATATCACTCCAATTCATTGGTCAAAGAATTTAATCTCTAGAGATGACATGTTTTATGATAATTTGGTGAATAACCCTGGAAATTTTCATTTATGACAGTTTGTTGATATACCTTGGTGATATGATCATAAATGTCTCATTTAAATGTTGTACTCACATTTTTATTTTATGATTCATGTTTTTAATATTATGATATTACACTTGTTTATACCCTATTGTTTTTTCTCATTCTATTTTTGATATATCCCATTATCACATATTATATATATCTCCTGCTTATTTTCTTACAGGGATACATGCTCACCCCTTTCATTTGAAGTATGTATCCGGGATATGAGATGACTTCAAAGTATCTTAGGGTGATCCCTAACAGGTTTCTTCAAGTGTAATTTGAAGAATTTTTTACGTTATCGTGTATTATGTACCTTATTTCCAAGAGACAAAACTTTTAAAGATCCTATGATTATACCATGTAATGAAATGATATGTACTAAAAGGCGGGATTCTATAGTTAGTATCAATGGATGGTTTAATTATTTTTGGTGGATAGAAAATTGAAACATTATAATGAACCCTAAGGACAAGTCTATGTATAGTAAAACAACCTGGTATTTTGGTAATTAATAAGTAAATGGTTTCTAAACAAATATATCCTTATTTGTATACTAAAATTGTATGTGAATAAGACACATATATATATAGTGGTAACACTTCAAAATAGTTATTTGTGATAGACTGAAATAGGAACTGATGCACATCAACGGGCCTTGCAACACACCTAGTTTGACACACTCAGCGGATATGTTTGGTTAATCACAATCATTTTATGAACCAATATGAAGGATATTAATATAATTTAATTGTTATTAGAGGAGACTAATAACATATTTAAACAATATATTTTAAGAAATAAAATTCTTTTAGAATTATCATATTTATAAAAAGTACATGTTTCTCACTAAGGTTTTATTCTTTTTGGAATAATAGTGGGAAATTAGAGGAACCGCATAAATGATGAGTTCCATGGATGGTGCACTGACAATATTTCCATGTAATCTAGAATAGAAAACATCATGAGGATGATGAATCAAGTAACTTGAGTTATAAACAATAACATGAATCAATTCAAGAGACTGAACTCACCACGAAAGGGAACAAATTTATGTTGAGTCCATTATGCATCAATGACCCCCTTTATTCAGTGGAACTATAGAACCATTGATTTATGAATAATGGATAATCTCTATAGAAATGATCTATTCAGTACTCCATTGTTATGAGCTTGATAAAGTCACCATGTAAGTATACCTCTTAGAAAGAGTAGTCGATCAGTACTGGAAACTTATTAAAAAAACAAATTAAAGAAGGGGGATTGGGGTTATGGAATGGGAATATTTTAGTGTAATATTTTCAATAAATATTTTCCCCGTTATATTCAAGAAATAATAGAAATTAAATTCCTCGAGCTGATGTGGATGAAAAATGAATATGTTGGAAAAAATGAGATTAAATTTATAATACCTGCTTGATAAACCTCTATCTTTGTTATGGATCCTAAGGTTATGGTTGATAGATTATTCAATGGAATGACACCCCATCTGTAGAAGAATCTAGTAAATCGAGACTATAAAATCTATGAGGAATAGTGTAGAGTGCTATGAAGGTTGAATTTGGGTTTGTAGAGATGCATTGGTCGCATTGATTGAATTAAAGGAAGAGATAAATAGATCCAAACTCAAGAAAAAAATTTGATCTTGGAAGAGGATGAAATAATGTGAAACATCCCACGAGAAATAAGATGTGGGAAGAAGCATCCAAGGACCTACATTTATGGGAATTGAAAGTACTACAAGGGAAGAAGATAAGGTTATATTGCTCGAAACTATCAAGGTAAGGTGAACCCTCAACCTCTCAATACTAAAGAAAATGGGAAGATGGTGCATGACCATCCAGATGTTAAATTCTTAAAGTGTGGACATCATGATCATTTTTACAATCATTGTCCTACTTATAACATAATAGATGGTAACCACCGTCAACCTCATCATAGGAAAAGGGAAATGGGTCAGAAATTTTATATCCTAATGGATGAAGTAGAGGCTCCAAATGATGTGGTGGAAGGTATACTCATCATTTTCTCAAATCTAGTGTGTAACTTGTTTTATTCTTAATTTTTTCATCAATGATTTCAAATAGTATAGAATCAATCCCTAAACTAGTATAAGTAGAGTTATCAGTCAAGAATCTAGGTAAGATAATATGAAAAAGGAGATTACTGACTACATTTCAAGGTTCTTTTTATCTCAAAAAGAGAAAGAGGATAGAATACTTCCTAAAGGGGTATTTATACTACTACTCATACCAAAATGGAAGTGGGAAAATATCACTATTTACTTCATCACATGTCTCTTAAGATCATCCAAAGGAAACAATGCGAAATGGGTTATAATTGATCAACTCACCAAGAATACCCATTTCATCAATATGAAAGAACATTTCTCTCTTAATTAATTTTCTATGATATATGTAAAGGAAGTGGAAATGTTGTATTGGGTTCCACTTTCACTCATTTAGGAACATGATCAAGGGTTCACATCTGAATTCTAGAAAATTCTTTAACATGATCTAAATACTGAATTGAATTTTATTATGGACGATCACCGCCAAACTGATGGCTAATCTGAAATAACTATTCAGACTCTTGGGGACATATTGAGATCATGATCAAAGTTATTTAATGTTTGTTTGGATCAGCACCTCCTGTTAGTTGAGTTCTCATACAACAACAGCTTCAACTCAATTATTAAAAGGAATCCATATTAATCTCTATATGGGAAGTAGTTTATAACTCTTACTTATTGGGGTGATGTTGGTTAGAGGAAATTTCAAAAGCTCGGTCATGTGCATGAAATGACAGAAAAGATTCATGAAATCTAAAAACAAATAAAGGATGCTGAAATGAAGTAAAAGTGTTATGATGATAACCATCTAAGGGGCATGGACTTTATTGTTGGGGGAAAAAATTTCCTTCATATATCACTGTAGAAGAGATCCTTGTGATTTGAAAGTAAATCGATGCTTAGCCTTAGGTACATTGGACCTATTGAGATCATTGATCACCTAAGATAAATGGAATATTGGATAGAAAATACACCAAATCATTCTCAAGTTCATTATGTACTCCACTTATCTCTCTTGAGGAATTGTATACATGATCCCTCACATATAATGAATCAAGAGGTTTACTACTGGAACCTAACCTCTCATATGAGGAGTAGCAGATGGAGATCCTAGACCATAGAGATGAGTTTCTACACAAAAATACTACCCACCTCATCAAAGTGTTGTGGAGGAACCATAAATATGATGCAGTGACATTGGAACCATAGAAGATAATGAGAATGAATTATCCTCACCTTTTCTAAACTAATATAATGAGTTGAAATTTCAGGGATGAAATTTCTTAAGGGGGAAGAATGTAAGGATCTAGAAATTTTAAATCATTTTTATTTCCTTCATAAATGTTTGTTATATATTTTATAATATTCTTAACATTCTAGATAATTAGAAACCAAAAAAATTATCTCATTAACAATGATCATTACATTAGTCATCTATGAAACCTATTAAAATGCCCAAAATTACAACTAGAAAAAATATATTAACTAGAATAGTTAAAATAGGAATGTGTGGATCACCCAAGACTTCTAGAATCATCACCCCCAAAAAATATGATATAGAAATGAAACAAAATATTATTAAACCAATCAACATCTTATGAAATGATAATATAACCTTAAGGAGAAATTAAAGTTAACTTTTAATGAAAGAATGAAATGGTATTTACAGGGTATAAAGAGAAATGTTACTCTTAGTATTCATTCGTTATATGAACAATGGTTAAATGTGGCCATTGTTAAATAAAACCATTTGAAGTTATACCTTGGTTGATAATTTTACCATTATAATCAGTTTTTATTAGTTAAAATTATAATGGATAATTGATACATAAATGAGAATTGATGGCCTCAACTAGTATAATCATGTTGTTTGAAGCCAATTTGTTATAAAATGGGAGGGAGATATTGAAACTGGAGGGTTTCCCTTGATAATCAAAAGTTAAACATCAGCAAGTGATGATTGAATGAAATATCATATAGGGGAATGTCATGTTAGTGGATTTTACCACTTGTTCAATGTTAGCTAAGCGACCACACAAAACTACCACCACCGCACACCTTAACATTTGGGTGAATGCGGGTGTAACAAGGGTTTGAGTGTCATGACCTTAGTTACATAATGTGTAAATTAAATTGTATAAATAAAATTTCTATCCAATCAATTCCTCTTAAGAAAAGTTTTTCCTACTAAAATATATGTTTAATTGAGATGAATTTGATAATTTTATTTTTGAACTCAAATAAAACATAATTTTATTTTTTAATAGAAAATATATACACTTTTATTATAAATTTAGAAATTATAAATAAATTTAAACAATTAAATATTATTTTCAAACACTCTTATTAAAATAAAAAAGAAAAAATAATTTTACAATGGCCAAGTATATTTTTTATAAGTGTCATAAATTTGTCTTTTCTGTAAAATTTTGAGTTTTAAATGAATAAGGATTTTTATATTTAAAAGTTAAAATTATCATATTTGGAGAATTATTCTAGAAAAATATCCATTATATTTTAAATGAGAACATAGAAATTATATTATGGTGAATTTATTAGAATTTTATAAAATTCTTCATTATTTAATGAATAGTAAAAAATTAATGTTTTTGGTTTTCTGTATATTGTATGACTTTATATTTAAGTCATAATGATGTAATAATTAAATAAACACAACCCAAGACCTAAAACATGTTATTTATTTTAATATTATTTATCTTAATATATTTTAATCAATTTATAAAACTATATGTGACTTTCCAAAGTTTAAAAAGGAAAATTTGAATTTTGAAAATATTACTTAGTGGAATCTTTAATTTTCAATTCCAGAAGAAGTATTAAAAATTAGTGTGAAGCTTTTTTGCATTACAATATCAGAAAATGTTACCCAAATGTCCAAAATAATGATCAAAAATCATGGGAAGCCAGTGGTGTTTTATTTTCTAGAACATAGATTTACAAGACCAATACTTGGAAATTATTAAATAATTCCACCACTTTTTTTATAAATACCCAAACATTTAACCCTTACCCTTCACCCCCAATCCATACTCCACAAATTTATGGCGCTTTTTCCTCCCAATGAGGCCCCCAAATTTTCATCATGCCCCCATGGTTCCATCCTCATGTTATAGTAACAACTGTTCAAGGTAACTAAAGTCTCCACTTCTCTTTTCCATTCAAGTGTCATTTTTAGTATGTCTTTTATTTTACTAGAAAATTACTTTTTAATAATTTGTATTATCCCATTAAGGTAATAATAGTATTTTATCAATGATATACCCCTATCCACTCTCATTTTACCGTTTTCTAAATCCATTTTTTATACCCATCATGTTATCAAATTTACAAATCAAATTTATATCTTTTACATGGGAAATTATATTTTATTTTTTAATTGAATGCCAAAATAACAATTTTATTTAAATGGGTATTCAAATATATTTAAATTTTTCATTTCTATTCAAGTATTTACAATTATTAAATCCCCATTTCCTATCACGGGTTAAAAATAATGTAATGATCATGTATTTATGCTCTTTTCTATAAATATATTTTCATAAGAAACACATTATTCATTCTCATTGGGTTATTAATGAAATTATTATTATGATATATGTGGATCACATTACATTAATTCATATGATGTGTGTTCTCTAGTATCTCTTCAGTGTATTGGGTGAAGAATTTAATCTCTAGAGATGACATGTTTTATGATACCTTGCTGAATAACCTTGGTGATGTTCATTTGTGATACCTTGGTGGTAAACTATGGTGATATTCTTATGAATCTCTCATTTAAATTTGGTATCCAATTTTCCATGTTATGATTAATATTCATATTATTATAATATTTCTCTTATTCATGCATTATGGATATGTGTCATGTTTTTTTCGATATGTCCCATTATCACATTCTATATGCCTCTCTTTCTTATTTCATTATGGGAATTTATGCTCACCCTTTCCATTGATGTTTTTCCCAAGTATATGAGATGCTATAAAAGCATATTCTAATGAACAATAGAGGTGAATTCAAGTAGACTTAAAAGAATATTTTTGTTTTCGGGTATTATGTAACTTATTTTCAATAAAAAAATTAAAATATCCTCTTTTTTTACCATATATTGAAAAGTTATATAAAAAAAGGTAGGAATCCATATGTGAAGTGTAGTTTCTTATTTATTAAGACTTATGGGGATGTGGTGATGGCATGCACTGTGGTTGTGTGGTAATTGGGTCTTTTGTGATGATTTGTGGTACGAAAGAATAAAGCTGAAATATGAATGGTTGATGGTTTTATAGCTTAGATTGGTAGATTCCCATTATTTATGGAATTCTAAAAATTGTAAATTCTAATGAAATAAATTTTGGTTGGATTAAATTGCTTTAGCTGGAAATTATTTAATGAGAAAAGGATAATGGGGTAATAATGCTTATTTTGAATTGTAATGGATATGAATAAACATAGGCCTTTTTTAGAGAATGGTTGGTTATTAAATAAGAAAATAAGATAAATAATTATGTGATAAGAGTGTATTAATGTGGTAAAATGGGAACAATAAACATAATGTGTGATTGTGGTTGGTAATTAGGATTGATGGGTCGATAGTGTTATGACAGTAAAGTCAGTATGTGATTAGGGTGATGTAGAGGGTGTAGTAATTTGGTGGTTTGGTTGTGTGAAAACATAGGTTGGTATTGATTATACCTACTATATATTTTATATTCCATATGATTTCTATATGCACTCCACTCATGTCATGTGTTTACATTAATGACCATTGGTTTTGGGTTACGGGTGTATTCCCCAAACATTGAGGTTGGTTAGGGGGGTGGATGAATACCCCCCTTCCCCACGCACTCTTCAAGATGAATTTACTTTCAAAAAGTTTTTATAGATTATAGATATATTTAACTTGAGGATATTATTTATAATAGGATAATGTGGTTCGTGGTAAGTGTCATACATAAAAGGAGATGGGCCTGAGTTTTATTTCCTTCATGTTCACGATACCCTTTTATTCTCATCAGATGGAAGTGGTTATGGGATGACGAGGATATTTTGGATATGTCTTGTGGTAAGTTTATAATGATTTGGTGATGAAATTATTAGAAAGGGTTGAGAGTTAGGGCATTCCCATTATGATAAAGTTTTTGAATAATTTAGGATGATAGATATATATGGGATAGGAGTACCAGGATGTATGATATTGTAATGTGAGAGAAGAAAATCAGTTGGGAAGTGGTGTGGGGTACCCTTTTGTTAATATGATTCCTATTACATTATTAAACATAGATGATTTATCCAATAAGTGAGACATAGTAATGATGGGAACTAGTTGACCTGATAGGAGCTTGTTGATTCTATTTTTTTCACTTAATCATTAGTATAATCTTCTAAATTTTTATTGAGAGTCCTTGGGTATGATCCTACTTAGTATACATGATATGATCCCAATGAATTATATTCCAAAAAATTCAGGTTATCTTGGCAGAGATGGAGACTAAGATTGGAATTTTATCTAGGAGGTTAGAGATGATGAGTTTCTTTCATAGGATTTTTGGCACACTTTATAATATTTTACTTGTGTTGATATGAAACCACATCCACTATGGGATACATGTGGATATTTTTGTTACTTATGTTGTGGAGTTGTTTAGTGGTTGATATCCTATCTACTAATCTACCTTTTTAGGGTAATTCCTATCATGTGTGATTTTCATTATACCCTTAGTGCAAGTCACCATCCAAGGACCTATTTTATATAGGACATAAGAGTTATTATCTACATTTCTTCATTGTCAGCCTAAGAGGTGTACCTTTGGGGAGAGAGAGTCATGACATAGTGGTGTCAAAACATTAGTTTGATAGATATAATGGTGCTTAGAGTTAGGACCTTATGAGGACAACATGGGTTCAGTTATGTCACAACATTAGTGAACCTAGCATGTGACATGAGTATGGGAGACCAACAAAAAAACATAATTTTAAGGTGTGATAGACCAAAAAGATCATTAACATACAAACCATTCTAGGATAAGTGATATTTTTTGTAAGGTAGAGAAATAGGAGAGGTATGTGAATCATACTATTTTATCATATGATTTAATGGTGTAAATTTTGGGATTTGAACTGAATTTAATTAAGTGAACATAACATTCCATACTTTCAATATTAGGAAACCAATTTTTTACTTTTATCTATGGCTCTTGGACATCCTCCATGTGTGTTTTAAGCTAGTTAGGTTCATCATTTTGACTCAGTTGGAAATGAAAGGTTCAGTTTGGTTGAGGAGGATGAGTATTGGTAGAGAACATTGTGTGCTATTCAGTAGAAATCATTGCAAATATGTGGGTGGAAATTTGAAAATGTATATGAATCATTTGTTGGAGGAGATTTAGATCAATTTTGGTTTTATTCGGTATTGAGTAGAGTACTTGGTTCAACTAACTATGAATCAGGTGAGGGGTGTAGCACATCAGTGGTGGAAATTCTGTCTCATAGAGTGGGAGGATATAAGCATTTAATGTATTGATTTCTAAAATGAGTTCTTGGTAGAATTACTATCATCTGTGATAAAGGAATTAATGATGAATTCCAGTGAGAAAGTATGATTTGGTAAATTCTTGGAATTAGGTTTAAAAAACTTTTTCATTTTCCATTGATTTTTTTTCACACAAGGAGTCATGTGCATGATGTCTTGTGGACTCTCTCCACTTGTCTATGCAATTTTTGTATACTCTATTTACATTTCTGAAATATTTATAGATTTAAATAAATTTGGTTGTGGTTGATCATAAGAAATCCTAAGGTGAGATATCATGAGAGGGGATCCAACATGTTACATCAAGGATCAGAGTTTTCAGTAGTAGATATTAGATGTTAGGGCCCATCTTATTTTGACCAGTGAGGATTCAATCTTAGTAGTTTCCTTTCTAACCCTCTAGATAAAGTTTCTCTCATGCTATCCTTGGAGGATTTGGTCATATGTTCTCTTTTTCTAGTGTCATTTCCATTTATAGTATAAGTTCCTAATAGTAATTGAAGCTCGACACGATGGTGGTGGTTGAGTTATTCATCAGCCACTATAGTAGTTTTCAGTGAGGTTGTATGTGCAGTAGGGGGACCATGATTATACTCCACTGAGAGGATATGGGGAAGGTAGGGTTCATCCTCAGTATGGTCTCAGTCTTTAGGTGCTTGTGCCTAAGAATTAGATGCATGTGGTCGATAACTATATAGAAAAGGACATGGTTATGGATAGTTTTATACTCTAGTTATGCCAGTACTAGACATGTAATAGATAATTATAGGTAAGTTTTTCTGATTATATACTCTCATATCATCTTAGTTTGATTCAAGATCCTCACACTCCTTTATTTAACTTTATTTAGTTCATTTAATTGGTAATAGATTTGGAGGGGCTTATGATTCCCATAATATTGACTATGTCAATTAGAGGCCATACATTCTTTTTTGATGTGTGGAAGGGGTGTAGATAGATAATATGGAAACATTAGTTATATGTGAATTTATTTTTAATACAAATACAAGCATACAATTTCTTCCTTGGAATGGATTGGTTATATTCCATATGCCAACTTATCAATTTCATTCAGATTATAGTCTCATATAATGATGTGTATAGTCATCATGTAGTACTAATTAGTCAGTGGGGTTATCGGAAGGGTGATAGGATTGTGGAGCCCTTTATTACCTTAATGGTTGAAATATTAGTCATTTTTGTGGGAACATGGATGGTGTAGTCTCCTAGAGTTAGTGAGGAATATCTGGATGTTTTTCTTAGGGATATTATAGCAATAGACCCTTGACATGAAATTGAGTTTTAGATAGAATTATAGTCGAGTGCCTCTATGATTTCAGTTAAGTCTTATTAGATGACACCTTTAGTGTTGTGGGAGTTGATGATGTAGGCATATGATCTAATATTGAAGGGTTTCATCTGGATTAGTGTATATCATGGGGTTTGAAACTATTATTCACCTAGAAGTAGGATGGTACACTAAGTATTATTATTGATTACAAATGGCTAAATCAGGTTATGTTCAAGAACAATTACCATATTCAAAGAATCATTGGTTTTTTTGACTAATTGAAAGGATCTATTTAATTTTCTAAGATTTATTTGTTGTCTAGGTATTATATGTTGAGGTTAAATGAGGAATATATCTTGAATAATGACTTCTGTTATAAATCTAGAAATATTGATTTTGTGGTTATGTCATTCGATGTCATGAAAATTCCAGCAGTGTTCATGGGACTCATGGATATCATATTACCTAAGTTATTGGAACAGTTTATAATCATATTAATTGATGATATTCTCATATAATCAAGGTCATGTGAGGATCATTTCATGGATCTCAGAATCATTTTACAGGCCCCATGACACCATCGACTCTATAGAGAATTTTCCAAGTGCAATTTCTAAATATGAGAGTAGTATTTACTTTGAAATGTTGTGTCTCATCAGGGTGTGTATATGGAACCATCAAAGATTGAGGTAGTTGTTTCATGGGAAGAACCGATGAATTTTGTAGAGGTTCACAATTTCATTGGTCTTTTAGGGTATTAAAAGTGGTTTATATCTAATTTCTATCTAATTGAAGACTTGTTGATAGCTCTGACTATGAATAAATATTGTTTCATTTGGACCATTTAGTTGTTATGTAGTGTTTTAATACTTGGTGAAGAAGTTGTTTACCACTCCATTTCTTAATCTTCCTAAGAAGGGAGTGATGTTTTTGGTGTTCTGTGATGATTCTTTTTGGTTTGGGATGCATCTTAATATATAATCAAATATTCATCTCGTATGGTTTAGAGAATTTATATCCCCACAACTATAGTTATACCAACCATGTTCTAGAGTTGGCTACAGTTGTATTTTCAATGAAGTTATAGAAAACTTACCCCACTGGATAAAACATCATGGTCTTCACTGATTGTATGATTCTATGGTATATACTCTCTCAATGTGGCCTGAATCTATCAAAGTGAAGGTGCATTGAGTATCTCCCGGACTATGGTGTTGAGATATCCTATACCTTAACGAAATGAAATTTTTATGATATTTCACTAAGTAGGAAGTCAAGAAAAAATTTTGTACAAGATTCTGGGGATTCTTTTAGGGCGATGGAGGAGTTAGTAGTGATATACCTTAATAATGGGGTTGTTAATGGTAGAGGTGTCTTATTTAAGATCAACGTTCGGTCTAATATGATATAGTAGATAGAGGAGTCTCAATGGGGTTGCAAATAGGTGTAATTGATGTGGGATTGAGTTTTTAGGGTAAGGCTCTTAAAGGGTATTTAGTGGAAGGGAAACATCAGTTGTTGTTTCATAGTTGGATGTTCATCACAATGGTAATGCATGAGGGGATTCTTTCTATGTTTCAAATATCACATTTAGAGGTTATCCCAAAGTATCTTAAATGTACTGTATTTGTGGGATGTAGTTCTAGAGGTCCAATATTAAATGGGAAAGGGTAAATTTTATTGAATGTTGTTTTCTTTTCCAGGAGGTGAAATCATAACATCATGTTATTAATGGTCAATTATAGCCTTTGGATATCCTTGAGTTGAAGTGGGAAGAAATATCAATGGAAATTGTCATTGGATTACCATGGGGTCATGGAGGTTGTGATTTTATATGAGTTGTCATGGATTAACTAAAAAATTCAGATCACTTCTTATAAATCAGAAAGTCATCCATCTTGGATATTTTGGTAGGGATGTATTTGAAAGATGTTTTGCTACTGCATTGTGTTCCAATGTCCATAATACCAGACTGGGATGGTCATATTACATTGTCAGCCTAGAAATGATTGGAAGACAATTTTGGCAAATAGTTACACCATAATACAATATTCCACTATTAGATAAACTAAAAAATATATTGGACCATCCAAACACTATTGGAAATGTCATGGGCTACTATCATGGATTTTGGAATGTTTTGGGCGAATCACTCTCCTTTTGGTTTAGTTCAACTATAACAAAAACTAGCACTCATCCATCAGTATGGCTCTACTTATGGAATTTTGTTGGGGGATTTTTTGTTCTCTATTATTCTATATCAAATTTGGAGATCCGTTTTTTCTTAGAGACAATGTGGTGTAGAGTGTGATCGAGAATATCTAGATTTTTTTTAGTGGTTGAAGGAATCTCAAAAATGTCAGTAGTATTATGTTGATTTTTGGAGGAGGATATTTTTGTTTGAGGTTGAAAAATAAGTGTGACTGAAGGTTTCCCCTCATCATGGAAAATCGAGTATTAGACTAAGGTGTAGGTTGTCAACCAAGGTTTTTGGACTCTTCAGGGTGCTAGAGCATATTGGTGAGATATCTTATTAGTTGGTGCTTCATCCACAGATAGACTAAATCCATGATATCTTCCATGTGTCTTAGCTCTATTATTATCTCAATGATGACTCCCATGTCAATGACCAGGGAGATTTGGATATCGAGGATGATGTGACGAGCATCAAATGAATAGATTATGTTCAAGACCAATGTGATAAATTGTTATGTTAGTGTTTCCTCTCTTTGGTCAGTGTTCTTTGTAGGTATGGTGTCTTAGAGAAGAATACCTAGGAACATTAGACAAAGATTCATGTTTTTATCCCAAATTGTGTTAGGATTTGGTATTTTTTTGATTTACTTAAAGTGGTCCAATCATTTCATATATAAATATTACATCTTTTAGATGAATATTCAATACATTACTTAAACACACACATGAGGTCCATAATATTTTATTGTATTTGGATATTGTGTACCAAATATTCTAATTTGGTGAAGGATCTTCAACATATACCATAAAGATCTTCCAATTTATTGCTCATCAAAAACATAACCTATATAAAACCTTTATTCATAACCCAGGGAAAGGAAACATAAGAATGGGTGAACTCAGATGCTCAATAAGTGTAGACAAGGGAGATATCAATATAACTAGAGCATAAGGGTATGAGAACTTGAGAATAACATATGAAAAAATAAAATTCATATCCAAGATCATAATCATGAGTTATGGAATAAATTTTGGTAGTTAATAAGACATTAATAATAATATAATGATATAAAATGATTCATTAGAGGATAACATTGGTGAAACAAATATATTTGTGTTATATACATAATCATTGATAACATTATTTCAAGGATAACTAAAAAGGAATTTATAACATGTTAGGTTTCGGTTAACCACCCTTGTACCTACTTTGGTCATGGGACAACCTCCCATATACCTTATTTTGTGATTGGGATAACCTCCCATGTAGCCATTTGGTTTGGGGTTAGGATAACCACCTATGTACTATCTTTTTTGGGGCTTGGGATAACCTCCTAAGTACCCTTTTAGATTATATAACATTAATCATTACCAAAAAAATTGGATGGTGATAGAGGTTTCACCTATCAAATAATCAATGCCTTTATTTTTCGTAATATCATATAATATTCATCATATTAGATCCCATGAAAAGGAATAGATTTCATAAAAATTTCATCCTAGCATACCCCATGGAAATAAAATATGTTTTATAATAATTTTATAATGGTAAAACCCACGAAAGGGAATATGGTTTCATAAAAAAAATTCATCATAAAATTAAACCATTCTCACAAAGAATAATAATGATATCCTGGGATCATGTACCCAAAAATCATAATTATCATCAATGTATTTCATCTTAGAAGGAAAATTATTTTTAAATAAAAATCACATAAAATTGTTAAGTCAAAAATTAATTTTTATGTGAAAATCACTTTTTAAATCAAAATAAAAAAAGTAATATTAAATTAATTTTCATTGAAAATAAAATTAATATATTATAAAATAATCATAAAATAAAATAGTGTCCAGGATAGTTAGAAATTCAATTTATGTCATACACATTATAACATAAATTCTTGTCATATTTTTTTTGAAATCCAAACGAGCCTTGTTTGGAAAAAGACATGAAGAATCATTAAAAACCATTTTTAAAAAATTCAAACATTAGTATAAATTTATTTAATAAATCGTTTGAATATTTTTAAAAACATTCTTTAAAATATTTTCAAAAAATATGGTTTTTAATGCATATATATTTCTTTCCGAAGAGAGACATAAATTCAGATTTACATTAAAACATTTTCTCAATTATTTTATGTACCAAATAGTTGAATAATGGTACTATTACTTAAAAATTTCATGAATTAAATTCATATAATAAATTTAATCATAATTATTTATATTTAGATAATATTATTTCAATATTGGAGTCATAATAAAAAAATCCAAATAAATGATGAGATTTTAACATAAAACAATTAAAACATTGGTAACATTTGAATCATAATACATATGATTGAAATATCCTAAAATGAAAATTTAAATCCAAATAATTTTTAGGAGAGTTATCATATATTACATTAATGATATGTATATACCCCACATAAATTAAATAGGTGTCGAATATGCAATGTGTCTCACAGGAAATAAAAGTGCGAAAAAAATACCTTGTGATAAGTATCGAATTTCTTCATACTCATTAAAACCTCCTATATAATTAATGTAAGTTTATTATACATGAATTAAAGAACAAAAATATTTATCATACTATATATTATTTAATCATCACAATTAATTACACTTTTATTAACAATTCCATGTTAAAGTCATGTTTTGAGTAATAACTGGTCTGTTTTTTGTGTATGTTTTGATTTGTTATTTTTGGTCCTCTTACTTTGATCATGAATCCATGAAGTCCAGAATGTTAAAAATGACATAAATATAATATATATTCATTATATATGTATTTATAGTAATATATTAATGTTAGAGATAAAAAATTAAATACACCATTCATGGAGACGATAGACCGTACAAATGCATTAATATTGTTTCCATTTTCTTAAGTAATGAAATGAAAAAATATTAAATAATATTTTAAAATTAAAAAATAATTTTTATGTCATATATATCATTTGTTTTAATTTAAACCTATACTTATTACCTTAAATTAAATGCATATATGTTGAACGAATCACATCGCTTCGTGAGGTGGTAGTCTATCGTACACACGAATACCAATATCATATTCACATGGAATGGTATGTAAGAAAACATTTGTGATATTATTATTATAGAAGTATAATAATACAATAAATATATTATATAAACATTTAAACCACCATTTTATCTTATCTTGAGAAGTGGAAATGGAAAAAATAATGATATCAGTTTGCGAAGTGGTAGTCCTCCATACAAAAGATTGATGCTTCTGTAACCAATTATATGGAAGAGAATAAGGATTTAGGTTATTAAATTTAAATAATAAAATATTATTTTATGTAATATAATTATTATATATTATAATAATTTGATAATATGAATTTAAGTAGGTGGAGGGTGAAATTGAATTAGATGCTCAGTTAGGGATGTTACCACTTATTCAGTAATTTTATTTTGGTTTACATGAAAATTATTCATAGGTATGAGTTTTTTTACCAAACTAAGGCTTCTAGGAAGATATTAGGGATGTAATGAAGTGATTTGTCTAATTATTTTTTAGTTCAAAGTTAATTTAAGTAGTAAACAGTAGAGGAGAGGGGTGGCCTTTTATAAGTGAGGTGAGTGGCACACTTGTAATTTTTGAAAAGAAAAAGGTGCACCCATGTTTTTTGGAAACTAAAAGGATTCAAAAAAGTGTTATTATGAATATTTATATGTTATAAGTTCAAAATATGGCCACAAAATGGATGTAGAACAATTTTTGGGTCATTTTAACCATTATCTTTTTTGTTTGACCACCCCCCCCCCATAAACCCATTTTTACCTTAACCACATTAATTAAATTTTATTAATTCTACTATTCATAATGGTGAAAAATTAAGTTAGCCTTTCTATATAGTATAAATTTCTCTGAATAAATCTATGTATTCCATTTTTTCAAATTCCTTAATCAAATGGGAAAATTTTAATTTAAAATTAATCATGTAGATATAATGAGAAACCAGGTTTTCAAAGAGAGAATGTTCAACAATTTAAGAAGAGTTTATATAAAAATTAATTAGTTAATTGATTCTAATGTACTAAATTAGATTAATATATATATAATTGAAATAATTTTACTTTTAAATCCATATTAAATAAATAAACCCACACATGAATGATAATTTAAAAAATTAACATTATTTTCTCAAATAAAATTTTATATTTTCCAGAAATTATATTCAAAAAAAGTGTGAAAAAGCTTCTAAAAATTCCTATTAGGAAAATACCATTTATAGAATAAAACATTAATTATTCTTATATTTTGTCTAAAAAATTTATATGATTAATTTCAAATTTTTTACTGAATATATAATATATCAATTTCATTAAAAGTATCTAATAAATGTGAATTGTTTAATTTAATGAGGTAAAATGAATTTTCTCACATAAAAATTGATTTTCAAAAAAATATTTAATCTATTTTAAAATGGTTTTTATTTTCATTTATAATTAATTGGTCTCTTTGGAAATAATTATATATGCATTTTAAAACTATTTATTATCATAATTTACTAAATTCAATTCATTCCCACTATTTTAATGACTAAGAATTAAGTATCATATTAAATAATAATATTTTAATAGTAAATTATGTTATATTTAAACTCGGTTTTGTGTGTAATAGAATATAAACTCAGTGTTTTAAATAGCACAAGATAAATATAGTGTTGCATGTAATGAAATACAATATTAGAGTTACATGTAATGAAAACATATTTAAAATATTAAATTTATTGGGGAAAAAATATTTTAAAAATCTCAAGGTGTTACATTCTTCCCCCCACCCCCAAATAAATTTCACACTCAAAATTCACCACTTTGATATTAATAAATAAGGATAAGTCTGCCTCATTACATCCTCTTGTTTCTATATAGCTTTGTCAAGATTGTGTTTTGAAAAGAAATAATTGACTAGGTGAGAGATCTTATTTCATTGAACTTTCTCTATATGATATAGAATCTCAACCAATTTCTCCTTATATGAAAGATTATATTTTGGCAGTATAACCTTTGAGATCATTACATGTGAGGAATTGGGTATGTACATCCTCGGGATAGGAACATGGAACAAAAGTGAACCCAAGAGAGGATTTGTGGAAGAACCAAATGATAAGATATTGTCCCAATATGATCAATTATTTCAAATTTCATGATATACCTAGGATTTAGTTCACCATTCTTTATCCCATGAAGAAATTCATACAAATACCGTGTCACCAACTTGAAATTCTAGTTCACATCGATGATTATTACCATAATTTTTTTAAACCTTATGTTTCACGTATGTGTTGTTGAATGGATCGAACATTTTCTTCTCCATCATCATCTTGCACCAGTACCAATACCATTCTGTCTAAAACCTCATGCTAGAAATTTGGAGTTCAACACTTATTTTCATAATGTTTCATAATGAGATATATGAATGCTTGAGTGAAAGCAATTGTTGCAAAAAAAAACTCAAATAGACATAGGATTTTATCCCAAACTCCTTTAAAATACCTAAAAATAGATTTTAGAATATCATATAGTGTTTTAATTGATTTTGTAGACTAACTATCAGTCTATGGATGATATAGATTACTCAAATTCAACTCTATATTATGATCTTATTAAATTCTTTTCCCAAACATCGAGGAAAACATCAGATCCCAATCAAACAAAATTGAATATGGTAATACGTGCAACCTTACCACTTTATTAATGTATATTATGGAAAGTGTATCTAGAGATAAATATTCTTTGATAGAAATGAAGTCTGATGAATTCATAAGGTGATCGACTACAATCTATAATTACTTCAACATCATGTATAAGATAAACACTAACGTTTACTAGTACCATTAATCAGATATCCAAAAAATTTAAGGTATTACTCCATAAAACCTTTTTTCAATAAAACATATAAAAATTAAAGGGTTGTATTACCAAAAATGTATATTAAAATATGCTTAATCTAGAAAAACTCCCATCACACAAAACCAAAAAATGGGTGTCAATGACATTGAAAATACGATCGACCTTAAAATCATAAACCTGGCATGGTATCCATAACACATATGTTAATCATAAATGGATACATATACACTTCTAAATGATAATTCAACCTTTATTCCATATATAATCTATTATATTTTATAAAAAAACCATTTTAAGCTTGGGTTCATCCTTGTACTAATAGAATATCAAATATTATTTAATTAAACCAAAATCCATATAGAGGGATATAATCCCATGTAATTTCATTAAGGGATGAACAATAATATTTTCATATGTATTATTTATAAAAAAAAGAAAAAGAGATTCAAAATTGAGGAGGGGAGTATAAGTGGGTCCTAATTATCAGGATTCACTTTATACATTGAGATTTCATAAGATTTCTATTTTTTCCCTTTTTCTTTAGAGGTTTTTGTGTCTTATCATCAACATTAGCCCTTGTATTAGGGCACTGGTTATCATAATTCCCAAATTCCATGAATTTGAAACACTTGAGTATGGTTGGTTCATTACTATGAGATCTACCTCCTTTAATTTCATTTACTATCCTCTTCACATCACATCTACATTATTTTTCTCAATGGTTAGGCTTCCCACACTTGTAGCACACTCTTTCTCCTTTCATGAATTCACCAGATTTCATCTTCTCACATTTCTAGCATATAGGTAAGAAAATGTATTTCCAACATGTGATTTATTCGAGTTCTCATGAGTCTCGATCTTCATTTTCTAATCAAGACCATAGGAATGTTTGGAAAATATAATTTCTATTTCTATCATTAGTGCACATGGAATGAGTTCTTCATTGAAAATAGTATCTCTAATAGCTAACACCTTTCGAAGACATAGTCTTAATTCACCAAATAATCGATCATTTTTTCTTTTTGGAGTGATGATTAAACTAAAAGAATAATTTGAAAGCCTTGTAAAAGTAGCTTCATAAGTAAAAATAGATTCATTATCCTTCTTTTTAAGATTTAGAAATTCATTCTCCATCCTTGTTCATATAATATAAAGGAAGTTATTACCAAATAATATCCCCTTAAATTAATCACAATCCATGGATTCAATTATCCATTAATGACTTGTATTGTTAAAAATTACTCACCATTAATCTTTTTCTCCTTCCAAATGATAGACAATAAAAATTTCTTTTTACTTTTCAAACACATGATAATGAAAAATATATTTTTATTTGCATTGATCAATTTTTATGCAATTAATGGATTAACTAAACCACTGAATGATGTTGGGAACTGGCTCTTGAAGGACTCAACAGAACATGTTCCCTTATTTTTCTTGTTCGGAAGTTAAGAATGATTTATGGATTTATAAATTTGTGTAATCATAACAAAAGGATTATGAATTCAATCTTATATGACATTCAGATTCTTTGAAGGACAATCGAGACAATGTTTTTTAAATTAAATATTAACATGTTTTCTTCAGGTTCTATCCATTGACTAAAAATAAAAATAATTTCTTGAGAAATAGTAATCATAATGGAAAACCACAAAATCAGAAAAAAAAATATTTTTTGGATTTCTAAATCATGCCACCTTCTTTTCTATCTATGACACCATAATATTAACCTAGACCATTCATTTTCATTATTCAAATAATTCATTATGTTTTATAATGATTTTATGATTTTCCAATCATATCCCCTAGGAGTGAGAAACCATATGTGCAGTGAGGCCTTTTCTCAAGAATAAGCTAACGATTGAGTCCAACTCATTTCACCCTTTTAAATTTTATACCCCTAAGTACCTATTTTCCAGAGCCACAACCACTTATGATATATAGGTACCATTTTGGGAACCACTCACTCTATCTGTTACTTAAATTCTTGGAACTTTTCCTATACTTTTCCTTTTCCTTATTTGAATCCTAGGACATATCTCTAGAAATATCCATATAAATATCCTTATGTATCTCACTAATTTTTTATCATTGTAATTTAAAGAGGTTAAAAAAACCTACCATCTGATACAAACTACAAAAACCTAGTCTTTTTATACATATATATTACATCTTTTTAGATTAACAATCAATACATTACATAAACACATTCTTGAGGACCATGATAGTTTAGTGTATTTTGAGACTAGGTACACAGTCTTCTAATTTGGTGAAAGGTATTAAAAACCTCCAATAAAGATCTTATATTTTAGTACTCTTACCCTACTTAAAACCATTCTTCATGACCTTGGGAAATGAAAAATAAAAAATGGTGAGATCAGATGCTCGGTAAGGGTAAACAAGGGGGATATCAAAATAATATGGGCATTGGGGAATGATAACATGATAATTACATATGAAAATTGTTCCCTACATATCATAGATCATAAAAATGAGTAATGGAATAAATATTGATAGTTTATAAGACATGAATCTCAATGTAATCAAATAATATGATCCTTGATAGCATAATATTGGTATAACACATAGTTTTTTGGCATGTACATAATCATAGAAAAGCCTATGTCAAGGCTACCCACCAAGTCATTCATAAGGTGTTAAACTTTGTCTAACAACCTATGTAATATCTTGGATCTTGGAATGGTATGTTTTCATTTATGTTTTGGTTTCAATCCCTTTTTTCTGGTTAAAAGAATGTTTCATGTGAATAAGAAGAGCCTCGGGAGTGTTCCAGACGCTTGGGGTATGAAAGAAAGTGAATATGGGAAAAATAGTGTTGAGCACATGGTTGGCGCATGACATGGAAAACCATGTAGCCATCCCAGGGAAACCATGCACCTAGAAATAGAGGCACCTCGCATAGTTGGCACGTGGCCTCCAAACTGTGCGGTCTGCCATGGGAAATTGTGCGGCCTATTTCCCCTTGGACAGTGGCATGCTCACGGTCTGGCAGACCGTCCGGCCCTGTAATGTTGAGAAAAATTTAAAAAAAAAATCCATCTCCACATTTTAAGTGGCACTCGGGATTTTCCTCCTCATTTTCTCTTTGAATCCTAGGAACGATCCAAAGATCCCAAGAGCTCCAAGAGTTCTATATCCTTCAATTCTTGCCCATTTAGAGAGCCTTTGGTTGCGGATCGAAGATCCGGGTAAGGCTAATCCCCTACATGGTTCTCTTTTTGGTTTAAAAATTTTATCTTCTTCCCCTATCCTTCTGAAGCTCTAAAACCCTATCTTTTGGTTGAGTTTTAGGTTGAAGCTCCAAGGGTTGGTTGAATCAGGATCTAAGGTCTCGATTGAGAGTGAGTTCAAATGTGAAATCAAGGTAGGTGTTCTATAAGTTATATCCCATGGTTTATTTGAGGATTTGTGCATGTTTAGTTGTTTTCTCGATTTCCATTGGTTGTGTATTGAATAACCTTGGCATTTTTTGGTATAATTGGGTTTTAAATGGTAATTGGAAACCCTAACTATCCCTATGGGATGCATTGGGGATAACTTGACCTAATTAGGGCCATCCATGGGATGTTCCAACTTTTCCCAAACCTAGGGATTGGTATTAAAAAAGTGAGATTGTCATATTAAATTGTAGAGCCCTTGATGAATATGTTGGAATGGTTGTTTGAACTTGGGATAGAAGCTAGGTGATTCACTTAGATGTGGTAATAACCTAAGGGTTGTTTGGGATGTATTAATGGGTTAAATGGGTTAATGTGTGGAATTGATTAAAGACTATAATGGATAGGTTATGGGTCTAGTAATGATGCTTATTGAGTTAGGCATAATACATGTGAATTGTTTTAATTGGCTAAATGATGTGAAATGGTAATGTGTTAATGGGTTAAGGAATGTTATGAATTCCCATATTAGTTGTTGAGAATTATGTTTCCAAAAGGGAAATGTTATGGATGGATGATGGTTACTTATATAAAGCATGTGCACATGGCTTTATAGAGTGGGGTATGACATGAGGATCTATGCCCATGGGTTCAGTTAAGACTGAGGCTCTAAAATCCATCCTAAATGCATGGGTTAGGAAAGGGGACTGAGGGTTTATTCTCCTAACAGTGGCTTCCACCCAGACTAAGGTTTCTAGGTGAGGTTATGATTGCTACGAGTAGGTTAGTCCTAGAGAGATAGGATAACGGTGTGTTTACCCTCATGCATGTGATTGTTGGCCTTACACACATGTAACAAAACATATGTGATTAACCCATGAAAAAATATGATGAAATGGAAGGAAATGGTAATTGGAGTGGAATGGTAAGATGATGAAAATGGTAATGGCTCTTGGTGCTAAACTGGTTAATGGCACCTTAATTAATTCATGGTAATTTATCATTCATTCTTATAACACCCCGCCCCTACCTCATTGGCTTGAGGAGGTGGTGAGGGTTACATGGCCGTAAGTGATGTTCCCAAGGCCCCAAAGGATGGAAATAAATGCCCAGGGCTTTGAGAAAAAATTAGGGAATGATTTCCCCTTAAGAAAAAACCAACGAAACCATTCACTATCAAACACTATATGATGCATGTCAACGAAACATTCAAGAATGTATTCCCAAAGGACAACCAAGTTGCTCCACAATATAACCCAAAACAAATATAACCAACCATATCAGAGTACAAGAAGAAACCAAACAACAAACACTACGAGACATGACTCCACCACAACTCCACACCAAGCTCCAAGCTCCAAGCTCCACCAAGGAATCACAAAGCTCCACTAAAGGAGGGTTATGCCTTACCTTTTCCCACGTCATGAAACACAACATCTGCAAAGACACCAACGTGCCAAAGAAGGGGGTGAGTACTAAAACTTAGTAAGATTTCCCCAAATGACTTCCCTATACACGCCACTAGAATATAACTGTTAGAAAATTTATATAAAACAATTTATACAAATTAAATGACAAGTGCAACCATTTTTATTAGCCAAACATGCCCTTACCAAGCCATCACACCCAAAACCAGCAACCAAGGGAAAGCCAACCAAACATGCCACAAGCCATATCTTCATGTACACATTAGCACATCAACTTTTACCTTTCAAATCAATGCACAACAAAACAATCATAACACCAAACAACCAAATGGTGGATCTTTCGTCCAACCTGTTCACCCATTCACACATAGTGGCACTTCCCATCCACTTACCATTAATGGTGGCCCTTCTTTCCACTATCCATTTTCTTTTTATAGTGGTACTTCCTTCCACTTCCACACAACATTCCAAACAATCCAAACCAATAATATAACCCACCAAGGTCACAACCACATGCAATCAACCAAATCTATTGCATATCAATTCATTTCAATAAATCATCCATTTATTGAAAACCATTTTTCCATGCCAAACAACAATTCAATAAAACAACCCTTTTTATTGAAAACGATTTCCATAAATAATTTTCACAAATCATCCATAGCATCCCATTTTAAAATCTCTATTTTAAAATCCACAAGAATCACATTTCACCATGAAACACCCTCATTCCAAAAAAAAACCCAAAACATCACCCAAGGGATTTCTAACCAATTCCGCAGATCAAAACACAATTAATTTCAAGAACAACAAATTAATTGTAACCAAAACCATTAGCTCTAACCATGTGGATTTCAGAGTGAAGTCACCTACCTTTAGGGTTCTTGAGAAATCGACCCACGAACAACCGCGCCTCAAATCTGGCGAACGCACCACCAAAACCTCTCTAGATCACCTTCCTTAACCATCAAAAGCCTTAAAATCATCATTTAAGGCAACCCCAACCCTATATCTACACACAAAAAATGTATATCTAGAAAACCAATAAAGATAGGGAAGTAGATCTAGAGAAAAACACAAGAGAAGCAAGAGGAGAGACTTACCCAGAAGCAATCACCTTCAAACCACCTTGAATCCTCTTCAAAACCCTTCTAAAATGAGTGGGAGAATACTCTTAACCCCTGAGAACCCAAAATCCTGAGTGAGCCTCGATTGGGAGTAAGAGAGGAGTGAATTGAGGCAATCCCAATTGATCCTGGGTTTTAAAACCCTAACTTTAAGTGGTCGCACGGTTAGCCCACATGGTTTGGCAAAGCGTGCGCTAACCGTGCACACTCTACTGCCTCATGAGAAAGGGTTTGAATGGTTTCCTTGCACGGTTTGGGAAACTGTGTGCAGGCCATGCGAAGCCTACTATCTCCACCTACATGGTTTCCTAGAACATCCGCACGGTTTCCCTTAACTGTTTCCAAACCATGCACCCCTTTCAAAGCCTCCAAACTCATCCAAAACCTTTCCAAACTCTCCCAACCTCTTCCCCAATTATCCCATGCACTTTAAATACAATAAAAATGAATAAACAAAGGCCAAATACCTCAAACTAGGGGTACTACATTCTCCCCACCATTGGACTTTCTGTCCTCGGAAAATAGTGCACCCACCCTTTGCCGAAAGAGCTCGGGCCCCTGCTTGACCATCTCATTCTCCCACTCCCAAGTCTCCTCCTGAATCTGACCATGTTGTCACAAACCATGAGCCAAACTGATGGTTTTACCATGAAAGACTTTCTCTTGCCTATCCACAACCCGCACTGGCACGTGAACCAATGATGCATCCGGTTCTAGCTCCACATGATCCCATCGAATAATATGGTCACGATCTGGCCGATACTTTTTCAACTACGACACATGAAACACATTATGCACCACAATGAACCTAGGTGGAAAATCCAAATGATAAGCCACCTCATCAACCCTCTCAAGAATCTCAAAAGGTCCAATATACCTTAGAGATTGCTTTCCATGATTCCCAAACCAATGATGACCCAACCTAGGAGAGATCCTCAAGAACACATGATCACTCACCTCGAATGACAACGGCCATCGGCGATGATCCGCATATGATTTCTGATGATTTTGAGCTGTCTCCATTCTCTTCCTGGACAACTTGATCTTCTCTATAGTCTCCTGGACAAGACTCAGTTCAACCATCAAGGATTCACACGTTTCCACGCTACAAAGTGGAGAACGACACGGTCACCCATACAATTCTTCAAATGGAGCTATCTGTATGGATTCCTGATAACTGTTATTGTATGAGAACTCAACCAATGACAATTGATCCTCCCAAGAGCCACCAAAATCCAGGACACAAGCCCGCAACATATCCTCTATATTTTGTATCATCCTCTCGGATTGACCATCTGTCTGAGGGTGATACGCCGTACTAATCGTCAACAGCATTCCAAGGTCTTGTTGTAAGGATTTATAGAAATGAGATGTAAACCTTGGATATCTATCTGATACAATTGAAACAGGATCACCATGCCTATTTACCACCTCCTAGATATAGATTTTGGACAGATCCTCCACCGTATGAGATTCAGGAATCAGAATGAAATGGGCCGACTTCATTAGCTGATCCACTATCACCCAAATGGAATCATGCTTCTTGACCGTTCTTGGGAGACCTGTGACAAAATTCATCGCTATCTGCTCCCACTTCTAAATAGGGATTGGTAAAGACTACAACATTTCTGCTGGCCTCTGATGCTTTGCCTTGTTCTGCTGACAAGTCAAGCATCTCAAAACAAACTCAACCACACTTCTTTTCATACCAACCCACCAGAACTGCGCTTTAAATGCTTTATAAATTTTCTAAATTCTAGGATGAACATTCCACCTAGAATGATGATACGCACAGAGAAGATCCTCTATACAAGCAACTTGTTCAACCATTCGATTCTGAAAACACAAAACTGAATCTCCATTAAGTTTCCAAACCTCAATGGTCTCCCCACCATTGAGTTTCGACCCCATGGTCACACACTTATAATTGGATATATGTGCCTCTCTAACCAGGCCAACCATGTCAATAATCAACAAAACCGGAAAGAATACCGCTCTATCACCCTAGTCCTCACATTCAAACCGTATATTGGCTATAACTGGCATCAACTACCATTGTTCTGATGCCTATTTTACCACCTAAGCATAAGATTTTATACTTAATGCATCTGCCACCGAATTTCCCTTACCTAGTGTGTACATTAAGTAAAAATCACACATATAGAGATATTCCATCCATCTCCTTTGCCTCAAGTTCAAATCCCTTTATGAGAAAATATGCTTCAAGATCTTATGATCAGTATATACAGTGAATTTATCACCGAAAAGATAATGATGACACACTTTCAAAGCATGAACCAATGCTGCCAATTCCAAATCATGAGTTGGGTAGTTCTTCTCATGCACTCTCAACTACCGTGAGCCATACGTGTAACGCCCCGACCCCAGTTACCCAGAGTCGGTGCATTATTACATAACATTGGCATGATCTCAAGAAAGATCAAGTCTCAAAAGGCCGATTAGTTTAGTAGCCTTGGAATAACTAGATACATTTATAATGTTTTACATTACATCATAAATATGAAAACTACAAAACATAGTCTCCATAGTCCACACTCTTATCCCCTCATACTATCCCTACAGGCCATTCATAATTTACTTCTTCACATC